>NW_019104494.1:3035136-3100393 GCF_001995035.1 Momordica charantia | reverse complement strand
CCATCTGTCTTTTTCTTCCTACATTTTCACTATTTTCACTCCTACTTCTCTTCCTCCTTCCTCTCTGCACCGCAATTATCATCTTTCTTCCCCGACCCTGTTCGAATCTCTATAGAATCATGCATCCAACGATTATAAGAGAGATATCTAACGATTATAGGAGCGATAGCGATACCGATACGACATTGTTTGTTTGTTTTGTCTTCATTGGAAGTGAGAAATCTTTGAATGTGTGTACAAACAAACACGAGGACACATGAACAATGAAGGGTTTTTTCTTTTTTAAATTTCAAGAGCCGAGTTCAAGGAACTTGAGGGCCATTGGGTGCTTTGCTTCCGAGAGTCTGTCGGGGGATAGGATTTCGACGATCACGCCGTCCACGAGCAGGCAGGCTATGTCTGCAATTCTCTGGATTTGTTTGATGCTATGGGACACCATTACAATGGTTAATCCCCTCTTCTTCTTCAGCTTCACCAGCACGTTCTCGATGTGCTCTGTCGAGATTGGATCCAATGCGCTTGTTGGCTCGTCGAGCAACAACACCTTCACCACAGTAGACATCCCATCATCAAACAATGATAACACAACACACAACACACAAGTTGATCCAGAACATTTGGATCAATTACTATCATAACAATCAAACACAAATGCCATTCCAATTCTATCTAAATTTCATATCTACTTAGCAATATGCTATGCTATAATTCATTCACACTTTCTCAAAAGCACTAGCAAAATGTAAGAGAGGAGAACAGATGCTGTGGTGTGATGTGATTCAGAGAATGCAAGTAAATACCTCAGGCGCGTTTGCTAAGGTACGAGCGAGTGCGACACGTTGAGCTTGCCCGACCGATAATTCAGAGCCGTTCTTGCTAAAGAACGAGGAGTCGAGATCTGCTATAGTGAGTAACTTGTAAACTTCATCATCACTCAGCTTCTTTCCCCTTAACTGTGGTCCATATCTAATATTATCAGCAACAGTCCCTGAAGGAAAAGAAATGGAATGTTTGCTGTGAAAATTGGGTAACAAAGAATTTGCAGCAGCCACAGATTTTTGGCAGTATCAGTCTCAAAAACATAAGCCTCAGAAAAATCTCAGATCATGACAATAAATTTGGACTACATGGAATGCACGTTCAATTCTCTCTCGTATGATCAAAAATAGTTTTGAAATTTCTAGAAAGTAAAAACACTGTTCTTCAAAAACAAGTTACGATTATGAAGAATTTGGATGCTAGGTTCAATCTGCGTCCCCTCCTGTATGCTCTTGCAAAGAAACTCAACTTCTAGCAACTAATGTCAACATTGTTTACTTTTCCCCTAAAAATTCTCCAGAAATTCCCCAAAATTTCCGATCGGTTTAACAAAAACTTGCCCTAGGAGTAAAGAAACAAGAGAAGAAATGGTGGCGCACCTTCAAAGAGAACGGGGATTTGGAAGAGCATGCCGACATTCCGGCGAAGGTCGAGAACGTCGAGATCGACGATATCGTGACCGTCCAAAAACACGGTCCCCGGCGGCGGCTCCCAGAGCCGATTGAGAGCCCTAAGCGTCGTGGACTTCCCGCCTCCGCTCGGCCCAATAATTCCGACGATCTTCCCCTTGGGTATATCCACGCTGATTCCTCTCAGAATCGGATTCTCCGTCCCGTCCGAAACCTTGGTCAGATTACGAATCCGAATCTTGAGATGACCATCCACTCCTCCGTCTTCACTTTCCTCGCTCACCACCAGTAGATGCTCCCGGAGCCGATCGCCTGCAAACCCAAACCAAATTTCCAATCACCGACATAGATTGGAGATATTCCATTAACAGAAGAAAATCAAATCGAAAGTAGCAAAAGTTATACAGATACCGTTGGAGTGGTGGGCCGGATCAATAGAATCTGGAATCATTCTGGCCGACGGGTCGAAACTTGAAAGTTGCAGAAGAGCTTGTGGTGGTAAAATAATGGCGTGGGATGAAGAAGGGACTGAATAGAGCCGCACCCAGTTGAAATGGAATGATTGGAATACTTTTTCTCTGCAATCGAAAGTGGTTTCATAACAGGACAATCACGTCTCTGTTTTGTTTTGAGATTCTCTTCTGGAATAATGTCAACTTTTATAGAGAAATAGTCACATGAAGAAGAAGGTGGTGGAGAGGCACATTTGATAATGATGGTTACCAAAGATTTCTATTCATTTTGAAAGTTTTTTAAGATATTATTTACTATTAAGTATTAGGCTATGCATTGATTATTCCTTTGTTTCTGTTCTTGGTAGAAATTTGGTCTTTTACATTCATGTAGGTTGAATTACCAAATTAAGTTCTTAGAGCTAGTTTTAGTCTTGTTCACATATTCTTTATAGTTTAGTCAAATTCTACAAATTGTTGAGTGTGTCGATTGTTGGTTGTATTATCATTTAGAGCTAAGTAAATCATAAGAGAAAAATTAAAACTTAATGGAAACTGAATCGACTAGTTTGAAGCTCTTAAAACTATAGAAATCTGATTGAAATTAAGCGAAAGTACCCTACAAATCAAATTGAAAATTTAAGATCTTGAAGTTCTAAAATCATCTCTACATTTTCTTTTTTAGATTTAAGGTTGTGAAGAATCTTATTTGGGTAGCTCTCAACGTGTAACCTACCAATAATATGACGAGCATGACTAACTCTCATAGCACCAAATAAATGTTGATTCAGATGGATAACTTTCAATATTTGCTTTGCTAAGCTTCTTTGAATGAATTTAGAGAGAGAAGGAAGATTAAAGAGTTGATTATGATTGATTGTTTAAGAGGAAAGAGAGGAGTTTTAAAAAGAAGGCATTAGTATCTTCTTTTACAAACAAGCATTAGGGGAAAATGAATGAAGTTGGATAGAAATGGAAAGAAGAACATAGAAAGGAGAGAAAAATGGAAGAGAAGAGAAGAGAAAGCAGGGTTAGGCTATGGCTTGTGAAAAACTTTGCCAGCAATGAGGGCAGCTTCCATGACAAGTGAGATGACATCAATGACTTCATCAATTTGGCATTTGTTTCCTTTGAAAGTTGCTTGCTTTGATCTCTTGAAGTTCTCCATGCAATTCAAGAAGCTTTGGCTGCACTCTTGGCTTAGATAGTCATCTGCCCAACCAAATACCACACACCCAATCATTGTCTTTTAAGGTTAAATGGTATGTTTGGTCCATGAATCTTGAACCTCGTTGTGTTTCATAAAAATTTTCTAACAGGTTTATAAACTTTCATTTATTATGTCTAATTGATCCTTCAACTTTAAAACGCGTCTAACAAGTTTATGAACTTTCAATTTCGTATCAAATAGGTCTTTAAACTCTTAATTTTGTATCTAATGAGTTAGGATATCGAAAGCTTAGAAATTTGTTAGACACAACAATATTCAAGGTCTCGAAGATGGTGTGACCTTTTTTACACTCCTTTTTTATGTTCAACTTTGTTTTTAAAATTTTTCATAACACTTATTCGTATGTATGATAGTTGCAGATATAACATGTTCACAAGTACAAGAGGGAGAGTCATATCAATAACGACAATAAAACTTTAACAAACCAAATACGTTTTTTTTAGTTCGACCAGAGGCTAGGAGATTCAAATACTTGACCATTAGAGAGATAAGTAATACCTTAACCGGTAATAAATTGAGAATTTAAAGTTAGACATGGGCTCCACATTCCCATTTCACTATTCTATTAATTTGGTAAACAGAGGGAAGGGAAGGGAAAAAAGTTGTTTCATTCCCATAAACAAAACCTAAAATTTTACCATATTTATCTTGTGTCTGTCTTCCACAAATGGTGAATTAGGCAACAATAAAGTAAACCTAAACCCTCATTTAATCCATAAACAATAATGAAGTAAACCAAACATCACATGTGACCTTATTGGTAACTCAAACAAAGAGACAAATTTAGTCCTCTCATCAACATCCTAACACCAAAATTATTGGACACAACAACAGACAGATTAAACTAAGAAATATAATCTAAATTATATCCCGTCGAATCAAAATTTATCTAAAGAACATGTCACGCCAAAACGTTCTATTAACAATGAACTAATTAAAACGAAGCGTGATACACAGTGGGCAAAGGGGAACAAGACGAGTACTAAAAAGTCAATACTTGCCTACCCGTATTACTTTTGGGGCCACTTATCTATTAAATGCGGTAGAAATAAACCACTGAAAATAAACTATGTTATAGTAGAAAATGAATATAGAAGGAAGAGGAAGAGGACTCACTATTCTTGGCTTGAACACAGTCGTCGTGCTTCATGCAGCAAGCATCTAAGCCATCGCAGGGCCTCTCCCCAGGGCACCCACTATACAGCAGCCCACAGTATTTGCCATATCTCAAAAATGGAGGCACTGAAGCCCAAAAAAATCCAAATTTTAGACCAAAAATTGGGTGTTGGATTAACCATTAAACCCTTCTGAGTTTGAAAATAACATCACTAAACACTTTCGTTGCATGGATTAGGAGCATAAACGGAAACATTCTAGAGCTACAAAGATAGTTGTTAAATTGTCAGTACTAAAATACTCGTTTACTCTAACCTGAGTAAGGTTGTGAAAATAGTTGATGATTTCTTATACGCATTGTACCGACAACAACGACGGAAGGAAAAGGCTACACGGATGGATTTTGATTAAAGAGAAAAGAATTAGTAGGAGAGTGGACAAGTTCCTTTTTCTTGTCCATTCTCGCTTGTTGCTTTCAGGGTTCGACCGTGAATTTCTTCTTCCAACATTTTAGGGGATAAGTCCTACGAAGACAAGATCCCAACTAGCTGATTGGTAACTAGGATTTTGCAGATTCTTTCCATATTGAACCCAAAAACTTATTAGATTCAAATACAAGACGAATTCTGTTATAAATATGATGTCAAACTACTAATTGAACCTAAAAACAAATCTAATTGTCAAACTTCTGTTCTAAGTACCCAAAAACTTGTTATATGTTATGAGAAAGTATTGTTAATAATCTTCCATTCACCCGTAAATATGCAATGAACTTGAAAAGGCAAACACAAACACATAGACGGAGAGAGAGATTGAGAACCTGAACAGAACTCTGACTCGCATTTCCTACTGCAATCTTTGCTCTACAAGTGAAAGCAAACAGAGTAAACCCAGAAACAAAGAAAGAGAGAAGAAGAAGAAGAAGATGGAAGGTAAATTTATTTGAAACAAACCAGAGAAATGGAGGCGTCGATGGCCTGAACGCCGATGTTGAGGGCTCGGGCAGGCACAGAGAGGCAGAGCAGAGAAGAAGAGAGAAGAAGAAGCAGTTTCAACAAGGCCTGAAATCGACTCATTGTTTTTCCCAAGTTCGAAACAAATTAAAGATTTTGGTATTTGGTTGAAGAAAGTTTTGTGGGTGTTTTGTAAGAGATTGATTGAGCGAGAAGAGAGGAGAGGGGGCTGTGCTTGTCTTGTAGTGACTCGTGACATTAGTTTTTTGGCAACGTTTGCCAAATTGGCTGAATTGGTGAATGTGGGTAATCGTGGCGTTGGTGGCTCTCCCTCTCCCCTCGTGAACAAATGTGTTTTTTTAATTCTTCGAACACTATTTTGTTCTTTTTTTTTCCCTATTAGGGTCGAGATTCCAACTCACAAAGGTCGAATTTGAGTGCCTTAATGGGTGAGTTATGTTTATGCTATTTGGATCCATTCATTTTCACTTTTATCTCATTTTGTTCGTTCATAATTTTTAATACGATAGTTCATTCATTAAATTTTTTGAAAGGTAGCCATCAAGTTTTTATTAAAAAAATTTCATTGTATATAAAATTTTACAAACTAGTTGCTTTTTTAAAAGTACAATGATTAAAACGGAAGCTTTGACATCAACTAAAATAAAGTTTAAAATAAAGTAAATAAAAGTCAAAATTACACGGACTAAAGTAGTATTTTAACTTTTTTTAAGTCAAATTATAAAGGTTGTCAAACCATAAATGACATCTACTCGTTGAAATAGAGGTTGAAATTTCCATACCATAATATTATTTGTTATACTTGAACCTTCACTATCCCAACATCGTGTTTAATAGGTAATTAAAAAAAATATTCTAATAGATTTATTTAACAGTCAATTACATATTTAATACGTCGGTTTGACGTAATATTGAAAGTCTAATTATACACTTTTTACCGTTTATTAATCTATTGACACTTTTTAAAAATTTAAAAACTTTTAGACATAAGTCTTAAAAAAAAATAGTCTCTGCCATCCTTTTCCTTTTAAAATGATAAGGAAGGTATAGGTGTCTCAACAGACTGAAGAAATAATGTCATTCGATCATTATCAAATCAACTCGTTGTTGAGTTGCTCATGTAGGTAGCTAAAGATTATTATTTTACCAAGCTGACAGATGGAAATTAAACCTAAAATTAAGGTAGGAACTATTTTTAAGTTTTTTTTTCTTTCTTTTGAAGCATAATTACTTTTAAAATTTATTATAAGTATGAATTGGACTTAGTATACTATCTCAAATAGAATAAGTTATAAGCTAAAACGAACATAGCGGCATATATTTCAAACCAATAGATCGTGAATTCGAATCCTCTCTCCAATATGTTTTACTATAAAAAAAAAAAAGAATTAGTTGTAAAAGTGAAAGAGCCAAGATAGTATTTTACCGTTTTTCTTTCTTTCATGAAATGGGAATGAGAAGTCTCGTATTATTGATATTTTCAATATTTATTATTATCATATATTTCTTTTCAAACTTTTTGCCTAATTTCAATGACAAATCTTTCCCTCTCTCCTATGAAAAGGAAAATTCTCTCTTTTGTACCGACAAATGAAGATCTAAAAGAATATTTTTCCAAATGAAGGATAAAATAAATTAATCAATTTTTCCTCAAAAAAAAAAATTTAATTAATCAATTTGATTGTCCAGTAACGGTAATATTTTTATCTTCGGAAAGAAACGGCATTGAAAACTTTATAGATAAATAATGAAATTGAAACTTTAAAAGTATAAGAGATAAAAGTTTGTCAATAATTCAATGACTAAGATGTTTTACTTCTTTTATGGCTCTCAGGTTTAATTCTCCGTCTTCAATTTGTTATATTAAAAATAAAATAAAAATTTAAAACATATACAAAAAATTAGAGACCGAGTGTGATACATTTAGTATAAAAAGTATATATTAATTAGCTATTTTATCTTTTATTTTGAATAACTTTTGATTTACTTAATCTATAATCTAGAGATAAATTATAGTAGCTAACTATTTATTAATGCGTGTGTATTAGTTTACATAATTAAAGATTGGACTCAAAATATTGATTGAAGTTATAATTAGTTATTAACGTTAGTTTACTTTAATCTTGTTCATATTTATATTTAATTTATTTCTATGATTTTGAACTTTATTATATTATAATGTAGCAAATTAAATTAATAAACAAGATCTCTAAACAACTCAAGTTAAATATCATTTAATTCTGGGAAGGTAGAGTATTTATGTATTTATAAATATCAAAATAGAGTAAGTATCAAAATTAACCAATCAAATTATCACCATAAAAAAGGATTAAAGAAGCTTCCAAGCTTTTCCACCATTCATGTTAAATTTCTTGAGTCTTCCAAAAATCATGACCAAAATTAGTGCTATTTTCCCGAAAATCCATACCATTTGTCGACACAGTCGTTTTGGGGATGGAGTTGTCGTTTGCAACTATAACCCGTCGTAAATCCTACATTTCCGTAAGCACTGCCACATAGATAAAAGAAAAAAAAAGTTAATTTTTAAAATAAAAAATTATATAAAAAGAAGCACATATATATAGATAGATGTTTAGAAGTTTTTTTTTTTTCACAATTTATTTGTTTAGGTCAAATGTAGTTGTCGCAAAATTTAACTCTTGTTATATTATTTTTGTGGTTAAAATATTATTTTGGTCTTTATACTTTTAGCTTTGGTTCATTTTTAGTCTTTATATTTTCAAAATATTCATTTTGGTTTCTGTACTTTCAAAAAATGACTATTTGTATCCCTATTTTCAAACTTTTTACACAAATTTTAATATAAAGTTAGTATTACATTTCATTAAATATATTGAGTATAGTTTCACGTGTTGAAATTGTGATAGAAAAAATGAGATTAAGAGTAAAATTAAGAAATCAAAATAGTTATTTTTTAAAAGTATAAGGATAAAAACGAATATTTTGAAAGTACAGTGACTAAAATAAATCAAAGTTGAAGGTACATACCAAAATAAACATTTTGAAAATAAAGGACCAAAATGAATCATAGTTAAAATTACAGTGACCAAAATAGTGTTTTAACGTATTTCTTTCTTCGAACTTCACACGAAAAAACATCAATATATAAGCCAAATTTGGGAGATCAAAGAGGAATAGAAAAAGAAAATGATGAATATGACAATGATCAAAGGGTTACCTAATCACTTCAAGCAAAATGTTGAAAACACTGAAATTGATTGGATCCTCAACCATATTTTTCCTCTCAATTACACAAATAACAATGATGAAGATGGTGAGATAGGAGAGGTGTGAGAGCAAGAAATTTTGCAGAGCCTTTTCATGTCTGGTTCTTGTAATTTTTTGCAGAGGTTGAAGATGAACATCATCTTCTACTCGCTCCTTGTCTTTCAATGGAAGGAAAGATGTATATGGAGGAAGATAGCTGTAAATCCAAAACCCTAATTTCAATTCATTAAAAAATAAAAAAATAAAAAAACCCTTCAAACTTAGATAATACATGTAATTTTCAATGGGACTAATTACCATAAATTAAAAAAAAACAAATTTTATATAAAATTTTGATCAATGGGACCAAACCATAATTAAATTAGAATGGAAATTATTGACTGTTTGAAATGGAGATGGGTTCGGTTTATTTATTTATTGTCATTCTTCTTGTAGGGTCATAGAATATTAGAATGCCAAATGATCAATTTATTATGATTATATGATAATTATAAAATAATATTAGAGATTTTTTTAATGAAATTGATGATTTTAATTAAGAACTATAATAAAAAAATATATAATCTTTATTCTTAGCCTGAAATATATGTACCTTTTAAAATATGTGTTTGTTAATATAAATAAATATTTTTTTTATGAATTTCATAATTTTTATAACTTCCCCATAAATATCTTGACATCTCATCGTTATTTCTAGGAACATTTCCATGAGATTGAGATATAACTATTTTCATCAACATTATTGATATTTAAAAAACTTTCATTATATAGCTAGTTATGCAAAGTTTAAGGGGTCAATTACCTAAATAAAATAAAACAAATATGTATTTTTAAGTATACTAATAAATTCCTTTAAGAAATATACCAAAAAATTTTAAAATTTAAAATAAAACTCATTAAAGAAAAAGTCACACTCATATACCCTATTAAAAAAAAAAAAAAGGCAAAATACACTTTTTCATGTTTGAATTAAATGTCTATTTAGTTCCTAATATTTCAAAATAGACACTCTTTTAATTCCTGAACAAGATGTTCAAGATCGGAAGGTACCCAATTTCCTCACTGTTCTTCAACAAATAATCACACAATTTCATCTCTTTCTTCCTCCCAATTACCCAAATCAAAATCCTCAACAAAAATGGGTACAACGTGTTGCCAACTAAAACTTGAGGGATCAGCATTAGAAGAAGACCTGAATTTCTCCGAAAAACAACCATGTTTTCATTTGTTGGAACATAACCACAGCTAGCCAAAGTAGAAACAGTGATGAAAACTGAGAAAGTTGATTGAGTTATGCCTCAAGGATTCATTAGAATCATTTAATTTTAAATCCATTGGCGGCTTTGAAGTTATTTGTGGGTGTGGGTGGCTAAATTTTCTCAAGTGGAGGCCAACCATGGAAGTGAAAATCTCTCCCCCTAGAAACATGAGAATTGTTAAGGTAATGAGTTGGGAATTGGAGAAAACTTCCATTTTCATGGCGGACATGCTCGAAACAGTGGAGGCAGACACTGAAGTGTAGAACAAATCTAGATTTGTGGGTCGAAAAGAAGGATCCGTTCTAGGTTTTAATATCGTCAAAATTAGAAATCCAAAAGAAGAGATGGAGATGAAATAAAATAGTTGAATCCAAAATGCTTGACAAGAAAGTCAAACATAGACGAGACTTGAAAGCATGCTAAATTTTCTTGTCATTGGCAACAAACTTTTGATCGTTTTCTGCGAGCTTTTGAGATTTCTTTTTTCTTTTTTGGTATAAAGAGTGCAAAGTATTAGCATTTATAAATCATGGATTGGTTGGTTGAAACTTTTATTTAGGGTCATGAAAGGCATTTTCTTAAACAAATAAAAGGAAAATGATATTAGAAAAAGTTCCAACTTTGTTTCCAACTTCATTCATTGAATTGGTTGTTTAAAAATTTTAAACCTCAATATCGATAGAAATGTCGAAGTTTTAATTTGAATGATAATGTTGAACGAAATATCAATATAATTTCGATGTCAATAAATATTTCTAGAAAAATTATAAGAGATATTTAAATTAATAAATGAACCTTTCATTATTTTAAATAATTTAAAATTATTAATATTAGTTTATATTAGTGATATTTTGTTGATTTTTTTTTATATTTTTTTTAATTTTCTCTACGATAATATGAAAACGTCAATTTAATCCAATTACCTCCGTGCAAATGAAAAACAAGTCGGGGATTTGTCTATCTTCTTTTGTATATGATGTTTTTCTTAGTGACAAATTTGTGAAGAGTTATTTTAGAATCCTATTAACTTTTATAAGTTATTTAATGAACCATATTTTTACACTTTTTGAAAATGACTTTAGAAACGATTAAGGAATTAGAATTGAACTCAAATTAGTGAACTTTAAAGTCCAAAAATTCTATGATTTGGTTCATCGAATCTAAGAGCTTATTTTCAAACTTAGATATATTTTTTTCTAAAATACAATGGATTAAATTACAAGTTTAATTGTACTGGAAAAACTACAAATCTAGTCTCTATATTTTTAGGTTTATGTCTAATAAGTCCTTAAAATTTAAAAATGTAATAAGCAGTTGGAAATTTAGTGACATATTAAACACAATACACAAAATTAAAAGTTTAGAAATTTATTAGGCTGTTTTTAAGATTCCAACTTGAGTCTAACTCAGTGGTAATTGACAATCCTTTCATTGAGATCGGAGGTTAAAAGTATTTGTAACTCTCGATAACTTAAAAAAAGAAAAAATAATAAAACTAAGTAGTCAATATTTATGTGTTCGTTAATTTATTACAGTCGATATAAATAATGACTTGAGTTGTATGTTAGATATAGATGTATTCTTTATTCAAAGTGTGGATCGGGAAATTAAATAGATTTTTAGTTGAATATTTGGATGATATTATTATGTCCAATTATAATATTGTAATGACAAATCACATGTTTTAATTCCATGTGAGTCAAAGATTAGAGAAGTTTCCAAGCTCTCTCTCTGTTCATATTGAATTTTTTGAGTCGTCCAAAGATCATAACAACAATAAGAACTATCTTTCCTTTGCTGCTCCACTTTCCTGAAAATCCAAACGACTTGTCGACACAATTGCTTTGAGGATGAAGTTGTCGTTTGCAGCTATATCCCATCGTAAACCCCACATTTCCATATGCACTGTCGAAATAGAGACATATTTCATAAATTTAATTTAGACCAAGAAAAATTATGAACAGTCTTTTTTTTTTCCAATACATAATTTGAGAATTAAAAAATCCACCATTTGTACAAAATGATAATCTTAATTTTATGAGAATATAACAATATTTAGATCTTATTTATGACGTATACTTTAACGTTTTAGTTTTAAAATTAATATTACAATTATTCACCTATGGTTTTTGAATTATGACCATTAAGTAGACAAGGGAAAAAAAATGAAAAGTCATATATTGGAAAGGGAAATTATTTTTTTAAGATTTATTTTCACTATAAATTAATTAGTAAAGAATAAAAATTACCTGATAACTTCAAAAATAATGTTGAAGAGATTGAAATTGAGAGGATCTTCCTTGATGTTATGTCTCTCTGTAATGCATATAACAAAGATGAAAATAAGCAGATAGGAAATTTGGGAGAAGATGAAATTATCCACAAATTTGGCCCTTTTATTTTTTTTAATTATTTTATTGGCTTCCAATTGATTTTCTCCTTCTTCTCCATCACCCTTTATTGGCATGAAAGATGTATAAGGTGGAAGATACCTGTTAAATTAACCCATATCAACAACAAAATAAAAATAAAAATAATTAATATTATGTTAACAAATGAGTAGGGAAGATTCGAACTTATAACCTCTTAGTCAAGATGTTCATATTGAGATAATTAATGCTATATTTGTTCTTATGAATGATTAATAATAATTATTATTATTATTTTATTTGTATATATAATAATAGGGATGACATAAGTCAAGTAATTACGAATAAATAAAATATAATTGAGACCTTTTATTTATTTTTTCCTTTTTCGTTCACCGGAATTCTTTAGACACCAATCAGACATAGGTAATCCTTAAAAAAATGTTAAAATTATTAAGGATTGCTAACTATTTTTTATATATTACAAGGAAATGTGGGACATAACTTATTAATTAGTTTATTCTAATAATACTCTTTTTTTTTTCTTTTTTCTTTTTTGCTAAGTAGCACAAGAAATTGACGAGTGTATTACTACCTTTTTTTTCTCCATAAAGAAAATGTAAATTTTCGATAAAAGAATCATTGAAATTTCTAGTAAATAGTATAAATTTGACCTTTTGGAGACTATACTAACAACCAGTTTAGTAACCTTCTCATTTTTTTTTTCCTTTTTGTTTGAATAGAACAACAGTTTTATTTACCCTTTGTTAATTGAAAACTAGAACAAAAAATAGGAAATTTATTTGTGTTGTTTTCAAAATTCCTATACGATTTTGAGAACGTTTCTAAAGAATGAGAAACAAAAAACGTTGAAAAATGCTTAGACATTTTAACAAACTTGAAAACAAGAAACAAGAAATGACATATTACCAAACCAGTCCTATAGCGTTCAACTGGTTTATATATGCACCTATCTCCGACTATAAGATCGTGAGCTCGAATCTTACCCCCATATATCGTACTAAAAAAACACTATAGTATACATTTAGTTAATATTTCTATATATACTAAACAAATAGAATGCATTTAATGGAGAGAGAGAGGGGAACTAACATCATGGCAACAAAGAGAAACAAGATGGCAGGAGAGAGCATGGAGAGATCAACAATAGATTCACCGCTATGCCTTGAATTTACGCTTAAAAATAGCACTCCAAGCAACTTCTCAATAGAATTCAATCCACTCAATGCTTCTGAACTCCACTCCATGAACCAAATTGCGACAGATTGTATCAACACAAATCCAAACACAGTTGAAGCCAAAAGCAATGAATGAAGCCTTGGGAGCAGATGCAAGTACCCAATTTCCTCACTATTTTTCAACAAGAATCTGGTTTCTGACTTCTTCGTAAACTTTCCCAAACTCCAAATGGAAAACCTCAAGCAACAAGGAAACAAAGTGTTCCCTAAGAGAGCTTGAGGAATGAGCATTGCGAGTAGGCCTAAATTCTTGCTAAAGACTATCATGTTTTCATTTGTTGGCACAAAGCCACAGCTTGCAAAAGTTGAAACCGTGAGGAAAATTGCAAAAGTTGATGTTTTTAACCCCTTTTTGCTTAGGACTTCTCTAGCACTTGAGACAGTTTCCATGTAAACTAAGACCATCCCTATGCCTAAAAGATGGATTGTTAGAAGATAACTGAGTACTACGATACCTAAAAGTTTGATGGAGTTGTGTTTTAGCTGCCTCTCGGGCTGGTGATCAAGTTTTCTAACGACGCCCAACTCTATTTGACTTAAAATATTTTGAGGGTTTGAAGAAATAGTACTTAAAACACTAGGGACAGAAGTGATTTTATCTTCTGAAAGTTTGAGTTTCAACTTCCTTAATTGGATTCCAACCATGGAAGTAAAAACCTCGCCGCCCACGAACATCAAAACAATCAAGACAATGAGTTGGGAATCAGAGAAAACCTCCATTTCCACACTAGACATGCTGGAAACAGTGGAGGCAGACACAGAGGTGAATAAAAGATCCAAATTCGCAGGTCGATAAGAATCGTAAGTTTTCGGCTTCAAAACAGCCAAAACCCACAATCCAAAAGCCGAAATGAATAAAAAATAGAAGAGTTGAATCCAAAATGGATTCATGAGAAGAAGAAAACGAAAGAAGCATACCAAAATAAAGCACACCGATTTACCTAAAGAAACCAGTTTTCGACCCGAATAAGAATACGCTAGACCCCATATCCTACCAAAATAAAGCAAGCTCTCCACCCTCAACATTGTTTGGAACTAGAATGTAATTAGGAAGGGTGGAATCCAAAGTACATCACATGAGATTTATTTATAGCATAAAACCAAACCCAATCATCCGTAGTACTTGACAATACAATACAATACAATACCTTATGATTTGATTAATTTGAATTTAAGCGAGAATCTTCGATTAGGCGCCTCCCACTGCGCTATCATTTAATGAAAATTTTTTAATTTATAATTGGTTGATTAGAACGGAGCCAATTATAAGATGACACGTGGTGGTGTCACATGGCAGTGATTGGTGATGTGGGGCCCCACTGCATACCAAACTACTCTAACCGTCCGCCTGCCCATAATTAACGATTAACTTCATTTTAGAGTTTTTTTTAGTGCATTATTGGGTGCATATTTATTGACTGATCAAAACCAATAATGCAATTTTTTATAAACAATTTTTTTTTTAAAACAAATACGTGTTTATTATTTTTTGGAATTTAGATCTAATCCTTCTAATTCAATGGGCATGGACTCAGCGTTCTTTTTTTTTCTTCTAAATATTATATTACACAAATTTATGGGTGAAGATTGGAGCACTGAACATATAATTAATACCTAAAATAGTTGAGTTTATGAGCTTAAGTTAGCTGATGCGTTTACTTTTTGTTAATGAGAGATTAAAAAAGAGATTAAATAGAACCATAATTTAACATTCAAATACACAATTGAACTTTCTAAAAAGATAAATAGTTCTAAAAAAATTTTAATTTTATCTATTATCTATCAAGTATTTTCAATTAAATCTCAGTTGATTATATTATATTAGATATAAAAATGTATTAACTAAATGATAATGTAATGTTAGAAAATAATTTTACTAGTGAGAAATAATCCAACAAAACATATTTTTAATTTTATGAGTCAGGACATAGTTTGTCCATAAAATTCAGGGAAAAGAATGTCTTCCCTCTCCATATATGAAATGACTTGTAATATTATACGTCGGTTTGAGGTAAACTAATCTTCGTCTAAATATACATACTCATATTGTTAATGTGCAGTCGTTCAGTATCGTGATTGTTATATAGACTATTATATAAGCAAGTTATCTAGGCAACGAGTCAAATTAAATATATTGCATAACTATTTAATTTATATAGGATAGTTGCTCCAAAAAAAATTAACACAAATTTCATATAGAATTACCAGCATCAAGTATAGTCAAAATTTACTCTAGAAGTTGCTCTAGCTAGCTTTCTTCGAATTGGCTTTCTAGAAAGATATTGGATCGAACAATTCTCCTATTCCTATTTTAATTAATTATTTTTGGAGAGAACTCATTTACAACGTTCCATAAATGGTTAAAAGTTAAGGATAAAACTATATGATTTTTAATAAATTAGTCAATGATAGATTGCTTCAAATCAACGTCGTAATATAGTTACATTATGTACCATAAATATTGAAATTTAGGTAAAATAAAAAAAAAACATTATTTTTTAGTGTGTTTTTGTGGCTTTTTTTTTTTGATAAATTAGGTGTGTTTTTTAACTAGCACATTACTTTATTCCATTTATAACTATAATGTATGTGGATTTAGATCCAACCGGTCTTCATATATTCTCACGCATCTAAATGAATAAAAAGATAAAATTCAAATATATTAAATGTGCTTCTCATTTCTCCAAAAAAAAAAAGTGATTCTCCCTCTTCTTTCTAAAATCATAATATAATCTCTAATTTAATAATTTGAGGTATATATTATAAATTTTTGATTAAAATATAGTTTTAAAATTTTACCTTCCTTTCAAAATCATAATATAATCTCTATTTAATAATTTGAGGTATGTATTATAAAATTTCGATTAAGATATAGTTTTAAAATAATTTAGTTTCTAAAAGTTTTATTAATTATTTTTAAATTCCATTATCATAGTAGCTAAAACTTCAAACGAAAAATGTGATATGACGCTTTGTTTTAAAAAATATGAGTGAACTTTAATGATTATAATTATATTTAAACCTATATTTTATGAACTAAAACAAATCTTACACCTTTATGAATTAAAATATAATAACCATCTTGAAATGGTGAAATGTGTGCATAACTACTCAATAGGCATAATAAGCGTTTCAACTTTGTACGAGATAAATAATTAATTCTTTTTAGTACAAGATAATAATTAACCTAATTAAGTGCTAATTGTCTCATTATCTCTAATCTATCGTTGAATAAATGACTTATTAGTTATATTATAAATTTTTGTCCTGAATTCTTCTGTCTACATCTCATAGTGCAAGTCTCAAGATACTGGTCGTTATTTATTAATTTTTTTAAAAAAGTTACTTTAAAATAAATCTGTAAAGCAGATGGCCGGTAAAAAAATGAATATTAAAATAAGGCTGTATCTTTTCCTATGTAAATATATATTTATATAATTATATAAACCTATATATATATATGATAACTCAGCTAAGAAATCAAATTTGACTGGTTTAAAGTTTTCATGACGATTTTATTTTGGTTGATGCCGGAATTCAACTTCCTTGGATCTCGTTAAATTCGCACCAATCTTCTAGAACTAAGGGATATCGATGAGACTTGTAAAACAGAATAACCGGTGTGGCTTTGCCACACGGGCTCCGATACTTAAGTAGTATCGGAGTAGTCGGGTATAGAGAGCGTATGTTTTTTTAGGCATACCTCTAGGGTTTAGTTTACTCTCGTATTTATAGAGGTCGAATCATAATCTCTTCTGGATTTACACCAGTTGAACCCTAATCGGTTTACATAAGTTGAATCCTTACGTGCTCAGGAGATCTTAAACGGGGTGGGCTTCATGCTGCATTCAAGGTCGAGACCAAGTCGACTCCGACCGGGCTGCGCAGGGGTCGGGGTGCATCGGAGAGGTTCTCGGCCACTGGGCTGAGAACTCCTCGGCACCAACCCCGGGTCGCCTATTGTCGGCCCGAGTTGTTGGGCCTCGACCCATTTACCTCTCTTCGGGTCCGCTCCTTCTTCGGCTCTCTTTCCTCTTTTCGGTTATTTAGTCTGATCTCTATTTTCTCCCTATAACCAAGGTTCAAAATGTCGATGTCAATGGAAATATCAAGGTCTCGATTTTACTGGATATGTCGATGTCGATGCATATTTCGGAAAAAATTAGGATATTGATGGAAATTTTTTAAATTAGTAAATAATACAGCTTAATTAGCCTATAACTAATCACTTCTAACAATCATATCTAACCATATAAGTAATATACTTATAAAAACATCGCACGATGAAAATGTTGAAATAAAATCATGTCTACATATATGAAAATTATTTGAGTCAGTAAATTAAAATTTAATGTTGCTTTTTTATTGATAATTTCTAATTCAATCTAGTTACATAATTGAACAACATATGTGAACCATAGATATATACCCTATGAAGTATGAAATAATTAAAAAAATAGATTTAGTTTAAAATTTAAATGTTTAATAATAATTAGTTAAATTGATTTTATTTATTAGTTTGTTTTGAGATTGGGTTAGTTAAATTTAATTTAAAATTTATTTTTCTTTTAAATCAATTACTTCAAGATTTTGTTAGATTTTTTAGTTAAATTTAATTTTTTTGTTAGATTTTTTTGACGTTTAGTTTAGTTTATTTTATTTTATTTTATTTTATTTTATTTTGAATTAGAAGATAAGAATTAAACTTTTCTAAAATTTAAATGTTTAATAATAATTAATTAAATTGATTTTAATTATTTGTTTGTTTTAAGATTTTGTCAATTAAATTTAATTTTCTTTTAAATGAATTACTTTATGATTTTGTTAGATTTTTTAGTTAAATTTAATTTAAATTAAGTTTTGTATAAATCGATTGTTTAATCTATTTCTTTAAGATTTTATTATATTTTTATAGTTAAATTTAATTTGACGTTTGTTTGGTTTTTTTTTCTTTTTTGAACCAAAATGATAAGAAAATTTAACTTTAATTTCTTTAAAAGGAAAATAGAAAACGTCAGTATAATTTTTTACTATTATTTTTGACTTTTCTGTTTGTTCTCCCACAAACTTTGAATTTACACCAAACTGAAAAAACGTTTTGAACATAAATCCTTCTTTTTTTTTTAAGGGTTGGATTGAGAATTTTCGATCTAGATTCTTTCTTGAAAAACAACCAATCTTCCTCTAAGTCTCAACTAACTAAAACGTCACCATAGATCCAGATTTTCTCAATTATTTAGGATTCAATGCACAAAAAAAAAATCGACATTTGATCGACATGTCGACATGTCGACGACATTGGGGAAAAACGATTTTCTCCCCATGTCCATGTCGAGAACATCGACACGTCGACACATCGATAAGTCGACATGCCACGTGTCGAGCGAAATTTTGAACCTGGCCTATAACAATCTTTTTTTTTACATATGAGATGTCACTAAATATTAAAAAAATTAAATATAACAAAAAGTTTTTAACTATTTTATTTTAAGAATATAATATTTATGCAAAACTTTTCTTTTTAAATCTTTTTTGCTTTTTATTTTAGTAACATAATATATATTAATTTCAATAATAATAGAGATTTAAACATCAATTTTAAAATAATAATAAATCTTATCCAAAAAGAGAGAGATGGGTTCATGCACATTAATGAAATTGCTTTTGGCAACAAATGTTATTAAGTATTAACATTATAATATTTTTGCGTGTATATAATGATTGAAATGTAATTAGTATGCGTTGCAAAAAAAAAAAAAAGTGTAACTAGGACGATGCCGAATTGATATCGTTAATAGTGATTTTTGACTGATCTAAGATTCATAGCTAATTAATCGATTGAGTCATACAAAAAAACCTACCCGCAATGAACTCGGGTGGGACGAGTTAAGGCACCTTCAATTTATTTGGGATTATAAATGTTGTCCACCAAATTCTTCAGATTTAGTGCCATTAGATCGATTGTGGACATGTCTTTGGTCCATGTGGCATACTGTATTTTACCTTCGAACACACCTGCTTTAAGAAATATGTTTTACCAGTTTCAATAATAATGGTTAATAACCAAAGAAAAATATAGTAGAGTTAATTAGGAATGGCTGTTTCATAAAATTAGTCAATTCACCCTTTTGAAATAATGTCAATTTGTTGGTAACTAGTTGGATATAGGATTAGTGACGAATTGTTCTATAAAATTAGTTGAGTTGTTCATGAATGGACCAATTTACCAATATATAAAATAAAAAAATAAATTATCTAGCACCAACTTTTGGTAATGAATGGCATTTGGTATAATTTTTGGTGTGCTAAGAAGTTGGCAATGGGACCATATAATAGATTACAATTATATATAATATATGCAATTGTTATTATGCTTTAATTTGATAATTTGTGGCTTAGACTCTTTATTTAAAATAATAATAATAAACTTGTGGCATAGGTTGCATGGAGCCATGATTCTCTTTATTTAATTATTAGTTAATGGTCTTTGGATCCATTTAAGTGATCAAGGAATTGTCTTTTGTACACACAAAATGCTTCCCTTTTTTATGGGAATATAATTTCTTTTTTTTTTTTTTTACTTTTATCATATTTAACCTTAAATCCTCTAATTTTATTAATTTAAATGTAAATATGATAGGGTTAAAATACTATTTGCAGTACTTGTATTTTTAGTTTAAGTACTTTTAAAATATTTATTTTAGACGAAAAATTGGTATTTTTTATCCTAAAAATTTTTTGTGATTGGATTATAACCTTCATGTTAAAAAAAAGTTATATTTGGCTTGAATTCAGAACCTTAAAGATATTCATTGAGACCTTAAACCACCCAAGCGTTATCCCTCGAGTACACTTTCAACTTAAGTTTAATTTAGTCCTTGTAATAGTTTTTAAAAGTCCATTTTGATCCGTGTAATTTTAAAATGTAACAATTTTGGTCCTTTCACTTATTTGTATCAGATTCTTTTTATCATAATGTTATAGCATGACACTTCACTCGCTAAATTTCTTGAAATGTAGCAATAAATTTGTATTAAAGGGTCTATATTGTGTATAAAATTTGTGTTAAAAATTTTCAAATAAGAACCAAATTAGTTACTTTTTTAAATTATAGGAACCAAAAGGAATGTTTTGAAAGTACAGAGATTAAACTGGACAAAAGTTGACAATACATGAACAAAAAATAGTTAACATTTTAGAAGTATAGTGACCAAAATGAACCAAATTAGTCAAGGGTAGAAAAATCAAAATAGTATTTAAACTTAAAAATAAACCATAGCCACAAAATTTCAAAGAATCACAACTTAGTCCATGCATATATACTTTTCATTTGGCATGCATAATATTGCATTTCATCGTTAAAGTAACGATTTATTTCCTAAACTTTAGTTTATAATGATTTAGTTCATGTAATTTCAAATTAATAAAGTTAAAGTCCGTGCACTTTCATGTTGTAATGATATACACATACATGTGTGTGCGCGGTTTGTACAATAATTATGATAGTGGAAATTTGTGTACTGTAGTTTTTTTGACTTGGAATTTCATTCATTATCATTATAGCTAAACTCATTGATATCCAGAAAGGTTTGTTAATCCATATCATGGGTAATGATATTTTAGGAAATTAAAAATGTGTTTCCATAAATAGAAGATATATCTCTAATAAAAAAATTGTGAGTTCCAATCTTTACTCACACATATTAATTAGACATGATTAATTCCGTTAATTACTTCAATTAATTACTATGTATAGTTGAAATAGGATTTCTTATATATTGTTTCTCATATCGTGACATGTGAAATTAATATTGTGCACATATATAATTTCAAATCAATTATAAAAGTAAATAATAGTAGTTTTATTAATATATGAATAATATGACGTTATTGTGAAGAGATGAGAGAGGCAAAATTTATCTTAATAATAATTTCTTTATGTAATCTTCATGAAATTCACTTTTTTTACTGCACAATATATATAATTCAATGGATAAAATAGCTGCATTTCGATCTCTAATCCCACACTTGAGTTAAAAACTCTCTCATGTATTGAGATTTGTCTGGATAGGAAGATCGTAGTATTTGATGAGAAAATTATTTAATGGAATTTGAAGCGTGGGAAAAGTCTCTGTCAAAAAAAAAGGAAAAAAAAAATTGTGGGAAAAGACAAATTTTTGTTTATTTAGTCCAATTTGGTGTTGTCCATTCCATTTACGTTATTCCGCACTATATATACACTTTGAGAGAGAGGGAGAGCAGATTTAGATAATCAAATTCAAGAAAAAAAAATAATAACAAAAATAAAAAAAAAAAGTTCAAATTTCTATTTTTAAATACTATTTTGCCCACTTATAAGTTGAACATAGTTCAACAGGTTAAAACATAATAGCGCTGGAGTGAGCATATTGTTCGGTTGAAGACTATTTTTTACTCGAACCAACATCGATAATCAACAAATCGGCTTCTGTTGGTCGAAACTGGTCAGTTTAAGAGGCTCTACAACTTCAATTGGCCGACTACACTGGCCGCGGTCAATTGATTTTGGTCAATTTAAAAACGAAGAAGTGAGAGTCTGGGAGAGAGGAAGAAAAAAGAGAAGGGAAGAGGAGAACAGAGGTAGAGGAAGAGAAAGTATAGGTGTTGGTTCGGTTCGATTTTAAGATTGTATTATCGAAATCTTTAAAAAAAGTTACAAATCTCACACATGCAACTCATACGCCGAATCGAACCTTGGTTCGGTTCGATTTTTGCGGTTCCTGAACTAGGCTTGCTTCTGTTGGCTTGACCACTCGGAAGAATATAAATTATCAATCATTCTCCCATTGAAGTTAAAATTGCAACTACAAAGGTGAGAGGAAATAGGGAAGGAAATGAAGGGAGGGAAAAAAACTAAGGAAATGAATGGAGAATGGAAGAGGAGAATAGTCGAGAAAGAAGGAAGAACATTAAGAGAAAGAAATCCAATCTAATTAGTTAAAATAATAAAACTAAAAGAAAAATAAAATGTTTGTGAGCTGTCCATTCAATTTCTCAATTTCAAAATTTGAATTAAATGTTGTAGTTGCCCATTCATTTCGGAAAAAAAGAAAAATAATAATAAATTAAAGGCTGTGTTACTTATCTACCGCATACTGTAGCCACTTCATGATTGCATTAACCATTTCTTTAGAATTTCGAGCATGGGCCAAGGCCACGTCCCATGCTACTCTTTTACTATATTATATTAAAAATATAATATATAATATATAGTTATATATAAGCGGTTCGATTCGGTTTTGGGGTGGGTCAGTTTTGAACATCCAAATTGAAGTCGAGTCGAAATGCAGTTGAATATATCAATGAACCTAACCGAACCGTGAGACTGCC
The DNA here is from genome assembly GCF_001995035.1 of Momordica charantia. The sequence goes on along the minus strand of NW_019104494.1, from coordinate 3,077,667 downwards.
AAACCATTTTTCTGGTTGGTTGGGTTCAGTTTTTCAATTTTGTCTTTTCATCGATTTGGTTGCGTTTAGCTTGAGAAACCCAAAAGAAGCTAGCATATATTTAATATTATGTACAATACTTTTTTAAAAAGAGAATTAAATTAGGTTGGTTTCGATAAAAAATAACATTCGACTAACGAGTCAGTTCTGACTTTTACAAAAATAATTCCAATCAAATCATTTATCAAACCAACCGACAGATGTTAGTGCAGCTCGAAAATTTTTCCTTACCCTTAAAGATATATATTTCCAATTAAAATGGAGTAAATTCAAATCTTCGTCTCAAATGTTATTTCATCTCTTTCTACTCTATTTCTCATTTTGTTTTCTTTTCAAAATTGGAAAATTTTAAATTTGATATTTCCAAAAATTACCATATATTTCAAATTTTCTAAGATTTTTATGGGGAGGATTATTTAAGTCTAAAAACAATGTAATAAATACCCCTCAACATAAAAATCTTAAAAGAATCCTGCGTGAATGAATATCTTTTGAGCATCAAAAGCTCTCGAGATGCCGAGATCAAATATTTAATATCCTATAATTATTGTTAAACATGCATATATGGATCGAATCACACTGGTCTCTATTTTATAAAATTCAAGATTATTACAAAACAAACCGTTCTAAATTAAAAGATAAGAAAAATCCATTGATACAACTCAATGACTTTATTTTTAAATTAACAAAGTTTTTCCACACTCATAACAAATATTGAACGAACATACATAAATTTCATAAAAAATTCTATACCACGTACCGATGGATCAATAACCAATTATAGTGTCAATTTGGAGTGAGTGAATCACCATTTTTTTATTAAGCTGAGACTTCCCCTCAATCAACTACCACACCAAAGAATAGCGGAATAGCACATTTTAATTCATTTAATCAAGAGTTCCACTCAATCCAAAAAAACATTTTACACGCAATATATCATCCAACAACAACAAGTGCAAAAAAGAAAAAAGTGTTTCAAAAAAACAGAAAAGGAAAAAAAATCCACTCTAATTGCTCCAACCACTAAACCATTTTCCTCTCTCTATCTCCAAAACAAAATCTCACAATGCAAAATTCCCACCTCTTTTTAAACCCTCCACTCCACTCTCCTTCTTCACCATGAACTGAATCTTGATCTCGCCGGCCGGAATGTCGATGTTGAACTTACTCGATCTCCTCCGATCTCAGCCGCTGCTGATGGCCGCCGCGAACCCCTTCTGGCCCGCCCTCTCCCATTTCTTAACCCTCTCTCTCTTGGGCTTCGGAGCTCTAAAGGTGACCAGAACCAGAACCTCCTCCCCACCAAACCACCTCAACTTCTTCTTCACCGCCGTCTCCGCCGCCACCGTCTCGAGCATGTCCACCGTCGAAATGGAAGTCTTCTCCAACGCCCAGCTCCTCATCGTCACCCTCCTCATGTTCCTCGGCGGCGAGGTCTTCGTCTCCGCCGCCGCCTTCCACCTCTCCCGCCGGTTCTCCAGCTCCGTTAAAAATCCGACCGGACCGGCACGGTCCATCGACTCGGAGTTGGAAATTGGCCATGGCCGGTCCATGACGGTTACTGACGAGTTCGTTAATCACGAAAAATCCACGGCGCTTCTGGGGCGCGTGGTGGTGGGATATCTTCTGGCGGCGAATCTGATTGGTTCTCTGTTCGTGTTCTTGTACGTGACTCTGGTTTCACGTGCGAGGCACGTGCTCGAGAGCAAGGGCATCAATTTGGTGACGTTTTCAATTTTCACCACGGTTTCCACTTTTACCAACTGCGGATTCATACCCACTAATGAAAATATGATCGTCTTTAAGGACAGTTCTGGAATTTTACTGGCTCTCGTCGCCCAGGTACATTAGACTAGATAGTATTACAATTAATGTTTTTAATGATTTTAATTGGTATTAAAACGTTGAATAATTATGAATTAATTGATTCTCTATAGTGTGAGTTTCACGACGGGAGGGGCTAAATTTTCAGATCTAACTCTTTGTACGTGTGATTTTTTTAATTTTTTTTAAATTAAAGAAGTCAAAGGAAAAACTTCAAAATGAGTTTTTTTTTTTTTTTATAACTTCTTAGAATAAGAAGAGTTAAGAGGAAGCTTCTAAGAATCTATTTGATACCGTTCTTTTTTTCTAAGAAAAAAATATTCCTTGTATAAATGTTTTTTGTTTCTTGTTCTTTATATTTTATTGAAAAGAAAATAGAAACATGATAACTACCGCTTGTTTTTTTGTTATCTGAAAATTTTAATTATAAAAAGTCAGAATTTTATATGAAATTAATTTTTAAATTAAAATATGTAAATTTTTTATGTTATATTTTTTTATATTTATTATGCATTCCATGGAAAAGAAATGATAAAATAATTCTTTATACATGTGTTTTAGAAAACAAAAAACAAAAAAAAAGAAGAAAATAGTTACTAAGTGTGGCTCTAATTAACCTTATTTTGTTGTATTTAACGTTTTAATTTGATCTTTATGGATTCAAAAGTCTCATTTTAATCCTTATAATTATAAAAATTTTAATTGAATCTCTGTAGTCTAACCGACATGTTTCACCTTTAAGACATTATTTCCTCAGAGATTATAAGAGAGTAAAATAAGAGACAATTTAGACAAAATATAGGGCTAAAATCAAGGGATAAATATTAAATCTGTAATTTAACCAATTAAATTAAAATTAACATCTTAAGATATATATTAAATTACCACGAGACTCAAAATCTCAGTTATTTTAATATCATTAATTAGGTGCTCCTCGGCGGGTGTTTATACCCGGCAGGTCTCCGGTTAGTGATATCGGGGATGACGAAGGTGACGGGGAAGAAGGAGTTGAGATACATATTGAACAATTACTCGGAGATGGGTTATCCACATCTCTTGTCGGGGGTTCGGTGCCGGTATCTGGCCGGAACAGCGGCGGGGTTCGTAATTTTGCAGATGATAATCTTCTGCTCGCTGGAATGGAACTCGGAGGGATTGTGGGATGGCCTGAATCCGTACCGGAAGACGGTGGCGGCGCTTTTTCAGGTGACCAACTCTAGACACACCGGAGAATCGGTGGTGGATATCTCCGTCATCTCGCCGGCGATCTTGGTGCTCTTCGTTGTCATGATGTGAGTTTTTTATTTTTATGGATTCGCTTATATATATATATATATATATATTGTATATTATGTTTTAATTAAGAAAAAAAAAATTATACCGAAGACGCTTTAGTTTTAAAAAGTAGGTAATGATAAGTTTCAGCCTGCATCACAAATAAAAAATTAATCACTTTTTTTGGTCCAAGGTTTTCCTTTAATAAATATATAAACTTTATTGTGTATTGATTTTTTTCCTTTGAGTTAAACAATACGTGAGCCACGTGGAGTTGGAGATTTGAATCTATGCCTTAACGAGTTGAGTTATGTATGATTTGACCTCAAGTTGGCATTTATTGATCTACTAAAAGTTTTTCTACATAATGATGTATAGATTTAGGACACATTTGATAACGAGAGGAATTATTGTCTACTGATGGCCTCAATGATAGAATTAGTCGAGAGTTTGAGAAGCGGTGATTTACCGTTCATGTTTCTCATTTTTTCATTTTTGGTAAAAAAAAAAACATAAATAAATTTGGAATGTAATTTTATGTTTTTTTATTGAAAAAGAAGATAATCGTTAAATTTTAATTTCAAAAAGTAAAAACTTTATAGGTAAAGTAATTGTCATTCTCATCTTTTAATATTTATTATGCATTTTATAAGTCAATGATAAAATAATTTTTTATTTATATTTTGAAAAATTGTAGAAATGGGTTTAAGAAACAAACAAATAACTCGATTATGTTGTTCCAAAAAATTTATACAATTTTGAAAATATTTCGACAAAATGTTAAACTAAACAGGGCCTAAAAATTAAGAATATGATTACGTTTGGCTTTTTATTTTCTTGTATATTATGCTTGTTATTTCTTTTTGTATATAAAAGAGTGGGAAATTCAAACTATTGAGATAATGATTGCTCTCGTTAATTATAAGTAACTATTGTGTGTTAAATCCAGCATCCAAGTATATTCTTTTTTATCAAAATGGAGCTATCTATAACGCATCTATCATATTATTTATTCTAAGGAAAAAAAAATCTGACAACTATCACATTTATTAAAGTTGGAGATATTTATTCCTATTCCACTACCTTAATGTTGCAATAATGTTATTGGCCTGAAATTTTGTGGAATGATATATGCAATAAAGATTGATGTGAGAATAATTAGGTAAGTAAGATGCAGCCAAGACATGTTGGTAATTAAAATAGATAAGAATTTTAGAATAAAACTCTCACTTGCAAAATTTTGATTGGTATAGAGAGATATTGGGTATATGGTATTGAAAATGACAATTCGGGTTGAAATTTCTTTTTCTCAACCGGCTTGATTTTGAATCAAGTACCAAATCAAATCAACCTAGCTCAATTAGTTTATGCAAGTCACGGGTATGAATCTCCACCTTCACACGTCATTCGATTAAAAAAATATATAGTATAATGTTAGATTTTTTTTTTTTTTTTTTTTTGGTTTTCTTTAGGTATCTCCCCCCATACACAACTTTTTTACCTATGAAGAATAAAGAGATGGATTCAGTGGGAAATGGGAAGGGCAAAAGGCAACACTTAGTGGGATTCTTGAAATTCTCACAGCTCTCTTATTTGGCCATCTTCATCATTCTCATATGTATCACAGAGAAACAACAGCTGAGAGATGATCCTCTCAACTTTACTGTGCTCAACATTACCCTAGAAGTCATCAGGTAAGTTTCAAGTCAATCATTTTCTTACTCATTGATTTCATCTTGTTTTTAATTGATCTACGTTATGCGATGAATTAAAAGATGTTTTGGATTAAATGCGACCATTAAAGTTTCAACTTTTCAACCCAAATAACCAAATTAAATCGTGTAGTGTTTGACTCGCGAGATAGTATTCATTTACGATTTGAGTTGGATTGATCGAATTTTTCGCAGTAGAATAATGACGTTTTGTTTTTGTTCACCCTGATCTTGCAGTGCATATGGTAATGTTGGCTTCTCAACTGGCTATAGTTGTAAAAGACAGCTTAAAGCTGATGGCTCTTGTAAAGATGCATGGTATGGATTTGTTGGAAGATGGAGTGGAAAGGGAAAATTTATTCTCATTCTCGTCATGATCTTTGGAAGATTGAAAAGTTTTAGTATGCATGGTGGTAGAGCTTGGAAATTATCATAGTTACCCAAAGATTTCACTTCATTACTTGTAATTGTGTTAGAAGATGGCAACTTTTTTCTTTTTAGGTAATATAATGTAAGTTTGACCCTTGATTTTCACCATTTGATTGCAACTCAAGAGAAATACAACAGTCAATAGAGGAACAACCTTAAGATCAAATGGTATAGTTTAGGAAAAATACTATACATTTAGTTTAAAAAAAAAATTCCTCTATTGAGGAGACTTGAATCCATGGATTTTAGAAGAGAACCAAAAAAAAAAAAGAGAAAATGTGATAATTCAGGTCTTATACGTTGTGGGGTATGAGAGAAGACTCGGCAAGTGTTGGTTGAGAAAGATAGAGCGGAGGAAGCAAAATTTTTAGGGAAAAAAAAATAGCATGATCTAACTTCTAATAAATAAACGTAGGACATGAGGATTTGAATCACTAACGGACTAACCTCAAGAAAAAAAAAAACTGTAGAGCAATTTTCATATTAGCTCAATGATAAGTACAAATATAGACTCTTTAAATAATGTAATTACATAAATAACTTAAAATGTTAATAATTTACAGACTTGTCAAAATAAAAACTAAGCTCATCTAAAAATGACGTATTCATTTTAATAAACAAAATCTTAAATCCTAAACAGTAGACCCACTGTAATTTCTCCTTTTAATAAAGAAATAAAATCCTAAATCCTAAATCCTAACAAGAAAGAATAATAATAATAAATGTAATAGAATCACATTTATTAATAGCAATTTAATACATATATATATATGAGATAAACCCACTACAAGACAATTTCTGTCATTTTTACTAGCGTTGCTATCAGACGCAATAACTCAAATCAATTGAAATCATTTATGAATCAAAAACTCTACCCCAAAACAGAAGTATAATTTAGCTAAGAATCTATAATCATCTTTCAAATGAAACTAAACATTATCCATTTAGTTGAGAATTTGGTGTCATCTCATCTCTCAACAGACAAGTTTCGTACACATAATCAAGTGATGGGATATGGATGGATATGAACCACAATTTTTTGGAAACGAAATTCTATATAGTTAATGATGAGAGGCAAAATCTTTAGTGCTAAAACAGGGATGCATCACCAATTCCAAGGCTGGTTCAGAAATGTTTAAATTGATTTTACAGAACAATCAAATTTCACGCCAAAATCCAAATAGAGATTCTCAACTTTCTGTCCCATCTTTTCCAGTACCCTTTTTGCCTCTTAACTTTCTCCCGAAAATAAGTCATATATCAAATCTTAACCCACCATATATCAAATCTTTAGACTTGGACCTAAAAATATTTCACACCAACAGAGATATTATGGATCAACCAAAATTTTGTCTACTATTAGCGTATCTGAAAACACAGACTTACCAGTTTATTGTAGTAATTCTGTCCTTTGCACCAAAATTTTCAATGTAGATGGAATCTTTCTGCGGCAGTGGACACTGGCAGATCATCCAAATCCTGGTATCCTCCACTCCTGCTTCATATACTGTTGTCCATATATTTCTTTAAGGCTAAATTACAACAACAACAAAAAAGAAAAAAAAAAAAAAAACTCTTGAAACTTTGCCTTTTGATTCAAAAATGTTCAAACCATTTCAAAAGTTTCAATACTCCCCTTCTCTTTCATATATGTTTTTAAACTATTTTTTGAGCAAACATTTGTTAATATTTTAAACGGAAAGTTGGCGTAATAATATATGGGATGATGTGACAATTAAAAAGAGAGAAAATATGGAAGAAACAAAATGAGGGATTATGACAAAATTGAGTAGACAATGGACAAACAAACTCTCTTGACATTAGAGGAATAAACTTTTTGTCTAACTTTTTGATTCAAAATATCAACAGATGTTTGCTCAAAAGAGTATTTTGAGACGTTTATAAAGATCAAGGATAGTACTGAAAATTTTGAAAGAGAGATTTTTTAAACAAATGACAAAGCTCACAATTTTATTTTATTTTATTTTTTTTGTAATTTAGCCTTTCTCTTCTAATAAAGTGCATTTACAAGTATGCACTTGTATTGGTAAAAGAATATTACATGTACAGTACAACGTTAAAAAAAGGTATACACAAGATGCCCCATCATTGTATGTGAGATGTCATGAATCATGATATAGAGCGACAGAGATACAAAACAAACAAGAAGTGACCAAAATGTATGGAAAGAATGAAACCAATTGATACTGGAGAAGTAGTCTGTAGCAGGTACTCAAATGATATGAGCACAATCACCTGGCTCACATATACACACGGCTGTTTCTGGGTTTAGCTGTCCTGCCAACTCCGGCTGCACCTTGAGATACTCTGTCCGCACGAATTCTGCAGCTTCAGCAGCACGGTCGGCGTCTACGAAAGCGAGACAGCAACCTCTAAATCCAGCACCGCTGAACCGCGCTCCATATACTCCAGGTGCTCTCAAGAGGATCTCGTATAGTTGAACTAGTGGCTCGGAACCTACATGAAAATCATATATAATGTTATAACTTATTGGTTGTTTTGTGACATGGTTTCTCAGCAAAAAGTAAATCTAAGCAATAAAGTACTGCAGCAACAATTTCATTCAGAAGTTGTGTTGTGCAATTCGAATGAAGAAACTATGGAATCAGTATCATTCAGTATTCCAAGTCTAATAGGAAAATCTGAAAAATTATTCAAACCAACGAGCTGGAAGTATAACTAGCCTAGTGATCCTCATGATGCAAAGCATTGAAGAAACAATCCATATTTGATAACTAAAAGCAGTTAGACAAAACAACGTATTTAATGGAGTATCATGGAGTAATTTCATTAAATATGCGTTAATGGAATAAGAAGGTGACCATCGGATAAAGCTTTGCAGTCATCACTAATTAGAACTTTCACGCACAGCTAAAGACATAGCTGTGACATAAAAGACATAATAATGCGTCTTTTCTTGTTTACTCAACTACAAATTTAAGATACCGTACCCAGTAGAGCAGGAAAGAGAAGACATTATAGCATGCCCAAGGAAGGTTTCTTGACGTAAGGAATTAAGGTCATACCACATTCATAGTTTACAATTGAACTTCGACCAGAAGCCGCAATGAGCTTTCCAAACTCTTCCAACCTTCCTGAAGCCCAAGCTTCGAGTCCTATAGTGACCAATATATTATAATGCTGTTCAAGTCCTCTACATGGCTACAACTGAGAAAAAAAACGGGTACTTGTATAGAGGAAACATAGAATGGTTTTGCAAACAATAACGTCTATGAAAGAGTACCTTGTAAGACCCGCGCGTTTTCTGAGAAATAATGCTCTGCTCTTTTTGCCAAGTTTGTTTCTAACATGGACTGTAGAGGAAAACCCGAGCAAGGTGAAATATATGAAGAAGTTACAAAAACAAAGTCCAAAGGAGGATATTTGCCATTTGGTGGACTTGAGTGAATAGATGGAAATTGGAATACATGAACTGAAAAATAAAAAGTCCATAAACAAGTAAAAGAAATGAAGTTGACTGGGCATTGCATTTCTACAAAACATCAACTAAATGGGCAATCCAGAATTTTTTTCCATCAAACAAAACATTGATTCAATACCCGAATACACAAAAATCAAAGCAATCTTATAGTAGCCATTTAGACTTGCTGGAATAGGACTATGTAAATAAATGGAACTAAAAGAATCTGGTGGTCGGGGCTGAATTTATATGGCAGAAAAAACAATGAAAAATAATCGAAGTTTTGTAACAAAATAAGTGATTGAAGCAGTAGAGTACGGACTTCAGGCAGTACTACGTTATGGTTTTAACCTCAAACTCTGATATTAGAAGACCTATTCTTCATTTATGCATTTTATCTCATAATGTAGAATATAGAGAGAAATGCTTGAAGTCTTATTAACAGAATCAAGGAGATAGTTGACAAGTGTTTCTAACTTCATCTCTTCCATAACATCTATAATCTAATATTGAAGCCAAGTTAATAAACGGAACCAAGGAGAGTGCACCAGATAAGCTAATCCTACAATCTTGAAGCCAAGTTTCCCAAAAAAGCATAACGTCTAACACAATGATATTTTTCTGCTTTTTCCCCTGATCTCATCGCCTTCAACAATTAGATTTTAAAGACAATCATTTCCTTGTTAGTTCTACAAGATGGGTGCCATATATGCGTTCATTAATTCAATTTTTCAGATTTTCACAGTTGGTAACATAGGCAAATCCAGGCTGACCAAATTGAACAACAATGCATTAATAAATCAATTAAAAACTTGTATGGCATAATGACATGCATAACTTTGAAGCTTACTAATTGACTAGAACATAAATCCCAATTAATCATACAAACATTCACAAAAGCAAAAATTCTGGTTGTAAGGTAGGTAGTTAACAAAACCAGTTATCTTTGACATTAATATTAAAATGACATTACCTTATGAGCTTCGTAAACTTCCGGCTCAACTGATAAGAAGAGAAAATTCAGAAAGGAAATAAGAATCAAAATCATCAAACGAGGATTTAAAAATAATCAAAACAAAAAATAAAACTTCAAAAGGTCTGCAGAAATACTCGCCGTTACAAAGGAGTGGCTCTACATCACAATTGCCAGACGCGCTATAGAATGAAAAGGAAGAGTAATAAATCCAATTTGCCCCTTTAAAAGGAACAGATTTCATCATATAATACTCATTTAACGTGAAAGAAGATAGAAGAGAAACCCTTTATACATTTACATTTCAGATTTTTGTCTCGATGAAATGTAGACCGGGTTATACATGTCTATAGGACCAGAGGTCATCTATCATGCATGGTAAGGAATTCACAAGTGTTTCCCGAATCCAAGAGCCTTTTCGGAAAGGTCCTCTAGCTTCTCCTTTGTAGGTATACGATTCCCTTGCAAAAATATATTTCACTTCCTATCTCCTCCGTCCAATGTTCCCACAGACTCATCTTAAGATCAGTTTTCCAGTGCAACCTTGTACTCGATTATCTGATTCTCTATGTATATTGTCATTACAACAGTGAGACCACCCCATAAACTCGCCTTTTTAACTCAGTGAAAAAAAGTTGCTTGAAATAATGCAAGCAGCCCATTTTATTTGTCCCACTTTAACTTCATCTATCGTACTAAAAGTTTCTCCTATTATATAAATGAATTTTTCAAGACACTTGAAATAGTGACTCAAAAAGATATTTTTTGTGATAGTACTATTTCCTATCTCAACTTCAAGCATTACAGGCTAAAATTCATAATTTCATGATGTACTAAAACTTAAAACCTCAAATGCGAAATGGCCCTAAAACACAGAAGGAAGATGTTCTGATATAAAGAAATCAGTATTTTTAAAACCCATTCAAATAGGGAGGAGGTCCAATCTGCAAGAAGGGTGTAAATCTTACTTCAGAAGAATTTTTGCAGCCTCTTGACACTCTGCAACACGGTGATTATATCCAGGGTTATTTGTCAAAGCCTGCCTCAATCCTGACAATGCTAATAAAATTTGGTATCCCTCTGGTGTATCAGATTTTGGACTGCTTTCCGTCTTTAGGGGGCGTATAAGCTCGAACTCCTTGGTCTTCACATGTCAAGTAATAATGATGAAACACATTATGGTCACAATTAAAGGATAAACCATGTGACAGGCCACAGTTTTGGAAATAGAGAGGGAGAGAGATATCCAAACACTCAAAAGCCAGTACAGTCTAAAAGGATTGAGGTTTGCTTCTGAAAAATATGAGTGAAATGAAATAGATGAACCAACATCAAACTGCATTATTAGAAAAGAATCAAACATTGCTGGAGAAACAAGTATTAGGCACGAGGAGTACACATTCTGCACGTTTAAATTGTAAAGAATAGTCGAAGTGAAAAAGAGGAAAAGTGAAATGCCTATTTCACTATTGCCAAGGCTGATTAGAGGCAGAATGAGAAAAGATTACTACCCAAAACAAGAGAACAATAACCCAGATAGCTAAAATATAAGCTGTAACCCAAATATATCAACTCCTTTCTTTACCGTATGTTTTTGTAAAGGAAGCCTAGCTAAATATCAACACTGGCATTAACTTGGTTGTGTACCCCATACTGTTTTTTTTTTTTAAGAATCAAAGCTTTTTGCCATTGGATACGTATAAAAAGTAAATAAAACAGAAGAACAAGGAAAACACTCCCCAAGCTAAAAAGCTCACAGAAAACTGCTCTTAGGAGAATAACCTACAAAGGGTATACAAGTACAAAAATCTTTAGAAAGGGTACCCAAAATGTTATCAAGATTACAAGAAGCGAGGGATAGAAGGGTTATACAATAAAATTGAGGTTTGCTTTAATTCCTTGTACAGTCTATCATTACCCTCTCCTTTCTTACTCAGATATTTTGGTCAATCAAGACATTATAAGATTGTTACTAACTTTTTCATGTAAGAGTTGATATTTTAAGGGGAAAAAATCAAAGAAGAAGAAAGAAGAACCAGAGTGTTATAAATTGTGAGGGAGGAAATCTCATTCTCGATTCTTTTTTTTAATCTTGTTCTACCTAATTAATTTGAAGTATTCAGTTACAATTACGATCCTTGCTTAGTATAGATAGTCTTTATTTTAAATACAGATATAAACAATGTTTATACCTAATTTACTTGTATATCACTTGAAGAATATTCCGGCTATTTTATGAACTCAATGGAAATTTGACTTTATAAACCAACTAGAAAATTGGGCAACCCTAACAGAAAGGAAAAGCAGTTGCAAAACAGAACTCTACATACTATACAAATTACAATATGAAGAAACAATATAATGAAATCCAAACATTTTACATATTTACACAAAAATAAGTGAATAGCATATTACTTAACTCAAAAGAGTTCATTTGAAAAACTAAATACAGAAACCGTCCCTTAATCCTGCCGATATTGTGAAAACTAAAGGGTCCTCTTTTATTATTTTTCCAAAATTGAAAATACAAAACAACTTATTGGTACAAGTACTTCATTTGTGGAATAAACTAGCAGAAAAATTAACAAAATCAATAAAATAAGTATATCACGTACTTTGATGCTTGGAAAAGATGCAAAATGATAAAATCGTAAATGAAACCAAATTCTGCTGTAATTTATCACCAGTTATTTTCTAAAACACGAAAATCTATCCACTACCTTGCAGTTCATGTGCAATAGACAACCATAGCTTGAAAGTAATATTGCTGATTGGTCCAGTATGCCATTTCTCAGACCCAAGTATCCATTTTCAATTAGCCTACATTACAAAGGAGAGACGACAAATAAAAACATGTGTATATACATCAAGCATGCACATTTAACCGCATGTGGTAATGCTATTGAATTTCTTAAGGAAAATAATTATTTCAACCATCTCATATTGATTAGTAAATAAGCATTCTTCATTTAATAATAAATTTGTGAAGCAACTCAAGGGTTGATTAGTAACGATTTGAATAATCAATCTCTTTGTTAATAAAATCTATTGAATAATTTTTTTTCAAATTAGCAAAAAATAAAAATAAATAAATAAATCAAAAATTATTTTTTCTAAAAGACAACATCTCTATAATAAATCACTTTACGGATTTATGCAGCTGATTCTATCTAAAGAAATACCAAACTGACCCAAATGGGTACCACCTCATGCATTCATCCATATCCATAAAATTCCTCATATAAAAACTAAAAAATTCCCGGACATTAACAGTTCATCTATTACCTTACCAAAATTTCATGAGATTAATTAATGGTATCAAATTATCAATGGGTATTAACAGCTATGGTTAAATAAATCGTCTATGAAATTTGGCAAGATAAACGGTGATACATGGGCAGTTGGGCCTGTTGCAGCCCCTACAAAATGATTTCATAATGAAGCATGAACTTGAAACAAATGAAATTTAAAGACAAGTTTTATGTTTCAACGAATTAAAATTTGGAAGTTTACTGTAAGAAAAATACATCAAATTTATTCTCATCATCCACAATTTAGTGCCATATTTAATTCTGAAGTTATTATATTTGCAAAAGATTATGGGGGGATCCTCTATCCCTGAATGGAAGAATGCATGATAGAAGAGCTATAGAAAGGACATCTAGAAATAATATAAGTTCCTTTAACATCACACGTAGAGTCAAATTTCCAACTTTTTAACACCATTATCTTAAAAGCAGGTTCTATCTAATTTTCGTTTGCATGGTTAATTTGAACAACATGTACACTAGCAGCATTGCACTCTCAGACTGACCAATTGACCATATGCAGTAGAAGTATAATCAAGCAATCGAGGTACCTACCTATCGTATTCGATATTTTCTGTGGGAGATATTGTTAAATTATTGGCACTTTCCAGCGCTAACAAGTAAGCCAATCCAACCTGTCAACCATAAACTACAGATATTAAAACTTAGTTATTGAAATTAACGCCTCGTTTAATCATCCAGTTATGTGTATATTATTTTTACACTTCAGTCTAAACATGTACTCTAGAGACTACATTACAGAACGTGATATCCAATTCTTCCACTCAAGACTAGTAACACAGACTCCAACTGGTGCATACTATCAAATTGCTTCGAGAGTCCAAAGCCAATCACTCTAAAATTCTAGTTTAATCACATTATAGTCTTTTGTGAACTCCAACTGGGGGCCTACAGATAACTTCGTACTTTATTGCAATCGCCTGAAAAGTGTCTCCTTTTACGTTAATATGTTTCACATATAATTTAATTACTTTTAAAGCTTATTTTCTTCTTGAAAGTGAGAATAATGATTCAAATGTACAATAAATCATTAATTTTTTATAAAATAAAACCATTTTAAAATTTTCACACATGCCTTGTTCCTAAAGTTACTAGTATAATATATGTGTATATTTCATTAATAAGTATTTAGCTTGTACTATCCACTGGCTCTTCCAATCTTTTTATCTCTTCTTTATGCGTGCAAAAACCCTGTTGTTTCTAGTGAACTTTGAACTTAGGAATTAGGAAATGTCAAAAGTGGACTCTTTTCACAAAAAAATATGTGCGTGCAAAAGTAAACAAAGCTGCAAGTCTGGGACACATTCATTAGGTAGCAAAAAATATATCCATACCACAGCCCAAATTATGTAGTATAAAAGATTTAAACATAGAAAGGAGTCCCCAAAAATGGCCAAAAAAATAACGGTCTCCTTTGTGGCCAACTCATTTGTGTCAAAGTCAAACTAATTATGCTGGCTTCTGAAAGAATGATTTTTTCGAGTCTTGGTACTTAAAAACATGTTACGAAGTCATTTAACCCTATTAACAATCGACCAACTTTACAGCGTCAGAATGCAGAAGGAGACATGAAGAATGAGAGGAAGGAAAAAAAAAAATACTTACAGCTGCAGAAGAGCTGAGGCCTGAACTGTCAAGACCTTCAGAACCACAAACATAGCCTATTATACCCTGAAACATTGCAATAAAAGATCTCAGAAATATTTTAGCTACCTCATGGCTTTAGAGCTTTTGTATATCCACTTCAACATTGCATCGGGGTTTGATTTAGGTGCCGAGGGAGGCGAGAATGCTCCCACCCACATGGATGGTCCGTGAAACAGGTTCACAGACCATTTGATGTTTAGACACCACAATAGCAATGCTAGTCTAAAACAATTATGTAAAGGTAAAGTGATAACTGATATCTTCCTGATTAATCTAAAACCTAGACATTCTACTCCCATTGATGCATGCAGCCAAAAGATTAGGTAATGACTCCAAGTCTACAAGTTATAGAGCTGAAACACTTTGGCTGCTAATTGTTCCCAAAAAAGCTAATCGTTCAATGAAAGCAAACACTATGCATCTTGCAATTTTATATACTATTTGGCACTGAATTTTTAACTGGGTTCAGCAGAAACTAGTTGTGAACTCCAAATAGAAGAGAAACAAAGAAAAGTCTCTAACCTGAGAAAGACAATGTTCTTTTCTTTGTAGTGCATATACTGCACCTCTAGCATACCTTCCCCAGTTATTTTCCTCTGTCCCTTCCTTCTTGTTACTAGTTTGGTCTGGATACTGGTTTTCATCAACTCTGCAGTTTCCACGATAACAAATGAACAAGTGTTTATTATACGATGTCATGTATAGCATCAATGTGCAAGAAAATTATGCATTTGCAGACCTATGTGGAAAGGTAACGGCTAATATCAATAGGAAATCACAACACAGACAAACAAGTCGTACCATATTTCACATCACTTGAAGCAATCATGATTTTCATTTCGTACAAAATTTTGGGGAAAATACAAAATAATAAACAGTTCAAGTTTTGAAAGGAAAATTAACTCACAAGTTGAAGTCTTGTACACATAATTCTAGTCCCCTTTGTACTCTAAGTAATAGTAGTGATATTAACAAAAGCAAGTAAGCAACCACAAAACGATCCGAGAAGACGTTTTCCACCTAAGCAGAAAAGGTTATAAAGAGTCGAACAAACTATTGTAGAAACCTTCGAATAACAGGATGCAAAGGGAGGAAACGACTTTGTTGGAGACAACCTGGTTAAGTTAGTTATTAAATTATTTCTCGTAAACATGAATTGGCTTCTTTGGGCTTTTCACAGACATTCTTTAATTACAGCAGCATTAGAAGTCTTTTGTTCTATATTGCATTATGCTATGATTCTTTTATCTCAGCCTATCGGCAATCTTGTAGTGATGACTTATTCACATGAATTCACGAATGAAAAGCCTGTGGTTTTCACCTATTAATGACAAAAGTAGCATTAAGGTTTTATTTGATGTATACTTCCACAAGAGTTATGAGATATGGAAGAAAAAGATTTTAGAGAGTAGATCACACCTGAAATTAACATCTCCTTTAAACTCTGCTGATCGCAGTACAACCTACAAGAGCTCCAAAATATTACTTGATAAACTAGCATGCGTCAACTTTGGTTTCACGATAAAATACGTAGCTCTTGCTATTAGATCATTTGTGAGAAATATAAACAGAGATCAACATCTCCATGTGCAGAGAAAGTTAAAAAGTTGAAGTTGAAAAAACCAAGAAATTAAAATGCTGTCAATATACTTTACAGCCATGGTTTTAGACATCCATTTAGACCAAACGTAACATAGGTCATTGATCCTTGTAATCGATTCTCCAGCTTTACAAGTTACAATTACATATATAAAGACATACAAATGCATGTCTATGTGTGCACAAACATCATAAACAGAAAGAACTGATGACTATAGCCTGTACCAACCAATGTCATTTCATAGTGGTCCATAAAGCCAACACGTCATTGGTTGAAACCTTTAGGTCATTTGAAACAAATGGGAAAAAAATCTAACTTTATAGATTTCTTTTATATTTTTGACCTATTGACATTTCAAGTTCCTTTCATTTCTATTCACTTTCTTTAACTTTGATTAACTTCGTTCTATCTCTTGTTTTCCTTGAAAGATGGCCCTCTTGCGAACCATGCATACACAATAGTTCACTTTTTATACTTTGGAACCAAGCCAAGGAGTTGAGTTCTAAAACCCAAAAATTCCTAACTAACAAAATCTAAAATCTAAATATCTCCTAGTACTTACCATGATCACTGATGAGGCATATGGCATGATCAGATTAGCTAGAACTTGATTTTAAATTGCCTTGAGGTATGAAATGTTTAATGCTGGATTTGATATAGCTGAGACATCATTGTCTTTTTAGAACAATTCAAAAATCAGCTGGCATTTCAGGCCATCTTAGCATTGCTACTAAGCATCGATAACCTGGTTATCATGCGTTTTCACCAACTATCAAGACTAACAATGAGTTCTCAAGTTGGTAAAAGTGTCCTTAGAAACTGGGTGAAGAAATTTTCTTCCAAAATGCATATTCAGTGTTCTATCGTCATTTTCCATGCATAACATAACTGTCAGATGGGATCTATTGATTACCTTTGCAGGTTTTATTATCAACTTTCAAAACTTCTCCACACTTTTTTTCCTTATAAATCTCTGTTAATGATGTTCCCTATGACTTCACCTAGTCGCTGAAATCATATTCAAGTATAAACTAAAATACTTGGGTTTCATCTTAAACTTAAAATAAGCAAAATATAACAGATTTAAACCTGTACGTGAAGAGCTGATCTCGAGGCACTAGAAATATTACATCCTTAAAAATAAAGTGTTCCTAGTCTCTCAGTTGAGATTCATAACTGTGTAATTTGAATGGCTACACAGAATATCGTAATTGCACAATCATTACCTGAGAATCGCCAGACGGAACAAATCCTAAGAGCACACCCTTATTTATCGCCATTGCCGAAACATTCCCACCCTAGCAACCAATAGAAGAGATTAACAAAAACATCAATATCATCATGGAATAAACTCCAGAACAATAAACTAAGTTCTTCATTTACTAATATAAAGCATAAAAGTTAAAATTAAAGAAAATGCCGCTACGTTTGCTGACTTGAAGCACCACCAATACGAACTACTCCAATGAGACAGCGGATGCGCAATTTCAAGAGATCATATAGAACTAACCTGATGATCAATATGAGCTCCCAATGGACAAATTCGATACGGAGAGACGACTATTCGAACGTCCTCTGTACTTCTCTTGGACATTTCCGAAACAACCTTCTTAACTACATTTATCTAAAACAGCAAAGCAGGCCAATCACAAATTAACCAGAAGAGATCCAATATAAAAACCATAAGAGAGTGAGATTCGCGTCGGTAACAAACAATGCCCCATTCGATCCCCATATTCACGTTGCGATGCCAGATCCAGTGAGAAAGTACTAAATGAATCGAAATTAAGTAATTCAAGCAAACATGTACAAAATATCAACTCAAGTTTTCCAGCTACAAGTGATTTAACAGAGCACGGAAAACACCAGTGTCGTCCCAAGTAAATCGAATAAACAAACAATCCAGAAAGCAATGGACAGACATTAACGAAATGAACACGAGAACGATGTAAAGAGATTCGTAAGAAAACCAGAAACAAGAGAAGCCGCATTGCTTGAAGAATTACCTCTTCCTCCGAAGGCCATGACGGATTCCCCATGCTCTGCAGTGCCAGAACAATTACCGACGCGATTCGGTAGGAAGGCCAATGCAGAAGAATTCTGAGGCTTCCCGGAGGAACCGAAACGAGGAGTAGAGGTGAGGGAATCTAGAGCGATGATAATGGAGTTGGCACAACAGAGGATCAGATGAAACGTCGTGTCTCGTGATTTTACTATCGCGCCTTCTCCGCGGCCTAAATATGGACGATGTTTGTATGGCCTTTGACTCGGTTTGCCGTTTGCCGCGCCCGTGGCCGTGAGGTGATAAGATAACACGTTTTTAATGTTAAATTTCGCATCCTTTTTTCAATCTCAAATGGTGTTCCTTTTCTTTTTTTTATTACAAATTTGGTAATGTATAATGTATTATCCGTTCTAGTTTTATTACCGAATCTAAGTATTTTATAAATATTTATATTTTTCATTTTTCATTTTTTTATAAATTGAATAGAAATTTTAAAAATAACAAAAATAAGTTTTTATAGCTCGTCTAATTTTCTTATTTTCGTTTTCTCTATTAAAAAAAATATATAATTACATCTCCTCAGCACCCATAAATTTAAAAAATGATGAAACATGATTTAATTTGTATTGGAATAAATGGACACGGAAATGTGTTAAAAAAAATTATAAATAATAAACATAAATAGTTTATTAAGTAACTTAAAAAGTTTTTCGTTGTTAACCTAGTCTTTAGTGTCTACTTCGAATTTTGTTTGTTTGTGTAGTATAGATTTATTTTCAATCTGATCCCCTTAATTTAAAAGTTTCGATTTGGTCTCAGTAATTAAAATTAATTTCATAAATTGTTAATATCTTTTATCATTTTATTGTACGTTTTTTATTAGGATAATTGTGCTAAGTGGTCGAGTACACAAAATAAAATAAATATGAACTCTTTTTTAATTCTCTTTGGTAAAACACAATTAAGGGGTATTTTGTGATATTCAACCCAATCATATTACCAATAATTGTGGATGTGATGTGTTTGGAAGTTGTCCATACATATATTTTATGCTTTTGGAAGTCATTTCATGGTGTTTTAACATGTTTTATGTCAATAAAAGTAATTCAGTGTTTTTTATCAAATTCACAACCTCTTAATTGTAAATTATGTTAATTAGTTATGCTCACTTTTGGCAAAAAAAAAAAAACTGTGTTAAATAGTTTAGTCAAAATTATTATTATTATTTTTAGTACAAGTGGGGTGGGGAATTCGAATTCATGACCTTTTGATAAGAGATACGTGTCTTAACCACTTGAATTATGTTCGGATAAATACCTTAATCACTTGAGCTATGCTCAATTTTGCTGAGTCAAAATTATTTAATAACACAGTTTAGTCAGTATGACTACAATAATTCAAATTAAAAGTGTAATTAACCGTGTATGAATTTGTGCTCCACCTAAAATTATGAATCCACCGAGAGTGATTTCCAAAATTTAATCCTGTATAATATATATATATATATATATATATATATATATCTATCTTTTTTTATTACAAATATGAAAATGAAAATTAGCCGGATGTCTTTTAACTGTGAACTATGCTCTCGAATTGACATGCCAAAGTAAGGTTAGAGATTGAAATTGGCGCCGGATTCCTAAAAAGTGGTGGATAAGTTGGAGATATTTTGATTTCTGAGGTGCAAAAATATTTTGCGAGAGGACTCAGAATTTGCCGAATCAAGGGTGACCGTACCATCGAAGCTTTTAGAATCCATTCCATCTCTTACCCACGTCCGTCCATGGACGACAATGACACCCGTGGACCCAACTTCTCTGAAAAGAACGGCCATGGCAGAAGCAACGAGTTCCATGTTTGCTCACTCGACAGTTAAGGCAAGCAACGCTTTGAGGTGAGCTCATATGTTTCACCCAACTAAGCTATGATTTGTAATTAGCTTGCCTTGAACAGGCGATGAGCATAATTCTCTGAACAAATGGAGCTGGTAACTCGGAGTACTTCCCTGTGTTGGTCCGCGTGCTTTCTGTGCGCTCCGAAGTCGAGATTTCCTGAATGTCGACGCCGTAGTTCGAAGAATAATGCAGTTCGAAGCCGGAGAAGAAGTGATATCCACATGGATTTGGATGCTAATTGGATTAATTCGAGGATGAAGATGTCGCTGACTAGAGCGAGTAATCGTGGAGCAGAGGTTGGGACTTCGGTCGCGATGGCGGAAGAGGTCGAGGTTTCCAATTTGCATCGGTTTGAAGTGTTCGAGGGTGATCCGGCGCCTTTGGGTGCCACGGCTCGAGACGGCGGGATGAATTTCGCTGTCTATTCTGGCAATGCGGTTTCAGCTACCCTGTGTTTGATGAACCTTTTCGATTTGCAGGAGGTGAAATAGAAATAGACTTGAATTCTTGATTATACATTATCAACTATATCTTTTCCTCAGAGAGAGAATATTTTTCTATGTCGCTGCTGTTCGTGACTTTATTATCAGAAGTGCATTCTTATTTATTCTTCAATTTACGTTGGCCTTTATGGAGGACAAATAGATGGGTAGCATTCGTTATCTTATTCATTTTACGGAACTCTATACACAGATACTCAATTATATCAGTGGCGAAACTAAAAGAGTAGCGTTTTTCTTTTTATTTTTTGTTTATTTTTTCATTTTCTTTTCAATGCTTCGTTTCCATTCACATGATTTTGTACTGGAAAATGTATCTTTGAATTAGTTTGCTCCGAATCGTAGACTTCACCATAGCTAATGGTTACCATTTGCTTTGTGCAGAATAGAGTGACCAAGGAGGTCACCCTTGATCCCTTAACTAATAAAACTGGGGATGTCTGGCATGTATTTTTGAAGGGAGGTTTTACCGAGATGCTTTATGGCTACAAATTTGACGGGGAATTCTCCCCTCAGGACGGATGCTACTTTGACCCTTCTCGGATTTTGTTAGATCCTTATGCTAAAGTTCGTTTTTTCATAATTTTCCTTTTTGTCTTCAAATTTTCTCCCATAAATATTGGTTGCACTATTTCCTTACTTTGAAAATTTTGATTTTCTTGTGTTTAGAGAGTTGCTGACTTCCTATTTCTTTCCTCAGGCCGTTATTAGCAGAGGGGAGTTTGGTGCCCCGGGACCTGATAACAACTGCTGGCCCCAAATGGCTGGCATGGTACCCACTGTTATTGATGAGGTAGAAAATTTATTTCCCATATGGCTAGCTTTACCATACTATGTGTAAGAATCTCCTTACGATTCTTGGTATTAAAATGGCAAAGAAGATTAACAGACAACCAGCCTATTTGAGAGGGCTGGGAACTCTCCTCCTACACCGACTTCCTCTTATCAACCAAAATGATAACTGCCTTCCTCCCTAAGCAACACTCCCTTTTATACCCCTAGACATCATGCACCCCTCCATTGGGACCCACAGACGGATCCCAAACAAACTAACTCCCACGTATATTCTCCCTTCTACCCCTCCTAGTATATACATTCACAATTGGAGGCCTTACACAGTTACAATATGTTTCTTTCTCTTTCTGATATCTGTATTTTGGAGCGCAATATTTTCACTTCCCAAGTTCCCAATCTCCAGGCCAATCTTCTTGCAATATTTTGGTATAATTCACGAAATAGTGACCCACCTCCCTCCTCAACCTCTGCCTGCAAAAAGTCTCTCATTAACTTTTCCAACTTTTCCCTAACTAACGCTGGAAATTTGAAAATGGATAAAAAGTAAAAGGGAATACCAAATACCACACAACTCCAATTAGATCAAGGTGATCCTTCCCCCTTTTAGAGAAAAACATTTCTCCAGGACGAAAGCCTTTTCTAGACCCTGTAAGCTTATTTTTCAAAAATAAAAAATGATAGAAGTACTATGAAATGGACCCTCAGGAACGTTAAGTAGCCTATTTCTGTTAATGCTTTTCAAAGTCATTGCAGCTCTATCTCATTGTAATTTGCTTTCTATGTTGAGGGCATCTAACATGCTGATATATCAATGTATATTTGATGTGGTGTTTTCAGTTTGATTGGGAAGGGGATTTACCTCTGCAGTACCCACAAAAAGATCTTATAATATATGAAATGCATGTACGGGGGTTCACCAGGCATGAATCAAGTCATTCGGAGTTTCCTGGTACCTATCTTGGTCTAGTGGAGAAGCTAGATTACTTGAAGGTACATTTTAGAGTGCTTCAATTACAAATCTACCATGCCTTAGATGGGAATATAGTCCTATTCTATTCTATTTTTCAATATTGGAATCTTCCTGCAAGTCATTTGGTGTCAAATTGATTGCTATTTCTGTGGACTGTTTATAATTCTTTTTAGAATAAAGAATACAATGTTATAATTTTTTAAGCCAAGGAGAAATGATGTAGTAATGGTACATTCAGGCGTGGCCTTGTAACTGTGGGTTATTATGGCCTTCTTGCTCTCTGTACCCCTTTCTGCGTGCCCTCATTTTAGAATAATTATTCTCAAGCCAACCGCATAATTGGCATTAAATCAGTTTTCTACTTGTCAGCTCCTATTTATAAGGAGGGGCGTTTGAATTAAAGCTGGCATTTCCATAAGTTAAAAGAAACATATATATGACACCTAGTGAAATATTGCATTTTTTTTCTGATGGGGTTTCTAGGCCATTACTCCATTCAACTTTATTTAATTTGAACCTAATAATTTATTAGTTTAAGTTTTTCTTTTTGTTTCTAAGTACAAATAAGAATCGTTGCTTTGGCTCTGCTCTTTCATAACCGCAAATGTTACTATCTTTAACAAGTAATACATAACCCATTCTTCTGTTCTCTTCCTGATGTACAACTCTTTAATTATTATCACTTTCAGGAACTTGGGGTCAACTGTATAGAGTTAATGCCATGCCATGAATTCAACGAGTTGGAATATTTTAGCTACAACTCTGTCTTGGGTGA
The DNA here is from genome assembly GCF_001995035.1 of Momordica charantia. Next base: position 3,054,454 of record NW_019104494.1, on the reverse strand, counting down.
CTATAAGTACTATTTGATGCCTTCATTTGGAGAACTATTATATTTTTTCTTGCTTAATAGTGCAGGGCTTAAAATTTCCCTCTGAAAAAGAAGGGCTGAGACCCTTGGACCATTTTTATTCTGATTTTATAGTTCACACATAGTTTTATTTTATAATAGCACAAGTCACTATCTTGAAGATCTGTTATATTGGAATGGTTTTGTTTGGTTTCAATTGGTGGTATGCTGTGAGCAATAAACTGCATACACTTTTCTACCCAAAATTGTTCCAATAACTTGAGAAATTAGTTATATGTTGGATCGTTTATGATGAGACCCTCGATAATAAATAAGCACTAAAGTATCCATATACCAACTTTCTAGGTTTTTACCATTATTTTTGTCATTAAATCATATCATGAAGTAAATTTTTTTGTCCAGGATGAACTTTTGGGGATACTCAACTGTTGGTTTCTTTTCACCAATGATACGATATTCTTCTGCTGGCATACGAAAATGTGGCCAGGATGCAATAAATGAATTCAAGCTTCTTATTAGAGAAGCTCATAAACGTGGAATTGAGGTGGAATAATGAAATAAGTCTATGGTTACTTTTGGTTATATTTTTCATTTTTTTAGTTAGCCTTTCTTTTTTGATCAGGTGATCATGGATGTTGTTTTTAATCACACGGCTGAGGGGAATGAAAATGGCCCTATTTTTTCTTTCAGGGGTGTTGATAATAGTGTGTATTACATGCTTGCACCAATGGTATGTATCTGTAAGATTATTAATTTTCCTTCCATGCATTTTATTTAGAGGAAGAATAACATGACATCAATAAACGATGGAAGAATGGCGTTTGAATTCTCTTAATTAAGCTTTCTTCAAATATCTATATGAGATTTTGATACCGTCTTCAACTGCTTGAAACATCTAGACTTGTTTTTACCACAAGTTCTTCTTATCGTGTGGTTATTGTAGAAATGAAAATCTCTAATTTCCTTCAATCTAATGTTTAAGGTTTCCTATACGGTGGAAAACCCGAGCATTCCACTTCTGTTAAAAAGAAAAGAAAATACAAATTCCCTCTTTGGAGTTGATAATTGCTGAAATAAAATGGCAAGTGAGAAATGCTAAGAAGCTAACTACTTGTTCTAATTCTTTATGTGTTTAAGCCTGTGATCTGTACATTCAAATTATAAACCTGGACCTACATTTTTTCTCTTACTTACTGGATGGTTATTTTAAATTTAAATCGGTTAGGTAATATTACTAAAATTTATATAGAAGATCAAGTAATGGGTGCAGTTTAGTTTAATAATATCATTTTGTATTTTTATTTGAATTCAATGCTTTCTGTTGACTAATCTATTTTTATCTTTTTAATTCTAGCTAATCTTATTCATGGTTTTGCAGGGAGAGTTCTATAATTATTCGGGATGTGGGAACACATTTAATTGCAATCATCCAGCTGTCCGTAGATTTATTGTGGACTGCTTGAGGTAGATTTACCAAAATTGTGGATCCTATATTTTTGACATACGTTAGGTTCAAATTTAATTTATTTAAAACACATGAAAGGAAAGGAGAAAGAAAGATTAGATGTTTACTTGTAGAAAGAACAACTATGAACTGAACAAAGTAATAGCATAATAAATCAAATCTACTAAACAACTTGAAATTCCTACCCCAAGAATAAAGTCAATATTTGGCCTTGATGCGGTAAGAAAAAGCGCCCCACTATAAAGGGGGTCTGTACAAGGAACCAAATTGAAGATTACAAAAAGAGCTTGTAGATAGACCGTCAACTCTAAAAATTCTTCTACTTCTCTCAAGCCAGGTATTTCACAAGATAGCAAAAAAGGCTGCATGCAAGTGAGAGGATCTTCTGCATCATCAAACGACATAACCTATCACGAGCTGAACACACATCAAAAGTCTAAAAAGAACTGTCCCTAATTGAGTATGTGAATTGACAATCCCATAAAACCAAAACATAATCTAAACTCTCAAAAATATAATTGCACAAAAGGCACCAGCCATAACAACCAAGAAGAATGCCTTTGAATATGATCAGTAGGATGTTATGCCATTTGCAATACACTTCCGAGTCCAACGGAAAATTATTGGTTAATATCTCTCTTTGATCTCGTTTAAGTAAATGTGAACCTGCAAAGTGATATTGGTTGATATCACAGCGTACTCCCAACTTTTTTTTTTTTTTTTTTGGGTTTAGGCTATCAATTCTTTTGGCTTTACCTTTGCCACCTCAGTTCCTAAATTATTGGCCGCAGATATTGGGTAACAGAAATGCACGTGGATGGGTTTCGCTTTGACCTTGCTTCTATAATGACCAGAGGTAGCAGGTTATTGGCCGAACTTTGTCTGTATACAGTATACTTATATTTTTATGGATATTTGTCTCGTTATTCATCCTTTTCCTCATTCATGGACAGTCTCTGGGATGCAGTAAATGTGTACGGAAATCCAATAGAAGGTGATGTACTCACAACTGGTTCTCCCCTTGGCAATCCTCCATTAATTGACATGATAAGTAACGACCCAGTACTTCAAGGAGTGAAGGTCTTTACTCTAAATACCTCTCTTCTACTTGATTGTCTGCTTATGGACAACTAACTATAAACATGTCCTAAATAGTTTTCTTGTTTTTATCATCTGCTATCAACAGTCCGTTTGAACTCTAATTTTTAATGACTCTACCAACTCATTAGAGATCAATGGGCAGGTTGCTGCCTCTTCCGTTTGATTTAACTTCATAATTCTCTCCTGCTGTCATCCATATTCTTAGCTTATTATTGCATATCATATCGAAAATGACATATATTCGTGAGTTAATAATCTCTGGATGATGATATATTGTTGGGAATAATATTATCCCATTTTTACCTAATGAACAACTCTCCAAATAAGAGATGTTGTCATTTATTTTTTAATTTTGATATACTAATTTTTAGGTTATTTTTGTTGTTCGGTTGAGACAGAGCTCTAGCTTACCCCATTTGGTGGTTCTTGTTGAAGTGGATCAGATAAAATTAGAAAGAAGAAGATGATACATTTCTTTCAGACTAAGAACTTACTAGAAAATAAAGTAGGCCTCAACTCTATCTTTAACCAACTCGAAAAAACTTACTAGCAAATTACTAATATTCTCGATATTTCTATAGCAATATTCTTTCGCATGCTTAGGACTGTTCAATTCTCTTGAACAATTCTGTTTGATCTTTTTTTTTTCCTGAGTAAAATAAATAATCGATGTGGAGGACAGTTTCTTCCCATTTGATTTTGGATTTTCTATTGTAAAATTAATGCTTCAGTAACATCGAGGAAACGTATGTTATTTCTTTCAGGCATTCTTTTTGTTGTAGAGTTTTGTGCACGTGAAGTAAATGAAAGATGCTCTCCTTTAAGCCACGGTTTAAAGTATTTGGTCTCCTTTCTGATCGCATGGAAGGAATTTTATATTGATTGAATTTGGTGCTCACCATCTCATGGAACGATTCTACTAGTTTCTTTTGTTACTATCATTATTCTTATTCTTTTTCCTCTTTGAAACAGCTCATTGCAGAAGCATGGGATGCTGGGGGCCTCTACCAAGTTGGCACATTTCCTCACTGGGGTGTTTGGTCAGAATGGAACGGGCAGGTCTGCGTAGATATTTTCCTTTTTGCTTATTATTCCATATTTGGGAAAACAAAAAAGAAATTATAAATAATGATAGTGAAGCAATTTGAAAATAGTTTATATTCCTTTTATATTGGATCAAGAGGTGCTTTCACAACCTTTTTTCACTGGGGAGTAAAATGAAGCTTTCAATTAGTGGCACAACTTCTCCATAGTCTACTATTGATTCCACTGAAGAATTTTTGTGAAAGGTGTACCGTGTACTTGTACCAATCATAGCTCCCGTTTAAAGGGTTTGTAGATGGAGGAGGAGGTAGAAAACCTGTCTTGAAAATTTGAGACCTATCTCGCAGATTACCTAGTCAACTGCCACCATTTTTAGGACGTTTAGCATTGTATAGACCTGGTTCTTGGTTTCTATTTAACCTACCACATCAATGGATAAGCCTAACAGAGTATAAATTACCCCAGGATCAAGTGCAAGACCTACTCAATACAGGGTTAATTTGTCATAGCACCAGTTCTCGTGCCCAGGTTACTTATGCCTAAGAAGGATGAACCCTAGAAGGATGGGTGTGGATGGTCATGCAATAAAAATACCACGTTTGGGTACGGCTTTGTTGATTGATATACTGGATCAAATTGTTGGAGCTCTTTTATTCTTCAAGATTGTTTGGGACCGTTACCACCAAATATGCATCTAACAAAGGATGGAAAGAAGACTATTTAAGACGAGTGAGAGACTTGTCTAATTACTCGTTATGTCTTCTGGGTTGTCCAATGTCTAAGCATTCTCGTGGAACTGACGAGTCAGATTCTTCAGCCAATGAAGCTACGAGACAGGAAAGACTTTTGTTAATAGCAGGATGAGTGGGGAAAGTATTGAGAGGTCTAATCTACCAAGTTAACAACCATTAGAGTAAAGGTTGAAAGTAAAAGAGTGCCGCCTTGCCTAAATAAAAGAATAATAATGACTGGAATTTGGTGGATCTTCAATGAACCGAGTAACTTTAGCATTCCTCAGCAGTCTTAACGATTCTCAATGTGCTATAAGAACTTCTAGCTATGTACTTGCATAATTTGATATTGTTTATGATAACTTGATCACAATTTTTTTTTTTTGTCAATTTTAGTATCGAGACATTGTACGGCAGTTCATCAAAGGTACAGATGGCTTTTCAGGCGCTTTTGCTGAATGCCTTTGTGGGAGCCCTAATCTTTACCAGGTTACGTAGAATTCTCTTCCTTCTCTTTGGTCATATGGTACAGATAGTTTAATCCCGCCCTGTCAACATTTTGTGGGAAGGATAGCAAAAATAGCATAATAGCTTTGGATATATTTTATAGAACTGAAGAAAGTGAGTCCAGATTTGGAAGTATTATACGAAGAAGCACTGCAGATCATAGCGGCATCCTTATGGAGTTTTTGGTTTGGGGCAAGACTCGCAGTGGGGCATGAATATTAGAAACTACCATAGTGAATTTGTTGCCAGGGAGTAGGGCTATTAATGATTAAGAGCTCTGCGAGCTGTGCATTAGACGACGCAGGATGCTGCCTGATTTGAGTGGATGGAAATATTACAAATTGATTTTTCATTTTTTTGTTTGGTGTCGAAACATATCATGTTATTTTTAAGTGTTTCTAAGTTATATATTTATTTGTACCAAAAAAAAAGTTATATATATACACACACACATATACATATATGTATGTATATCAATTTTAAATATCTTTAACGATTACACAAGTATGCAAATATTTATGCATATGAGTATGAATATTGAAAATGATAAATTATAGCCTAATTAAACAACAGTTGTTCGTTTGAAGTCTAAACTCGGTTCTATCTATCCTACTATAAATTATAGTGTTGTATAGGGTGTTTTCATGTTGAGTATAATATGGAACAATGTTTTCTAATTTGCATATTGAGTCAAGTATATAACAATGTTTTTACAGGGAGGAGGAAGGAAACCATGGAATAGTATCAACTTTATTTGTGCACACGATGGTTTCACTTTGGCTGATTTAGTGACTTACAATAATAAACACAATTTAGCAAATGGCGAAGACAACAATGACGGTGAAAGTCATAATAATAGCTGGAACTGTGGACAGGTATGCATTCAGTTGTATATATCTCATAATATTATCGTTGAGTTGGTATGTAGGATAAGATATTTGGACCTTATTAGCAATGGACACAAAAGACAGATATATAGTAGATAGGAGGACCGAAATTTTAATAGATGATCAAAGAAATTATGCAAGTCCTTTAAAATAAACGAAAAAAAAGAAATTTGGCTGAGTCACCTTGTTCCTTCAATTTTGAAAATAGGCAGATCAAAACCCTCTTTAATGCTTTTTTTTCCTTGTGTCGAAACTACACAACAGTTTGGTTTCAATGGTTAGAGCTCAGTTCCACTAATGGCTAAAAAATCCTATTGGACTCTCTCTGCAATAGATATGAAGCATCTTGCTGACTCTACTAATGGCGTAAGAACTAACAATTATCATCAGTTTTGAATTTGATCCGTAGGCAAGGAGGAATGTTGAAAAAAGAACATGAGAAGGTGGCTAACAAGAATGTGAGCTACCTTTGGCTGCAGTTTACAGCAGTATGAAGACCTGGGGCGTGACATTTTTTGCTAAGCATGCAGAGAGACTATTATAAGGCTGACTAATTTAGCTTTTTGCTAATACTGTGGAAGGAAGAATAAGTACTTGATCAATGTTTTTATTTGGTTATTCTGGTCAAAGGAAGAATTAATGCTTGTGATCCTTTTTCTCCGTTTAAGAGAAAAAGTGATATTTTTCTACAAGAAACACAAAACCTTTTTGTCTCCTTTTGCTGATTGGAAACAACCTTCTACCCTAGAGAAAGACAAAACACCCGAAAAAGGCAACAAGCTACACAGGGCATCTCCTAGATCAAGACCGAGGTCAAAGAAACACCCTCCAATTGGGATTAATCATAAAATATAACTAAAAAACCCCAAAAGAAAGCAAATGGAGATATGGTAGAATTCCAACCCAACAAGATTGGGAAAACCCCAAAAGAAACAGGATGGTAGCATCCCTGAATCCCGATAAGTTACAACATATTTAGTTGTTTTGCTGGTACTTTTGGCAATCTAAATGAAAATCTTATTTCTTTTAGGGGGGAGGAAGATAGCCACCCTTTGTTTTTCATTAATATGTTCAATTTGCTTTTATAAAAAAAAAAACAAAATGGGGGTGGTAGTTTCTCCTCGTTTATATTTCTGAGTTTTCAGTTTTTACTGAATCTATATATTATAGTACTCCTAGAGTGTCATCTAGAGAATAAGAACACACATCAAAGTTTGTTTTTTAGGAGTATTGTTGCCTGAAAGTATTTACTATTTTGTGTTGAACGAGTTGAAATAAGTACTAAAGGCTGCTAAGTTTTATTTATTAGGATGAGAATTTATCTTTCATACTCCTGAGAGCTTTTTACTTTTGGAGCCTGTCGTCTGGATACTCATATTTTTTTCTCTTTTGTTTATTATTATTTTTGCCATTTGCTATTTCTTCCCCTTTTTTATTGTGTCCGTTTCTTATGTTACACAGGAGGGAGAGTTTGTTAGCATGAGTGTAAAGAAATTGAGGAAAAGACAGATGAGAAATTTCTTTGTCTGCCTCATGGTTTCCCAAGTAAGATTCTGGATGAAAAGCCTCTTAGATGCCTATAATCTTAAGATATCCATCATTATGAAATGTCTGCAAAAAAAGAACACGAGAATTTGGATACCTGAAGGTGGGTATCCAAAAATTCCCGCAACATGAACACTGTCTAATAGGACTTGACAAACTTTGATGCACATACCAATTTAATATATTATAAAATTAGTTCTTTAAATTTTGTTCTTACTGTTTCTTATCTGATCAGGGCGTCCCAATGATTCATATGGGCGATGAATATGGTCACACAAAGGGAGGAAACAACAATACGTATTGCCATGATAACTATGTAGTTCCTGCATCTCGCTATTTTCTGACCTTTTCTGTTGAGCTGAAATTCACATCTGTTGACCTGAGCTGCTAACTTTACCACAGATCAATTATTTCCGTTGGGACAAGTTAGAAGAGTCATCATCTGACTTCCATAGGTTTTGCAGTCTTGTGACCACATTCCGCCAGTAAGTGCCTCCTTTTCTGAATGAATTTGTTTCGTGTAGTTACAACTTACAAATGATTATCGACCTGCGCTCTCTCTTCATGCCTATTTTGTATGATCTTGCAGTGAATGTGAGTCACTTGGCTTAAATGATTTCCCAACAGCTGAGAGACTGCAATGGCATGGTAATTCTCCTGGAAAGCCAGACTGGTCTGAAGCAAGCCGTTTCGTGGCCTTCACTCTGGTATGTTTCCATTCCCGCTCATAAAACCATCTTTATTCTTCTGTTTTCTAAGCCGAGATGTTCTCAAACTTATCTTTATTCCTCACCTTTTTGGTCTACTGTATCTAACACCGGTCCCATAACACATCACACGTTGCTTTTCAACTTACTGAGATCATGTCATTGTATATACTCGAGATTGATTCTTATTTGGAGATGGCTTGTACCCAGGTTGATTCGGTGAAAGGAGAAATTTATATAGCCTTCAATGCCAATCACTTACCTGTCACCGTGACATTGCCCGAGAGGCCTGGATACAGATGGGAGCCATTGGTAGACACGGGTAAGATCTCGCCGTTCGACTTCCTCTCAAGCGATCTTCCCGAAAGAGATGTGGCAATCCGACAGTACGCTCACTTCCTTGACAACAATCTTTATCCCATGCTTTGTTATTCTTCCATCATTCTTCTGCTTTCTCCAGCAGAAGCATCATCCTGATCATCGCCATATCCCATAAACACTATGATCTCCATCGTTGCATAGAAACATGGTTTGAACTCAGTGTAAACTTGGAAAGCTGCCAAAGAATATCACCTTATAAATTTAAGTAATTCTGTTTGTTTGTTAGCTTTTTGGCAGAGAAATCGGAATTTCATTCATTAAAAAGAAAAAGAGAAAAAGGAAATCCCCAACAAAGAGGCATATTAAAACACCAGTCCACCATTACAAAGAGAAGATGCGAAAGGGGGGAGAGGATTTACAGTTTACACCAACAACAAACTGTATAAACTAAATACTCAGAAAAAGGTATCAAATACAAAAAGGGGAGACTAATTTTATAGTGTTGTTTGTGATATTGCTAAGCATATCCCTTTATGATAACTTAGTATTGGGTATATTTAAGAGTGATACATTGTATATCGAATTTTGGAAATATCTCCTATTTTTCCTCACGTGTCAACAAGCAAGTAGGGTGCTCTCCCTTAATCGAAATAATGTAAAAGTAAAAATTAATTTAAAATTTTTGTCATATTTGACAAATAAAAAGAAAATTATTGCTATATTTGCAAATGTGACCATGCTTTTGTCACCTATTAAAAATACCGAAAGAGAAAATTCCTAACAATTTATCTCCATTTTAGAAAATTTAACTTAAGTTGGTAAAACTTAAAAAGAAAATCTTCTTTTACTAATATTGATACAAATTTCATAAAATATCGAGGAATTTCTTTTCCGGTGATCTTATTTTTTGTTTGGAATATTTTCTATATCCCGTCTAATTGATAATTATTTTATCTTTTTTGTTTAAAAAACAAATACGATCCATTAATATATTTACTAGAGAAAAATACTTTGGTGTTACTTAGGTATTGATTATCATTGTTTAAATTTTTTTATAAGTAGGAGAGAGAAATGCATAAAATAGATTTTTTTTCCAATAAATAAAACACTTCCAAATTTTGATTGATAGCTACGGCAGCCGTAGCTTTGTGATTCCATATTGTTAGATGGTGGGGACTTCATTGCCTTGTATTAGGTGAAGATAAGAGATTATAGGTTTAGTAGGCCTCAAATCTACAATATAACCATTATGAGCGTCCATATTGTTAGATGGTGGGGACTTCATTGCCTTGTATTAGGTGAAGATAAGAGATTATAGGTTTAGTAGGCCTCAAATCTACAATATAACCATTATGAGCGGTACTTACGTTTTAATCAATTAAACTATAAGTCCCTATAAATCTCGACATGCAATTTGGACAGAAAGATAAGGTCTTTACTTTATTTGCTTCTTACTCTTTTTTTAATAAAAAAAACTATTATATATATAAAGATGGATTTTAATTGATAAGCATCTAGTTATTGTTCTTTGGTCGAAGATGAATTTTTGTAATTTTGTAACTATTAATATAAGTTGCATATAGAACAAAATAATATATTTATATTTACTTTTTTTTAGTTATATTTAGTATTAGAGAGAAAAAAATGGCAGGCTTTTCTTAATTAGAAAACAAAACCGAGTAATTATCAGAGGAGCATTTAATCAGAAGTTAATAATTTTTCGCACGTGTCAGACTCAGGAAGGAAGCGTGAGAGTATCTGATAATCCCTCTGCCTCCAATTGTAAGACGCCACAAACAAATTCTGATTAACCGCTATTATAGCAGGTATATTATATATATAAGTTTATGTAACGTAAAACTATATGAATATTAAAAATTAAAGAAAAAGAATTTTTATTTATTATTTATTATTATTCTTTTAGAAGAATTGGGCTTCTTCTTCGTCTTCTGTATCAGTGGGGCTTCCAGAGAGGTCTAGAGAAAGCCAGAAACAGAAACCCTTTTTCCTTCTCTCTCATTGGGCTTCGTTCTAACAATTTCTCCTGTTTTTTCCTACTCTTGTTTATATAAAGATACGATTCCATTTGTTCTTCGCTGAATTTGGTCGGAGGGGAATCAGATTTTTTCAACCACTACAGATTTGGTGGAGGAGTTTCTGTTTGATCGGACATGAAGATGAAGATGAAGAGGAAAGATCTCGATCAAATTAACGATGAGTTCTCCGATTTCTCTCTCTCCTCGCCTGCCAGGAAGATTCGCCGTTTGGTACTTTTTTTTTTTTTTTTGGTGTCAATTCTTCCAATGGAGTTGTGGAGCTTTGATTCTAACAATTTTCTTTGATTTTCTAGGATGTCGGTTTGCCGCCTATTATTGAAGAAGAAGAACCGCCGGAAATTGCTGTTTTAAGCGAGCAGCCATTGATGCCTGAGAATTTTGTTGCAAGTCGGGGCGGTCTGAGGATTGAGGAATTGCCAGATGCTTCCTCTGTCTCTGCTTCAGCTTGTGCTATGGAGGATCGTCCTTTCTGCGACAACCAAGAGAGGGCTATTGTTCTCTTTAAGCCTGTGAACACGACTTTCTTGCAGTCATCTCCTCTTTCGGTCTCTGTTGATTCGGACATTATATCTGGCTTCAGAAGTAAGTACTCACTTCCAACGTAGTTTCTCCGTATTTATCTCAATTCCGTTCCGATCTTTGAATTCTACACTGAAAACTACCTAATTCTGAGCTTTTCTTCACTGCGGTTTCCATAATTTCTTTGGATCGTCTGATATTTGACTGAGGAACGTCTTCAGTCTTCACAGGCATGACTTAGATGCTCAAGTAGAGCACAGATTTAGACTACAACCATTCTGGTTTTGGCAAAGATCAATTATTAAGTTTCTATAGTTATTATCTCAAAAAGTACCATGAAGAATTATTCTGATCTCTATATATCTGACAATTATCAGGCGAAATTCTCCGTGAAAACCGTAATGCTAGCAGGCTGAAACTGGGTGAAGACGACGACGAAATGGGGACAGAGAACAGGAATTTAGCTGTTGTTCCATGGGTTCCACGGATGCAGGTTCCTGCTCCTACAAACATGGATGTGCCCCAAGAGGAAGCTCCACAGATGATGGAAGCTGAGGAGATTGAAGGGGCAACAATGGAGATTGAAGATGACAGCTTCAGCAGTCAACAACCTTATGGCTATGGTGGAATGGATGGCGCTAATGCTATACATCAATGGCACCAACAGCACTGCATGATCCCACAGCTGCCCCAACAAACGTCCGCACCCATAACATGGTTCCGTTGATGGTATGTACATGGTGAAGAATGCCATCTTTTGATCTCATGGGGGGCGCTAGGAAATAGGCTAATTTGCAGCAAAATTGACTTCTAAACATCATATGGGTATAAATATAATGCCTTTTTGTTCCTCTTGCTCTTGTGTTCATCATCATGTGGCAGCTTTTCTTATCTGAGGAGTTGCTGTGTTGGAGAATTGTGAGCTCTTGTACAAATCTTTCTCCCCTTCAAAACTTCCCAGCTCAGCTGGATTCTAATGAATCAGTATTTTCCACTGGCAAATGGCATTATGATATCTTGTGTGAGAAAAGTTCCAAATTTTGATGAGAGATCATGATGAATGATAATGGAATAACGTTATCTACCTTTTTTTTTTTTTGAAGAAAATTATCGTTTTGAACAAGGAAGGTTCTCCATTTGCCATTTTGAGAGGTGGCATTCTCTGAATTCGACCCATCTCTTCTAAATAATATATTTTTTATTATACTATGATGATTCATGTTCTAATATGTATTTTAATATAAAATACACATTAATTTAATCATTTTTCAGTTTTAAATTTAAACTAACGTTCTTAAATTGTGGAAGAAGTTTTCCTTGGGGAACTTATTTTCCAAAATTTTCGTGTGAAATCTTCTTCATTCTCTACCGCAATTCAAATAACATAATTCTTTCTTTTGATTTTTGCATCCATGAGCCATTCATTTTAATTTCTATTTCGTCGGACTCTATTACATTTAGTTAGTGAGATAACTCGTAGCCTATCAAATCATAGGTAACAATATGTCATAAAAAATAATGTTAAAGGGATAAAGTTAAGATTTGCACAAATCTATTTTGAATTATAGGATCGAGTAAACTATCATGATAAAAGGTAAATAGAGTTTTAACCAGATAAATTAACTCAATCGCGATAAAAGGTAAATAGAGTTTTAACCAGATAAATTAACTCAATCGCGTTTAAGAAAAAATTTGTAAATTATGTTACTGGTTTCGAGCATAAAAATAAATGGATGGAGAATCAATGTAAATAATATTTCGTAGAAAAATGATAATCATCTTTGAAGAATATAGGAAACTATCAACAGTAGTAGCTTTTTGACTTGAAAAAAAGTTACACTTTAATATCTTGAAGAATATAGGAAACTATCAACAGTAGTAGCTTTTTGACTTAAAAAAAAAGTTGCACTTTAATATCCTTTTATCAAGAAGTTGGTTTCAATACAAAGAGATGTGATTATATTCTTGAGATGATTGTGAATTATACATTCGTTAATAAAGGTATAAATGTCCCATAATTTATAACTCACTGAGGATATGGTGAATGTGGCAGACAGGATAATCAATTATGCATGGTGTGGCAGTAAAAAATAAAATGTATTCTCAATAGATTGGTGAATCTTATCCTCCACTTTTCCACCGAAAGAAATTTCTGATGATCTCGAACGGATTGGAACACTGGAAGATGCACAATGGCTGATAATGATCGGGTAATATTGCTTCTTCGGCTCGAATCCAATAATCCATTAATCCATTAGATACGATACAAAATGGATCTTGTCCAGTTGAGATTTTTGTCTGAAAAAAATTCTCGTACAATAATGATGGTACAAGATTTAGGAGTAAGAACTAAAACTTATATGCAGCAGAAGTATAAGAGTTGTGGGAATGTATGTTAATTCCAGAGAAATCAAATAATAAATATAGCTTTTACTGCTTCCAAAACAATACAATACAATACAGCAACACCTACATTACCTGGATAAGAAGGCAAAAGGAAAAAAGTGAAAGAAAAAAACGACTGATACCTATACGATTTGGATGTTTACATGCATAAATTGCAAATCATTGTGTAGTTCACAGTTTTATCTATTCTAGCTGCTGCAGGTTATAGCCTACAATGAAATTACAAAGTTAATTTCCATGTCAAATTCTGCTGAAGGCATTTCTTCGAAAAGGATGTAACTCCTTTCATATTCTAAATCTATCTTCATGGGAAAAAATCTGTACTGAAGATCTTCAGAAACAAGAGTTACACAACCAAGTTCCTGACGCTGAACAGTAAATTGTAAAGCAGAAGCAAAGCATTTACTCTCCACATATGTATTTCTTCTCGGCGTAGTATTTCTTCTCGCTTTCCACCTTTTTTGCATTACGTTTCTGCATTATAAATAAAGAAGTCCAACTTAATTCATCAAATCAAGTGTTTGTCTGACTAAAACGTCTAGAATGCAGAAACAGGACAAAGGAGATTACTGGCCATTTAACTTTTTCTTTTACATATCAACAGAAGTATAGCGGCAGTGAAACCGTGCCAGAAGTATAAAAGACAGGACGGGGGAGAACGCCCAGTTGAAAATGTGCTAGAGGGTGCATTACCATTTACCACATTGGTTGGTCAATATGTAATCCTATAGGATAAAAATGCTGGTATTTCATTTTCTTTGATGCACATGATCATGAACTTACATGTAACATATATGAGTCCAAGTGTCTGACTAATATAAAGACATTATCAATTCTGACTCCAAAAAGTATTCTTTAGGATAGCATATTGAATGTTCAAATTTCTATAGAAGTACAAAGGAGGTTATTTAGGCTCAAGCAACGAGAGAAGCTTGGAGTGAATACCTTAAAAGCATCGTGATTAGCAACTATCCTTTTGGCTATTGAAGTAGTGGTAATGTTTTTGGGGCTTTCGAGCAACCTGAAAATTCCCATACTCTTTGGAACAGCATATGGATCACCGTCACCCTGAGACAGACAATCACATCTTGTCATAGTTTCGTAAATATTAACCTTAAGAAAGATTTTTAGAAAATCTTGTCTCATAAATAGTAAGAAATAGATATACTTACAGCAAAAGAGTTGTTTTCAGCAACAGTCCCATGCACAACTAAAGATATATTGAAAGTAGTAATCTGCCACCAAAATTATGCTTCATCAATTAGACCTTCAGCAATCACTAGATGCAGACATGAAGTCTACAGCGTAAGGGGGGTTTCAACACGACATCCCCGTGTTATGTTTAAAGAAAAACCAAAACAGGAGCAAACAACTCACCATGTCTTTTGTAATTTCCCAGGGTGCACCAATGATCACCTCATCAACGTGCCGACAACCCAGCACACTGAGGCTACGTTCATGTAAATGCATAATTGGAAATTGCTTCCCCCTGTGTTTACTGTAGGGTACAACGTGTTATTGACTTCAACTTTTCCAACTCATTAACAGTTAAGGCAAGATTTTATATCAATAGTTTTGAGAAAGAATAGAAAGAGAGAAACACACCATAAGCTTAATAGAAAAACCATACAAACAAATCAAATCCTATGAATGAATATAAAGTACCTCACAGTCTGATCAGTATGTATCCCGACTAGCAAAAAATCTCCAAGCTGCCTAGCACTTTTGAGAATCTGAAAAGAGACGAGATGATAGGATCACAAACACTAAGAATATAATAACATAGAATAAAACGTACAGGGATAAGTATCCTCCATCTAAAAGTTTAAAAGCAAAATAGTATTCTTGAAAAACCATTGTTATTACTGATTAGAAAGTGAAAGAACAAATCAAATTCATATATAATTGAATTGAAGTGGGAAAACGATGCAGAGAATGTTCAATTACTACAGTGCACTCAATAGAAAGAAAATGTTGCAGATGTATTAGCATGAGGTCTTGAACATTCCCATACAAGCTTATAATGAAATCTATAGCTGTCAAATTAAGCACACTGTGTCAATCGTATCTTGATATTGCCTTCAAAAAAGAAGCTAGGACAATCATTTTAAGATACACTGCAGTTCGTTTACCCATTGACAGAGTCACACCACATGTGCAACATAGCAACCATCCTCTACGATGTTATGAGTTTATCAAGAAGGTGTATAGTTCAAACAAAAAAGACCTCCTTCACTCATAAACCGATAAGGCCAGCAAAACTTTTAAAACTTAAGCATATTTCTGACAGCAGCATTCTAGCAACATAAAATATTATAGTTTTGAGTTGAGGCTTGTTGAATTACAAGGCATGTGCAATGATGAATGAACACACGAGTATACAAATTTGTCATTTTCCATAACACTAATCATTTTTGGAACTGAAAATCTAAGTCAAAGAATTTTTTTTAAAAAAATATGAAATGTCAGAAACCAGGGTTAAATATAAAAGCAAGCAGAGTGAGGGATGAATAGAGAAGAGATTGTCAAATATGTAAAACATCATACCTCAATATGTCCTGCATGAAAAAGATCAAAAGCCCCATCAATGTACACAATACGAGCATTTGGTCCAGGCCCCTGACATTGGATATTATAATTTATTAAAATGAATGGATTGGATACATGATAGAACTTATCATGGAGCAAGGGTGAGAAAACCAACATAGTTAGATATTGAGAATTCGTATATATGAATTAAATTTACCCAACCCATAAAATTTTTTATGTACTTCGAAATATTGTATTGACTCCCTCACTTTCATTGTATTCTCTTTTAGCAAGTGAATTGCTTATTAAAATATGTAATCAAATAACATTTTAGGGATTTTAATGTTGTCAACGAACCTTTTCTGCCCAAGAATTATCTTTTTCTGTCATTCAACTTATCAAATTCTTGATTTATTAGATGGAATATATGACATAAAATTTAAATTTCAAACATTGAATTTTAATTAGGAACTTGATGCTCTTTTTATTTTTTATTTTTTATTTTTTTGACCAACATCATCTAAACTAACCAGTAGAATCCACTAGATTTCGAAAGAGTATCTAGAATACAGCTTGGGAAATTTAGAGAGTCTCCTATCTCTCCCTACAAACCAGAATATCACAATCTAAGCAAAAGCATGGGTTTTCCCTTCACAACAAACTTACCATATACTACTCTAGATTCCCGGTCCCATCAGCTTCTAACTAACTCAACTGAGGACCCACTCATTACATCATACAATAACACAATATGTTAGACCCTACCCTCCCTCTCACACGTATTTCCCCCCAACACATTAATAACCAGGCCACCAGGGTCTATCATCTACCTTTCAAATCTCAATATAGTATCAGTAGATGCATAAATTCATTACATCATTCCAATTTTTGACACAACAAACACCTTAATGCACAAGGTAGGTAAACTAGTATCTAGTGCAAAGCAATCCTCCTGTAATAAGGCTTCGATTATATGCAGGTCAGTAGAGAAACATACCCTTCCATTTGAAAACTGAACAATTCGGTGTGATGTTGGTAGAAAGTGCGAGAGGGCACCATGCGATGAAGTTCCCTTCTTATGATCTCCATTTAGTGATGTTTCATTATAATCAGCATCGTTAATGGAAGAGAGTATTCTTCCTACATCAATAAAGTAATGATAGATTAAAACATTTTATTCAAAAATCCTTAAAAGATGAAGAAAATATAAGAAAAGGCAAAACCAAGTTATGTTTCAAGAGCTCAATAAGCTGGTAAATTTAAAATATGCTTCATGTGAAAATAGCCAACGTTTGTACCAAAGAAACGAATGGGCACAGCATGAGAAGAGAGGATGGACAAAGAGGCACCAACCAGAAACTTCTTAGAGAAGATTAAGAGACACAGTACCTACGATGTCGGTGCTGGAGACTCCTTCAGTACGCTTGATTTGCTTGTACCGTCCAGCTTTCTTAGCTAAGGCATAAGCATCAGTTCCATCTGGAAGTAGGCATGGATCATCGCCGTGAATAATATAGTCAATCTTATGCTCATTAAAGAGTCTGTTCATGAATTGCTCAGTAATTGCATAGGGGGCATTGGCAATAACTTCATCCACCCACTTCAAACCACTAACAAGAGCCAGCCTAAAAGGAGCCTTCGGTTAGAAGACACTGAGCAAATTATTGTGGTAAAAATTTAGCTTTCTGAACATTCTTAATTTTGTTTCAATAAAACCTCCAGCCAAATGACATAGACCCTTATAAGAAAGTATAAAGCGGGTGACGCATTAAGTTGTAACCCAAACTCAAACCATATGAACAATGATAGCTTTGCAAATAGTTATCTTCTTTCTTTTAATAAGTATAAAATAAATGTTCAGGAAATGAACCTGCTAAAGAAGATAGGATAATTTATGCACCCAATAAAGTACGATATCCAATCAGACAAAACAGAACACCTTAGTTGTATGTGCAATGATGGTCCTTTTCCTCTTGTAAGGGAAGGAAGTCACAACACAATACCAATACCCTCTAATTGAATTTCCTTCCTAGCCAATCAATTCCACTTTTTTTGTGTGGTCCGTGAGTCTATATGATTGTACCTAACAAATTTAGGTGTTTCTTCAGATCTGTAATCTGGTTTTGACAAAAAACCAAATTTCCATTCTATCCTTGCAGTTTTTCAGAAATGGGCGTCAAGTCCATATTTGGCAGGCTTTGATTACCTCAAACAGCCTCAAGGCTATCACAACATCACATTTTCAACTACTGCCTAATAGTGACTTTTGGAGTGTGGGCTGCACGAGGAAACTCGTGAAAAGTTCAGATGAATTCCAAAAACAAAACGTAAAAACAAAATAAAACTCAAAAGTAAAGGGTCTAATATGCCAAATATCAAAGAATAATAAGACAACAACCTACAAATTCCTAACGTGTTTTCTATTGGTCATCTAGTTTCTTTCCCACGGGATTCGCTTTTGCTAGAATTTATAAGGGGTGAAGATGTGTAGAGTAAAATAAATAACATCTTAGTGGATACCTTTCTTCCATTGGTAACACCGGTGGACCCTTATTCGCTATGATTTCTTCATCACTTACAACACCCACCACCAACTCATCTCCCAAAGCCTTAGCTTGCCTCAACGCATTGGCATGACCAAAATGCATGAGATCAAAACACCCATCCATGTAGACCCGAATACGTTTCTTTTCACTCTTTCTTTTCTGGAAGATCCCAAAATCAGACCAGAAGAATGGCAAAGACGGAACTCCAATCCCACTAAAATAACTGGTAGAAAATCCAAGCAAGGCCGCCGTGAGCATTAAACCACCAAACAGATGTGGGTAGTAATATACACCATCCCATATCCAACTGTTACTCTCATAATCCATTGGTCCCATTAGCTTCTAGATTTTCTGACTTCTTTTTGTTTCTAAGAGGAGACACAAAACCGGCAACCTGTCGAGGAGAACAAATCAACTTACATCCAAAATTAACAATCTAAAACAACATTGAGGCTGATGGTAAATTGAATTCTCAACCGCGTAGGCATAATTATACATATGTAAAACGTTGAGGAATTTCTAGCCAGTAAATTCCGATCCAAATAGAATAATTAAGAAAATATGAACGGAATGAGGTACTAACCAAAATATAGTGAATATAGGAACAAAATGCAATGTTCTGATGACATGATGACGATGCAGATTCGTTCCAAACGTCAACCAAGTAGGCTCAGGAATAAGAGAGAAAATTGCGCGTATGAATTGAAAATAAGAATCTCCCACCAAAAGAATAACAAATTTAAAAAGGAAACAGCCCACACTTTTCAGATTAGTCAGTCCCGAATCTGGACGAGCAATTGATGCAAACGCAACAGAAAAAAAATCATCAAATCAAAATTAATTGGGATCTAACACAAAAACACCCGTCCGGAAACAAATGCACGACCGTGAGTTCGGATACTGGAGAAAAAAAAAACCCAATAAATCACCAAAAA
>NW_019104494.1:2994318-3026611 GCF_001995035.1 Momordica charantia | reverse complement strand
TATCGTTTTCATTTTCACTCATTTGGAAGTTTGTATTGTTGACAATTTTGTTCTTTTCCATCTTTTCAATGAAAAGTTTGTATCTTGTTAAAAAAAAAAGAGAAAACTTCCATTCTTTTTGATGATATTCTTCATTATTGACCTTTCAAATGTTTGTAATTCTACAATTGAATGGTTTATTCCAATTTTGCAATTGAACTTTTCTATTATTTAATTTAATTTTGATGTATATTTTCAATCATTTTCAGGTGAGGTTTTTCTGCAACGTCTTGCGAGTTCGATGGGAGTCAACTCGCAGTCGTACGAAAGGGCGTGCATTAGTGATGATGGAAAAATTGGTACGAGGTGCATCTTTTCTCCAATTTCATCATGGTCTCCTCAAATGTACCTTTTTCTTTAACTTATACTTATAGTTGATTTGATTAACTATTATACAATTTACTTACTACTGAATTTCTTTTCTTATTTAATCTCATATTGTTGCTAGAACTTGACTCTGTAAGTGGTCTATAGTCTTGAACTTTGTTTCCATCTTATTCTAAGAAAGTTTGGCCGTGTCAATGTGGGCTCGATATTGTTTATCTTTGGTTTTTGCATCTTAGGTTTTGTAGTCTGATAATGTACTTTCTGCTGTACACCAGATGTCAGATTGATAATCTTCATTATGTTTTGGGATGCCTCTTATCGGGAATCTTCTTTGCTTTCAGGTTCAGGGTTTTTATGATTGTTATCCAGGAGTGGCACAAAGGATGTATTTCTGTTGTGGGGTTTATGTTCCTACTTTTCCTGCTTTGCGAAAGTATGACTTTTACACTCCATCCTTTGTCATGATTGCTATAGAAGCATGAAGTTGTTAAATTTCAAACCCCATTGCCCATTTTGTGCATGAATTGTTACATCTTGGTTTGTTTCCTCCCTTAGTTTCGACTTCCGAGTGAAATGGTGGTCAACTTGAATTTCAGGGAATATGGCGAACTCTTAGTGAGCTGTGGTTTGATAGGAGAGGCAGTTAAAATTTTTGAGGAGTTGGAGTTGTGGGATAATTTAATCTTCTGTTACCGGTACGGTGATTATGTTTTCATTAATTAATTGCACCTGTATTTCATGTCTACTCTTCTTTTCCAAGTTACAATCTCATGATATTTCATTAAATTAATAGCTTGTTGGAGAAGAAAGCAGCGGCTGTAGATCTCATCAAGAGTAGACTTTCTCAAATGCCTAATGATCCCAGACTCTGGTACGCAATTTACTTGTCTTTCTCTAAGGTTGCCTTTTTGGTTGATTCTGTTTCACTAGTCTTCATTGTATAGTTGTTTGTCATATATATTTTTTTTTTGTCAGAATAGCTTTTCTGGCTTGTTCTCGTCAATTGATTCTTCGTTTGGGGAGAATACCACATTCTCTTTACTTATTAGTGTAACTTATTTATTTTCCATCGTTTGGGTTGGGGAGGTGGGGTTAGGGGTGCATAG
The DNA here is from genome assembly GCF_001995035.1 of Momordica charantia. The sequence goes on along the minus strand of NW_019104494.1, from coordinate 3,025,139 downwards.
CATGGATCTGAATCATCTTCCTCACTTTCATATAAAAAATTAAATTGTAGGTGCTCTCTGGGCGATGTTACAAATAGTGATGCCTGCTATGAGAAAGCCCTGGAAGTTTCAAATAATAGATCAGCTAGAGCTAAGGTGATTTGATTGCATTATATAAATGCCTTCCCCAGTATGGTCTATGTTTTGATTGTTTAGTTTCTTATATTTTACAGCGATCTCTTGCTCGTAGTGCATACAACAGGGGAGATTATGAGACCTCTAAAATCCTATGGTAAGTTTCACATTCACTGTGAACAGTTGGTTATTCATACATGTAATCTTGTCAAATATTTTCTTTATGTTCATTCTTAATTGACAGAATGATGGAGTGGGATATTATGTTCTTTTCTATCTTGAAGATTTTCTCTGCGATAAAAGTCTCTTTCTGTTGGATTTTCCCATGCATATTATGATTCATACTGCTTCTTATCAGTCATCAGCTACGCTTCTCAGCTGAAAGCTTATATCCTCAGTCATTGTATGATTACTATGTTCTGTATTTAATTTTTATGTCAAATGTAATTCATGATTAGGGAGTCTGCAATGGCCTTGAATTCTCTATATCCAGATGGTTGGTTTGCACTTGGTGCTGCTGCATTGAAGGTAACTTGTCATGAAAATTGCAGCTTATAAACTTGGTTCTGACATAACTACATTAACTTTTCTCAGAGTTTTCTGGTTTTGAAAAATCAATACTCTTTTTTGAAATAATTAATGAAAAAATGCAGGCAAGGGATATTGAGACGGCACTTGATGGTTTTACTCGTGCCGTTCAACTTGATCCTGAAAATGGGGAGGCTTGGAACAATATTGCTTGTTTGTATGTTTTTGTGGATTTTTGTTCTTTTACTTCATTAATCTGTGTAATCATTTTCCCTATTTTATCCCATTCACAGTTTTATGATTTTGTTGCTTATGGACTTACAAATGATGCAGACATATGATCAAGAAAAGGAGTAAAGAGGCCTTCATTGCATTCAAAGAAGCCTTGAAGTTCAAGTTCGATTTCTCTGTCTTAATATATTAACATTTTTTCCTGATGTATTTCTGGATGTTTAATATCATTCAAAATTTGAAAAGCATAGTTCTCTGGGTTTTTATTAAAGATTTTGATTTCTAAGTGACCAAATGTGAACTTCATGACAGACGAAATAGTTGGCAATTGTGGGAGAACTACAGCCATGTTGCTTTAGACACGGGCAATATTGGCCAGGTATACTTGTTTATCCCGTTGTTTCCATTCTTTTAGCTGTATTCATATGAAGCTGCTTGCATCACGAGGTGGGTTGGCGTTATAGGAAGGGCTCTTGCATTGAACCACCAAACGTCATAAGTCTAATACCCATAGATTCGAACTCTGTGGGTGGGCTGTCTTTTTATATGCTCCAAGGGGCTTTCGCCCTTTTGTACTTGTTCTGTTTCATTTTTTCTCAATGAAAGTGGGTTTACAATGAAAAAAAGGCCATCTTTCCGGTATGGCAAATATCTATTGCTCTCTGGCTATCAAATGTGACAACTATACCAATGATTAACCCAGTGAACTTAGGAGGAAACTAGAGATTTTTTCAGGAGTAAAAGGAAAAATAATGGAGTTCCCTTGTCATGTTAGAAGTTACCTTGTGGCCAGACTTTCTCTAAAGCCTTAATTCTTCAAAAAGTTTATTTATTTTTTTCTATTATGCAGCTAAAAAAAGTCTCATTTACTTTTTCTGATTGCACTTAGTTCTCAAAGGGTTATTATACTTGGTACATTTTGTGGTTTAGAAAAAATACTATTTGAGAGGTTTGTTACCAAGTCAAACATCTTTCAATATCTGATTCTTTTTCCATTAGTAAGTTTAAAAACACAAAATTCTCCACCAAGCTTTCCAAGAAGCAATCATTCTCCAATGGTTCATTGTACTGCTTCTTTGGGTTCCATTCATAATCAAGTACGTGCTCATCATATTTGCTTTTATTAACATTGTGCCAATTATGTCCCCTTGGGGAACTTCTGATAAAACATTGTGCCGATTACTTCATTGTTCAATAGGAATTAGGAAATATCTGACCCATTTATCAAGAAAACTCGCATTCTTTCCACTAAATTCAGAATGACTAAATGTCATAGTTTTTAGGCAAGCACAGTATTGTATTATTTGGCTGGGAAGGAATGGGAAGGTGAGGTATAAAGCGGTTATGGGAGGAGGCTTAGAGTTTTTGTAATTTCTTTGGGGTACTTTCTGTTGATTTGGCTTGTGTTTTTGTATGACCACATTTTTTTTCCTTCCAATTTTATTGAAGTGGTTTTTCATTAGAAAAAGGGATTTTCCATCTTTCCATTATCTAATGAAGAGAAAACTTCCTCCACACGTTTGCAACCTAGAAAAAAATAAGCACCCACAAGAAACAAGCCCCAAAAAGATTGAGAAATATTATTATTGATTGTACATGACCATTTTTTATTATTAATTAATCTTTGCTATCTGTTTTCTTTCTTTCAAGGCATTGGAAGCTGTACAAAAGGTGATAGATATGACAAATAATAATAGAGTTGATGTAGACTTGTTGGAGAGAATTATGCAGGAGGTTGAAAGGAAGGCTTCAAATAGCCATTCTGAGTCTCATCATCGTGAAGCAGACTTGGTGGTTGAAAAAAGTAGGGAAACTGATCATTTGGTGGAGTTAATTGGAAAAATTCTGCGTCAGGTATACAAAAATAATAAGCTTGGCTTTTATATTCTGAAGTGCCTTGTTACTTTAGCTTCAATATTTATTCTCAAACCTCCAAGCCCCAATAAAGTAAGCTATTTCAATGTTATTATTCTCTCTCTTTCTTCTATCCGGTATCTTTGATTCATTATTATTCTCATCATTAGGTTGTAAGTAGTAAATATAAGATTAGGCAAAAAAGAAAGTTGTAGAGGAAAATAAGGATGATGAAGTATTAAATAGAGTAATTGTTGCAGAAATTAATATATGCAGTCTGAAGGATTCTTTATTTTCCGCACTCCACCATTTGTTGGTACAAGGAAACTTTTTTGCAGGCTGTTCTTTGTTACTTCATTTTATCTCTACGCCAATTTATTATTATTATTATTATTATGTTTTTTTTTATAACAGGGAGTTAGAGCTTTGTTCACCTGTACCCAAGGGTATCCAAGGCTCTCTCTCCCCAATTATGGAGCATTCAACTCAAGAGAGAAGGATTTTTATGATAAGTGTGGCAGGTGGGATGAGGTCTGGCGTTTAGCGCATTTCAATTTCTCTATGGGTTTAGGACTGCTGATTTTTGGAGTCAATCTTTCCACGTTTCCTATGATTTAAAAAAAAAATCTTCACTATGGGGTTTAGACCGCTGATAATCTTCTTTTTGACAGTTGGAATCTTTTCTTACAAAGTTCGGTCTAGGGATTCTATAGTTCTTTGGGGAGTAATAAGAAAAGCCTTAGGCGCTTGAAAGAGAAGGTAAAGAAAAAGTGTTCCACCCTTCCTCCTGCACTCTTATCAAGTCTGACAATTGTCAAATATTTCAGAAAGTTGGTTGCACTGCACATACCTAGTTTTTCTGATGAGAAAACTAGCTTTCATTGTTCGATGAAAGAGTAAACTAGGGCAACACAGAAAGGAAAGGCCATAGAAAGGACCAGAAAACAAAGATAAAAAACTAACAAACTACACAATTACAAGAAAAGGCTCCAGTCCAAAATGATAGATAAAGGACAATCATCATTAAAATCCTTAAAAACTGAAACCCAAGGGGAAACATTATACTGAAAAGGTAAGTTGCCCTTCGATTTTAGAAGGTGCTCTGCAAAGGAGTGAAATATGCCATAATGAGCTGCCTTTACTCTTTAGGGTAGTAAAGTTGTAATTAAACATCCATGGCAATTTCCACCAAATAAGCCAGATGTAATCAAAGTCTCGGGAATAAATGAACTGCAGTTCCGCTCCTGGACATACAAGACTGCACCAATTGGTTGAAGAGCTATGGTTGAATATATGGCATTTGATCTTATCATTAGTGTTGGGCCCTTCTCTCAGCAAAATTTGCAATTAATCAGCTAAATGTTTTGAGTCTCGCGTTCTTTTCAAATTCTGTTGCTATTCTTACAATTGATCTCACATTTGAGGTATGTAATTGTAAAGCCTTCTCTTTTTTACTTATTGCACTCTATTTTTCTTGTTAAGATTGTTCGAGGTGGAACTGGAGGAGATATATGGGGCTTATATGCAAGGTGGCACAAAATCAAAGGAGACTTCACAATGTGCTCTGAGGCCCTCCTAAAGCAAGTTAGATCATATCAGGTATGGACTATAAAGTTTGAAATTTACAACCGTAAATGTCTTTAAAAAGATGGATTTAACTCCTGTTTTTCTCGTCAACTAATGTCTGACTGTATTTAGTAATTGATCTCATATGCTTGTTAGTTGTAGAGAGAGCATTGACTCCAAGTTCTTGTTTCTTATGGACAAAAGGCATTCTAATCTCTTCCCCTTCTTTTGTAACCATTCTTTTCCATGGATGTCTAGAAAGAGATTATCATTCATATTATGCGTTTACTATATGACTTGATGTGATCATGTTTGTGCATTACAACAAAATTTCTGCCATTTAATGTGGCTATTGGTAGGCCATTGAGTCAACATCTTCATGTCGTCGCAATAGCTCTTGAAAGACCATTATTCTGTATCGTCTTGAATTCTTGAAGTATATATCGCTTTGAGAACTGAATAATCAATTCTATATTCAGGAGGATGTGCAAGTTAATTTGCCTCCATCCGAGATCTAATGAGCAACTGTATGTGAAATTTTATAAATAGGGAGCCCTTGAACTTCCTTTGTTGCTTCTTTGGGTCATATGTTTCTTTTATTATCGCTATAAATTTTCATACAGGCTTTTGGTGTCCTTGTTTATCGTACTCTACTTTTACAGGGATCCGATCTTTGGAAAGATAAGGATAGATACATAAAGTTTGCACAAGCTTCATTAGAATTATGCAGGGTCTACATGCACATTTCATCCACTACGGGTAGTCAGCGAGAACTATATGCAGCCGAGATGCACCTCAAAAACACAGTAAAACAGGTAAGATAATTTTGCATAAGATCCATTACCTTTTCCGTTGATGGTTGCAGGAAGTACTTGACCGAATTTTTCTTTATCATAGTGCCATTTCTCATCTGAATACACCTCTTGCAAATTGAGTATAGTCCTACAAAAATGAACTTACACTTGCAATACTACATTTTCAGGCTGTGGGCTTCTCAGACACCCAAGAATATAGGGATCTTGAATCTTGCCTAGATGAAGTTAAGACAAGATTGCAATCTAATTCTCCGCTCTCTTGAGTTCTTATCTAGAAGTTTTTCTGCAATACCTCACTCGTCCGACCATTATACAATACTAGATGCCCACGGGTAATGGCTGTTCTTGCGTCTGACTCTACTCTCGGTTCCTCCAAATCTCTTCGAAGCGGTCGATCGGGAAGGGACTTGTTATGCTTTCATGGAAATTCAGCTTCTTTCATATCTAGTATGCCAAAGTCTGGAGTTCAACGAGAGAAAGAAAAACTGTTAAATTATTTATGTGAGCCAGAGGCAGCCCCCCAGCTTTCAAATTGAAAATTTTGGATCTATTTTTAATGTAAAATCTCAATTTTTGCAGAACAATTTCCCTCTGCTCTTGACCAGTGGAAGCGTGGAGGCCAACAAGGGGACGCTACAAGCATGGCCAGGATTTCTTTGGTGTGTCCAAGAGACCATTGTATTGTATTTAAATTTGCATAATTTATGTTCCATAAATATTTAGTCTAATTAAACTATTCCTTGTTCATCCTGCTTGCATTTTACACTACATTTTTACTAAAATTTTGTTACAAAAATAGATTGATCAGATTTCATGTAGTAATTGAAAGTTAATCTCATTAACAAAAAAGTTACAAGCTACAACTCGAATTGATCTAGAAATTTGTGTTCTAGGCCAAATTTTAGTTATGTGTGCATTTGATATTTATAATGGTTTTGTTTTGGAAGCTTTTTTAATTAAGGCCAAAGTAGTGTTTCTTAGTCTGATTTTTACAAATAGATAAATATAAAATATAATGGGGACTCAAATTTGTTATCATTGCATTAGTTGTCAAGGATCAATGGTGAACTAGAAAAATAAGATCTATAATTGGAAGATATAGAGGCAGCAACAGCATATGTTATTACATTGTATTTTTTTTCCTCGAAAATTCAGGTTTGCTCGACAGATTCTGATTTGTTAAACTTTGTAAAGAATTAATTATATAAAAATTTAGAGACATGAAGAATAATGCGTTCGGTGGAAGTAATGGGAATTTAAATAACAGTCAAATATATCAATAAAAAAAAATATTGATAGAAATATTGATGGTCTAAATTGTAATTTTAATTGGATGTTGATAAAAATATGTTAGTGTATATAATATTTCGGTACAAGTTTTCGAAAGGGAAAATTTTTAGTTTTATAATGTATTTATAAAGGCTAAATTATAGAAAATATTCCAAAATTTTGCCTTTTATTTAAAAATATTACTATATTTTCAAAAGTTTCAATGACTAACCCCCAATTTTACTCTGCTTTTGTCTATCTCATTTCGTGTTAATCTCTCTTTTCAAAACTTTAAATTTGTCTTAATATTGGAATAGCTGTTTCTACATTTTCTTTTTTATAGACAAGCTTTTATACTAATGGAATATTAAAGGATATTTGCTAAAAGGTATTTTTGAAACGATTGTATAATAGGATATTTGCTTATTTTCTGGATGATTATTTTTATTATTTTTTTGTTGTTGTTGTAATTCAGCTATTTATAGAAAAGATATATTTTTGTCTTCATTTAAAAAAAAAGAAAATGGAAATGGTCGTGAAATTCCTCCACTGATCGAGCCATAGACAGACGAGAGTAAACACCAAAGAGAGCCGTGGTTTTGCAGTGGGGAGCGTCGACGAGAAGAAAGAAGAGGAAGGGGAGAAATTGGAAGACAGCGACAATGGGCGGAGGAATGGAGGCGCAGAAGAACAAATTTATCGAGGATTGGGGTGCTGCTAGAGAAAATCTAGAGCATAACTTCCGCTGGACTCGCCGCAACTTCGCTCTCGTGGGTATCTTTGGCATCGCCATCCCCCTCCTCGTTTACAAAGGCATCGTCAGGGAATTTGTAATCTCATCGCTCTCTTTCTCCTATTACCATCTTTTCCTGCAATTTCTATCTATTTGTTTCTTGATCTGTTCACGCCCATCCGCATCACGCGTTTCAATCCGAGTTGAAATTGTTCTTTTCTAGGGTTTCATTTCTTCCATGTTTGCCACTCTGTCTGGATTTCCTTTCTACTAAATTATGTCAAAGTAAAGAAGGTTTTAGCCCTATTTTCCTTGACCAGTCGTGATGATTTTCCAAGTGGTCGGTCTCTTTGGGTTTGGTTTCGTTTGATCGACTTGGAATTGGACCGTTCACCGGGTCGGATAATTACAAGTGATTCATTTCTTGTATCCTTATCGGCAATCTTTTACTTTTATAAAGGGGAGATTTGAGCTTGGTTTTCAGTTGAGGTACTTGTTCTATTTAATGGCTGTTGCTACTTGCTAGAAGCTGTGCGTTTTCATACTTTCATTACCTAAAGAGAATTGCGAAGAAAGGGGTGACAGGAAGTCCGATCCTATGGTCATGGATGGGGGTGTTGGAAGAATCTTCTTTTCAGTCACTGGTTGACATAAAACTAGATTTCTTTTTAATAGGTTGGAATCAAGAAAGTGTAAGAAATGACCCTGGTTTGAAAAATTGTAAATGATTATCAACTTCTAACTTCTAATTTTGTTTTTGATGGGAAAAAGATGTGAAATAACTGTGATCAAATTTTTTGTTTGGATGTTTAGTGGAAGCATAATGAAAATAAAGATTTCACTGACATTACTTGATCATAATGTGTGAATGAGAAGTGAATATCTGATGATGTCAGAAACTTAGATTTGTAGGGGATCTTACAAGTTGGTTCTTGTGTTTTTGGAGTATTACACTTGATGATATTTACTTTATTGTATAATGAAAAAAAAATGCTTCTATTGTTCACAGAACGTTCATTGGGGGAAAAAGAAAAACTCGTGTTTATAGCATGGTTTGTATCTGATAATTCTGCAGAAATATGATTTTGTGCATGTTGGTTTGGTGGTCTGACTTTTGTCTTTATAACTGTTCATCTGTGACTTCTTCTGGCGTTCACTTCCTTTCCACTAAAATTTGCATGTTTTTGTTTTTTTCACTCTCTTCATTTATGTAAGTTTTACTTTATATTCTTAAGGTACAACTGTTTTTAATTTTCAAGGTGCACTCTTAATCGATCTTTTTTCTAAAATATAACTCTGTTTAAAAAATTATGTTGACAGCATATGCAGGATGAGGATGCAGGCAGACCTTACAGGAAGTTTTTTTGAGCACGACACCAGGAACTGCAATAATTTCTTGGAGTAATAAAACCTTTCTTATATATGTGAACACTGAACCCCGCCAATTTGGATTCTGGGACAATGTTGCATCTTTCTTTGAAGTTGTAGAAGTGATGCTATGCAAGTTTACACTGTATTTTATGTCATATTGAGAATGCTGAGTATTTTCAGTGGAAGTCATGCTTTTAAATTTTTATGAATATAGACCATTTTTGTTTTTTGTTTTCGTATTATTTCTGAACATGGGGCTAAATTGTTGGTTATATATATTCTGTTTAGAAAATAAAACATTTGTTTTCCTTTCCTTGTTTTTTTTGGTGGGGGTTCGAACCTTTGATATTTTGATCGATCATATATGTTTTAACTAGTTTAACTAGTTTAGTTATATTCAGCTTGATGGTTTCTTTCTCTGGTAAATCTAGGAGCATAAGTTCTGCTAAAATTAATTGAGGTTGGGTTGAACGTTGTGGCATAGATATACTAGAGCCATCTTTTTTTTTTTTTTTTTTTTGGGATTCAACAATTGGTGGTGTGGAAGATTGAACTATCAATTTTTAGAATAGTAATAGATGTTTTATTCACTCGAACTACGTTAGAATGAGTAGTACGGTTGATATACTATACTAGAGCTATTGATTTGACTAAATAATTGTTTCCATGAGTAGTTTGAAGGCATTGTTTGCTATGGACATTGGCTTAGGAACCATAATGGTTACCTAAATATGACACTTTCTCAAGTCAGTGGGATAAGATTACTGGAGATGTTAAGGGTGGAGGATTTGTTATAACAGATTTTAATAATATATCTATATATAATGAAAATGTGGATTAGATCATATTGTTTTGTTTTTTTTTTTTTTTTGGGTTGCAAACAGAATATTATAATTAAACAATGGATGAAAATTTGAACTTTTGACATGTTTGGGAGATTATAGGTGTGTTGATTACATCATGAACATAGTTCAATAAGTTAAAATATTTATCTCTAATAAGGTCATGAATTCGAATTTCCTACCTGTTGTACTAAAGAAAAGTCCGTTTAATTCAATTTTATGCATATGATTTTTATATTTTAATTTGATAATTGATTATCAGGGTCGGGATGTCTTTCTCGCCCTCGACTTTGGGAGAAATTTAATACTGGTATTTGTCTCATTTATCCATTTGGGACCTTTTTTTTATTTTTTTCTCTGTTGTTTTTGAGTACTACATTAAAAAAAAAAAATCTATTTTTAAAAATGATTTTTATAATTGAAAATTTAGTATTTATAATTACATAAAAGTATTTCTCTTGAAGCCTATATATAGTGAAAAGTTAGCTTTCTTAGTTGTGTTATTTTTAATAATTAATTCCATTAAATCATATATTAGGGAGGACTAGGAGGATGAAGTTAGAGAGAAATCTCTAATTATGTCCACAAAAAGATTTTTTGAAATCTCTAATTTACCTATGCAAAAAAAAAAAAAATATATATATATATATATAATAGTAATAATAATTAAAAAACAATATAAATTATATATTTTTTAAAATTTAATTTGTAATAAGAAATTAAGAATAGCAATAAAATAGAAAAAAAGGGCATAGAAAACAGAAGAAAAGAAAAGGGAAAAAAAAGGTTAATTGCGGTCGCGGGCGAGGGAAAAAAAAAGTATAGCCAAACCGCGCCACGTGTATGGTGTATTTAGGGTTTAAAGAGAGAGTACGGCCGCGAAATAAAACCAGAAGGAACCCGCACCGCGCATTCAGCAGAGATCGAGTTGTCGTAGCCATGGCGTCGAAGGTTTCTTTTAAGAGCAAGGGCAAGAGCAGCAAGGGCTCATCGAAGTCTTCTGAGGAGAAATCAGCAACCCAGGCCTTCAAGGAGTGGAGCACTTGGGCCGTCAAGAAAGCCAAGGTCATCACTCACTATGGCTTTATTCCTTTGGTCATCATCATCGGCATGAACTCAGAACCAAAGCCTCACCTCTCCCAGCTTCTCAGCCCCGTCTGATTTCATCCGTTTACCGCTTTTTCTGATGGATCGCTGCCTTCTTCTCGGTTTTCTGTTTTACCTGGATTTTTGTTTGCCCTGCACGTTGGGTGAATGGCTTAGTTAGCGTATAAAAATTAGTTAGGGTTTGAGTATAAAGTGGAACGACAGAAGACTTGTAATAATTTGACCGAAATTTTTGATCTATTTTGCAATACTTCTGAAATTTTTTTAGTCAGTCGCCTTATCGGTATGAATGCTGATGCGCTTCTCTTTTCCGAATTGAATTTTTATTCAAATAATTGAATGATTTTAGGCTTTATTTGTGCTATCCGATCCTTCAAGACTGCGGGAAATTGAGTCACAGTAAAGCCAAAAGCCATGCGAGAGCTACAAGGCTGGATTATCAAGAGGCCCATTTTTGTGGTGGCTGGTTTTCCTACCTTCTCTCTCAATGGTAACTGATCATGGCTTTATAATCATCATTGGATTACTTGTTTCTATTGTCTTTCATTATGTTATAGTATGCATAATATTCCTTTAAATTGTGATCATAAATAATTTTTACAGCAATGTCTAACTCTCCTTGATGTGAGCGTGGGGCTTTCTTAGTATCGTGTGTTATTTAGCCTATGCCCATGTTGGGTTGTTGTCATTTTTGTTTTATGCGTGCACTGTTCTCTCTACTGACATGATTCTTCGCCTCGCCCTGAGGTTTGGACCCGGGAGATATAAAAGATTTTTAGTATTAAGTTCACTAGAAGGTTCCAAATTGAAGATTTTTAGTATTAAGTTTACTAGAAGGTTCCAAATTGAGATCTCTAAACTAGTATAACTAAGAGACTCCGAGTCCTTACTGACTGACATGCCCTCAAGGGCTTAGCATCTGTCATCACTTGAGTTGCCATGCCATGATGTGATGACATTAGAGTTGCCATGCCATGATGTGATGACATTATAAGGACATACAAATGCCTTAGAACTGTATGTCTCGGTTATTCTCTTGAGTTGTCTAGGATAGTGTACATGGTGTGTGGTGGGTATTGTGTGAAATCTGAAGATTGTTATTAGTGCTGCAAATCTTTCCTCAATCCCAAAGACTGAGCATAATATTTAGTGATTCTAGATTCAAGTTGGTTTCAACTCTAAATTTCCACTTGTTGGCTGTCTATGATTTGAGTACTGGGGAATGCTATGTGAGTTTAGATTTGGTTTTCTTCTGACTTGTCTTGGTTCATTTGTACTAACGATCTATACAAGTAAAGCAGTCATCTATTCTTCAACCCAGTATTGATGCCAGGTTTTCTCATGGTTTCCTTTTGTCATGCTCATCTGTTTGCACTAAGTTATTAAGAAATGGTACCATGGAAGGAGGTTTTGAGTTGGTGAGGAACGGTATGAAGTTTTAGATATGAATGAAAAATAGAGAAACGTAACACTCATCTCTCCAGAAATCGTTGCACATTAGAGAATAAGATGGCATGCTAAATCATATATTGTCTAATTCAAGGCCCTATTATCATTTTAAAAGGTGTTTGGTCGAAAGTACAGAAAACTCTCAACTACTTTATCTGTTGTCTCAATTTTCTACCTCTCAGATGTCAAACCTATAATTATATGGTGTTAAACTTGAACATGATGAATATGCAAATAGTTAAGCCAAGTATATTGTTATTAGGAGTTCATAGTTCACAAAATTTGTAACTGTTCTTCCATAGATATCTGATTCAGAAACAAATGTAACCTCTCTCAACAAGCTAGGTCAAGAGCAAAATTTGGTGAAGGGAAATTGTATGTAATAGGGTGAATGATGGTATCTAAAAGCTATACTTGCAATCACCTGACTGACGCCCAAGTGAAAAGATGAATGTCCCATGATATTTCATGCAACAAACACATGCTGAATAGCCTCAAATGCATTGTGTCACCATTATGATAAAACCAGGAGTCTGACTTCATTCCCAGAAGATTTATTCCCTCCTCGTAATTTTCCATTTTTCCTTGATCGCTCCGTACAAGGAGAACATCAACAAGAGTTATCACTAATACTTCCCCCCAATCCAATACAGATATCCATAAACACTGCAAATTTGTATTATACTCCAACCATCAGGAACCGGTTCATGTAGGGACTTCATCAATTATTTTGCGCTGTCTTCTAAACATTGCATACAAGTAGGGAAGACAGTTGAGGGTCAGATGCACCACTTATAGAAGCACCTTTGCTTTTTAGATGCAGCAGATAATCCAAAACTTCCTCGGATATAACCTCACCGGGGATTGTTACAGGAATCCCGGGCGGGTATGGACATATTAGCTCCCCACACACCTTTCCAACACATTCTTTAATGTTCTCTCTCCTCTTCTTTGCAAAAAAGGCATCTCTAGGATTCAAGACGATTTTGATGTCAGGGAAAGGTGCAGAAGTACTAAGTTTGCTTCTTCCTTCAATTCTTAGAATTGATGCAAGAGAGCTCACATCCTCAATGCCTGACACCAGCCTCTCAATATCATCTTCACATGTTCCGAGGTTTATGACAAAAGTAATAGATTGGGTCCCAACAAGTTCACAAACGATGTCATGATTCTTGTGTAGTATTTCATCAGCCTCATAGCCGGACAAACCAAGTTGCTGGAAACCAATAGTGAGTCTCAATGGATCAATTGCAGGGGAGTTGGAGAAGATGGGAACTTCTAGAATAGAGATACCTGAAATTTTATTTATCTTGTTTTTTGCTTGATTTGCTAGGTCTATCGCTTTGTTGAATATCTTGTCTGGATTATCACTTAGTTGAGCTCTGGCAGCATCTAATGATGCTAAAAGTAGATAACTGGGGCTAGTGCTTTGAAGTGTTTGTAAACATCTACAAACTCTTTCTCTGTCTACAATATTCCCTGACATGTGTAACATGGATGACTGAGTAAGAGATGAGAGAACTTTGTGGGTGGATTGAGCCACCAAATCAACACCTTGCTGGAGTGCAGAATGAGGCATCTGAGGTTGAAATCCAAAGTGTGCCCCATGAGCCTCGTCCACAATCAACGGAATTCCATAAGAATGACATATCTGGGAAATCTCGCTTAGGTTACTGCAGATGCCATGATAAGTAGGTGAAGTAACAAAAACTGCAGAAACTTTATGGCCTTCCATTTCTGAATCCTTGATTGCTTTATCCACCTGTGAAATAATAAAAAAAAATTCCGCTCTTCAGAATAACGGGATACTAATCAACTAAATAAAGATGTGAGGTTTTGAAATTGGAAACCAAAATTAATAACTTAACTAATGGTAGCAAAACTAACCTAAAGTAGCATATTAACCATCCCATATCAGTTTTCCCCAGTAAAACTTAATGTCTGGTCATCAAAATGTAAAAAGCTCAATTGTGCTGCATTCGTTATTTTCTTATATCAAGTCAAATTATAGTAAATTGTGAGTGGTATTGCTAAGATTAATACTCATAGTAAGCAATAGTCTGTTGAGAAATTTTATACCCTACATGACATGTTTGTAACCATGAGTTGAAAACCATTGTTCCTCACTCGCCTGTGATGGAGTAACCCCACCAGCAATGTCCCAATTGGAATCATACTCTGGCATGATGTATTTAGGTATTGCACCAGATAGAACCAAGGCGGATATGACTGATACGTGAGAATTTCTTGGAATAATTATATGTTCCCCTGGGGAACAAGTTGCCATAATTGCAGTTTGAATTCCACATGTGGTTCCTCCAACCAGGAACCATGTCTCAAATGCTCCAAAAAGTTTTGCTGCTTGCTGCTGTGCTTCTAAAATTGGGCCCTCTGGACAAAAGAGGTTATCTAGCTCTGGAAGCTCAGGTAAATCATGCATAAATGGTTTTAGACCAATGAGCTGAGTAAATGACGATGGCGCTGCTCGTCCTCTATTATGCCCAGGAAAGTGGAAACGAGCTGCATTTTGCTCTGCTGAAATTTTCAATGCATTAACCAGAGGGGGGCAGCTCTCCTTGGATATTGGAGATTCACTAATGGCTATCTTGGCGGTACTTTGCTTTTTACTTGACCTGTCTTGGTTGTTCTTTGGTTCAACAATGCTTGTTTCCTGCAAGAAAAATGAAGAGTTTTAACATAATTTAGAGATCCTCTTGGCAAAGACACACGGTATATCTTTTGCCATCCATTTTTTGTTCCTCATCAGAGTAAAACCAGACCCTGCATTTAGAACCATGGCTTTGTTGGTGAAATGATTCGATATTACTATTAGAGAACAGATTAGATCCTCTATTGCCTTTCATCTTCCTTGGTTTATAAATGTAGGAAACTGATAATTACTCATGTTGGTGAAGCTTAAAGAGTTCCCAACCCTTCAACATTGGGTACAATCCTTATGGCGAACTCAGTAATCTGGAAGGACTATTTGCAAAACAAGTAAAGGATTTAGTACTATAATTCTATTGAATTTCCGAGTAAAAAAATTGGAAATGCTCGACTGCTAAACCATCAATTTGAGCTTCATAAGGAAATTGGCAATTCTCAATAAAGAAATGTTCACCACTGTCATGGATCAGAGAAATCAAAGAATTTACTCGGCCGACCATAGTTTAGGTATTGAGGACCCGTCATCATCTTCGATTAGAGTCGAGCAGAACGAAGAGAAAAGGGGGGGAAAAAAAGATACCTAAGAATACTCGGAAGCCTGAAGGACGAGGAGACAGACCTGACGAACACTAAAACATGATTTTCTTCCCCGATTATGTGCAGACCGAAAATGGTGATTCTGCAGAATGCAAAGCCGAAGAATTATTATCAGACCTTGAACTTCACAAATACGAGCTGAATGCTTATCCAAATGTAACGTCAATGGAGAGGAAGAGCTTACAAGGCTTGTAGAGGAAGATAGAGGCGAAGAAGCCATCGCCAAAAGTTCGTTCATCGTTTCAATGGCGAAATCATTCTCAAGCTCAGATGGCTACGGCGATTCTGCTTGAACTAGCACGCATCAGTCCACAAATTATCTTCAGAGGGAAAAAGGAAAATTCTAATTCCAATTTTGTCCTCAGCCGAACTTTTTTTTTCCCCTTAATTTTCTCATTTAAAGAATATTACCTCACATGGTGGAAATATTGTAACGGACAAACTTGTTGGAACAAATAGAGATATCATTGATTCCAAAAGAAACACGTCTGAACGGCCATTGTAAACTTAACTTTGAACCTATCATCTCCAAAACATATAACACATAAGAATTAATCGTAATTTTTATATGTTATGTACTGTATTATGATCATTCATAATACAAATATTTGGGATAGAAGCTTCCTGCTAGTTGATTGAATAAATGCAAATTGATATACTTCGTTTAGTATAGTTTTAAGTTTACGTGTGATGTTGGCATATGGTTGTCCCTAAACTTTTGACCGGTTTCTCGAGTAGGTTGGATAAATGTATATTGATATACTTAGTTTAGTGTAATTTTAAATTTGTGCATGATTTTTTTTTAATAACCGAAAGTCGGAGCTTTGCTCCTCTATACCCAGCACACCCGTGCCCGCTCCAAAGTTTGGATTCGGAGACATCGATGATTTTTGGTATTAAGCTCATCAAAATATTCGAAGTGAAACCTCTGAACCAGTATGATTAAAAGATTCAAAGCCCTTCTCAACCGGGCCATCCTTCAGGTGCAAACTTGTGTGCGCTGTTGTGTTGGCATATGGTTGCCCTGCCCCTCAACTTTTGATGTAGAGAGCCACTTATTGAGTTTTTGGCATTAGTTTGATGAGATCTTACTGTTTCCTCTCATCATTTTGAGCACGTTTCAAGTTTTTGGGAATCTGGTTTGCAGGTTTTCTGGTTGTGTTATCTTGGTCAGTTTTATTTCATTTTGTGAATCAAATCGTTGATCAAATCGTGGTTCTTGTTAGATTTGTATGAATTTTGTCTGTGTGGAGGGGTTTAAAGAAGGGTTTCACAATTTTGTTGTGGGGTTTTCAGTTTACTGTTACCAGTGTAGGAAGAAACCAAGATCAAATCATTGATTATTGGTGCATTTGTGTGGAGGAAAGATGATTACAAAGAAGAGGTTCAACTTGATTTTACTTATCAATACTTATATTCTGCTAGAAACCACTCCAACCATATCAGGATTCAAATAAAGCACCCTGTTCATAAGTCATTTTGCACTTTCGCCTACACATTGCACACAAGTAGTGAAGCAAGTTGAGGATCGGATGCACTATCTACAGTGGCACCTTTGCTTTTTAGATGCAGGAAATAATCCAAAACTTGTTCAGATATAACCTCACCTGGGATCATTACTGGTATCCCTGGTGGGTATGGACTTATTAGCTCCCCACACACCTTCCCCACGCATTCTTCAAAGTTCTCTCTCCTTTTTTTCGCGAAAAACCCGTCTCTAGGACTCAAAGCGATTTTATTGTCAGGAAAGGGAGCAAAAAGACTAAGTTTGCTTCTTCCTTCAACTCTCAGAATGGATGCAGAAGAGCTTATATCCTCAATACCTGACACCAGCCTTTGTATATCATCTTCACATGTTCCGAGGGTAGTGACATAAGTAATGGATTGTGTCCCGAAGAGTTCACAAACTATATCATGATTCTTGTGTAGTATTTCATCTGCTTCATTGCCAGTCAAACCAAATTGCTGGAAACCAATAGTGAGTCTCAATGGATCAATAGTGGGAGCTTCTAGGATCGAGATACCTGGAATTTTATTTATCTTTTGTTTTGCTTGATTTGCTAAATCTATTGCTTTCTTGAAAATCTTGTCTGTATTATCACTTAGTTGAGCTCTGGCGGCATCTAATGATGCTAAAAGCAGATAACTGGGGCTGGTGCTTTGAACTGCTTGTAAACATCTGCAAACTCTTTCTCTGTCTATGATATCTCCTGAAACGTGTAACATTGATGACTGAGTAAGAGAACAGAGAACTTTATGGGTGGATTGAGCAACCAAATCAGCCCCTTGCTGGAGTGCTGAATGAGGTAGCTGAGGTTGAAACCCAAAGTGTGCCCCATGGGCCTCATCAACAATCAAGGGAATTCCATGAGAATGACATATCTGGGAAATCTCTCTCAGATTACTGCATACTCCATAGTAAGTAGGTGAAGTAACAAAGACTGCAGATACTGTTTTGCCTTCCATTTCTGCATCCTTGATTGTTTTATCAATCTGTGAAATGATAAAAATTTAGTCTAACAGGATATCCATCTAGTTAAAAAGATACAAGAGTTAAATAACCAAGGGAAAATTTTCTCCAGTAGTTCTTATTTTGCTTAGTTTAAAATGTTGTGTTGTATAAGTTCAGTTAACAAGGGTTTGGAGCCTCTTGGTCATCCTAGTTTATAGGTCTCAAGTTCGAATATTCCAGTGAGCTTAATACCAAATACCCTTGATGAGATGAGCACGGATGTCCTTGGGTATACCAGAAAACAGGAAACTTATTCTAGTATGGAGGATGCAATTTAGATTGTGAAGACACCCTACAAAGAGTTGAGAACCAAAGCTCCTCACTCACCTGTGATGGAGTAACCACACCAGCAATGTCCCAATTGGAATCATACTCAGGCATGGTGTATATAGGTATTGCACCAGATAACACCAGAGCAGATATGGCTGATATATGGGAATTTCTTTGAAGAATTATATGTTCTCCTGGAGAACAAGTTGCCATAATTGCAGCTTGAATCCCACAAGTGGTTCCTCCAACCAGGAACCATGTCTCAGATGCTCCAAAAAGTTGTGCTGCTTGCTGCATTGCTTCTAAAACTGGGCCCTTGGGACGATGAAGGTTGTCCAGCTCTGGAATCTGGGTTAAATCATGCATAAATGGCTTTACACCAATGAGCTGAGTTACTGATGATGGTGCCGCACGCCCTCTGTTATGCCCAGGAAAGTGAAAACGAGCGGCATTTCGTTCAGCTGCAACTTTCAATGCATTAACCAGCGGAGGGGAGCTACCCTCCTGCTGGGATACTGGAGAATCTCTAATTGTTGTGTCGTCACTTTGCTTTTTTCTTGATCTGTCTTCACTGTTCTTTTGCTCAACAATGCTTTTTTGCTGCAAGAAAATGGAAGATCATGTACTGTATCTCTTTTGCTCTGGATCTTTCACACCCATCAAGCAATGAAGTGGGAGTTGTGATTGGGGAAAAACAGTTGATGGCTAGGAGAAATAAAAAAAGAGCAACAGACCTGAGAGACACTGAAATATGATTTTCTTCTTTGCCTCCTCAAACTGCAGTGATGGAGAAGGGGAACCCCAAAATGGTGAGTCTGCAGAGACCAAAAGGCAGGTTTTATTAATGGATCAAGACCCACTTGGGAGCTTCCAAATACAGGACCCATGGAAGGAGAGGGAGAACTTACAAGGTTTATAGAGGTAGATAGAGCTGCAGAAGAAGCCATGGTTTAACAAAGTGAAGTATTTTGAATTAGGAGACACAACAAAGAACTGAAGTTTTCCTTTGATCTCGTGGGTATTTAAAGCCAGAGGATAAGCAATAAGAAGATGAAACTTACAGATATATGTTAGGTAAGTAGAAGGCAAGGAAGGGAACAAATGAAATAAATGCTGAAATGTACTGTTCCGAGCACGGTAGCAGTCATATTTTCATTTTAATGCATCTATTTCTATTTGTAGCTTGTACGAAGCACACCTAGATATGTGATCCATTTTATGAAGTGAAAGAAGAGGAGGAGTTGTAATTAAGGAAAATAGGAACAACTTTCTCTTTGCCATCTTAAATATTTGACGATTAAAAGAGAGTAATGCAAAAACATAAAGATTTATTAGGAAATTATGAGTTGTCAAATATTTAACGGTTCTAATGAGAATCTAAGTATTTTCCTATAATTAATATGTTAGGGAAGATTGTAAAATTGGGAAGAAACCTGAGACAAAAGACTGGTGGAGGTTTGTTTGGTTGCCGACAAAATCCAAATTTAGAGGGAGAGAGAAACAAACTTTTTAGAGAGACGAGACGTTTTTTTAGCTGAAAGCATAACCCCATAAGCAATGAAGCAGCCATAGCCAATCGCTATGGGAGAGAGCTTCAAAAAGGTGGGAGAGGGTGAAAGTTAATCTAGATTTGTCTTAGATAAGTATTTAACTCCTACCTAAACTTAAGGCATCCACGATCTGGTTGCTCCGTCAAAGCGGCGGCAAACTCTGACACCATATCAATCAAAGTTTACAAGTTTGTCTTACTCACAAATGTCATCAGAAAATGGTATATAGTGCTTCAAACTTCTATACCAGCATTACGTTAATAACATTGCCTTTAAAAATTTGGATTATGGTGTAGAATCATCATAGATGACTATGGTATTGTCACGTGGAATAAAAAAGGTTTCTTCAAAGGATAAAAAATACAACTTTTATGGAAGAAAAACTATCTTGAAGAATCATAGCTTTGTCTAAACTATTGATTCATCATTTCATGTCGACTTAGATGTTTTTATAAACTTTAACTTTCATATCATTCTAAGTTCTATCGCATGAACTTTGCATTAAAAATATCAACGAATATTTTAATAAATTAATATTTTTGAAATATTTATAAAAAGTCAAAAATAATATTAGAAAAGATACATGTAGTTTTTAAATAAATAAAAGATAAAGTTTAGTGGTATCTTTTTTAGTAATTTAGCAAAAAAAGAAAAAGAAAAAACCGAAATAAGTATTCATTCACGTGCCTGTAAGGGAGACAACACGTCAGCATCAGATCGATAGGAATAATATAATAAAAGATTTCCCATTCTATTTTTTTCGTCTTTCTTCTTATTTTCATTCTTTTTTCTATCATTGTCTCCCAAAAACAAGCAGAAATATAAAAGATACTTTTACGTTCACTTTTGTTGATTTATTTTCTAACCGATGTTCTTTTATACTTTTAAAACATTCATTTTAGTTTTTGCATTACCATAGAACTTTAAATATTACAGTTACGGTTTAAGAAATTTAAATGAAGAAACTAAAATGATTATTTTTTAAAATTACATAGACAAAGATAAAAACAGATCAAATACAATGACGGAAGGTATCCCCAATTTGCGAGAACAATTAAAAATAACTCTACTAAATTTTATTTCACAGCAAATTTTTCAATGCAGTGACAAAGACTTAAATCTTGTAGTATCTACTGCCACAAAGTCTTGTGTTCGAGCGCTTCACATGAATCGTGGATCCCTTTCAAAACTATGCCAACCATAAGGAATCAAGAAAAGTGCTGTACTCATGAGTTATTTTTCACTTTTCTCCTACACATTGCAAACAACGATTGAAGAGAGTTGGGGATCAGAAGCACCAGTTATACAGGCACCTTTGTTTTTCAGATGCAGCAGAAAATCTCTGACTTCCTCTGTTATGACCTCCCCTGGGATTGTCACTGGAATCCCTGGTGGGTAAGGACATATCAGCTCCCCACACACTTCTCCCACGCTTTCTCTAATGTTTTCTCTTCGTTTTCTTGCAAAAAATGCATCTCTAGGATTCATCTTGATTCTGATGTCTGTAAAGGGTGCAGAAACAATAACTTTGCTTCTTCCTTCAATTCTTAGAATAGATCCATAAGAGCTCACATCCTCTAGACCTGACACCAGCCTCTGAATATCACGTTCACATATTCCAAGATTAATGACTAAAGTTACAGATTGGGTGCCAATAAGTTCACAAATGAGGCCATGATTCTTGTGTAGAATTTCATCTGCTTTGTAGCCAGACAAACCAAGTTGCTGGAACCCAATGGTGAGTCTCAATGGATCAATTGCAGGGAAGTTGGGGAAGATGGGAAGTTCTGGGATTGAGATACCTGAAATTTTAGTTATCTTTTGTTTTGCTTGGTTGGCTAAATCTATTGCCTTGTTGAAAATCTCGTCTGGGTTGTCACTTATTTGAGCTCTGGCAGCATCTAATGATGCTAAAAGTAGATAACTGGGACTTGTGCTTTGAAGTGATTGTAAAGATCTGCAAACTCTTTCTCTGTCTACAGTGTTTCCAGACATGTGCAGCATTGATGACTGAGTTAAAGAGCAGAGAACTTTGTGGGTGGATTGGACAACCAAATCAGCCCCTTGTTGGAGTGCAGAATGAGGGAGTTGAGGGTGAAATCCAAAGTGTGCCCCATGAGCCTCATCGACAATTAAGGGAATTCCATTGGAATGGCATATCTTTGAAATCTCACTCAAGTTACTGCAGATGCCATGATAGGTTGGTGAAGTGACAAAAACTGCTGATACTTTTTTACCTTCCATCTCTGAAATCTGGATTGCTCTACTTACCTGTGGAAGAAAAGAATTTAGAATAACTGGACTTTCACCACCTTAGGAAACATTAGTCTAACACGAAACTTATGTTAGTAGTGAGCTAATATTAATATTCATGAGATTCTATCTCAAAATCAATTGGCAATGAGAGGAGTAGTCTATGTCTATTATTAATCCTTGTTAGGTAATTTATTTTATCAATGTGGGAGCATGCCTTCAAGGTTGTGGTTCTTTTGACTCATCGATCTTGACCGAATCACATTTTTGGACGAATGCTCGTTTGACCTTTTTGGCTTTTATACCATATTAATATTCATGGGTTCCATGTCTATTATAAATCGTTGTTTGGTCTCTTATTTTACCAATGCAGGATCCTTAACAGCTAAGAAACATAGATATATATGGATAGACACAAGAATATGACATGTCATTTTCTAAAAGCCTAGGACACGGACACGGCAAGGACATGTTTACTAAAATATACAAATTTTTTAAAAGTATTTATTATTTTTATACCACAGGGAAATTCAAAGACACAAGTTTATGCATTTTTATGCTTTGAAAAAAGAGTTTGATGTATTTCCCTCTCAAAATTTATCAATTTTGTCATACTATTTATGTCTATTTCTAATGCTTAACAATCGTTCTATACGTGCCTAACAAGTGTCGAAACCATATTCACATTGTACAGCTAGTAGGTGACATACATCTATTAAAGCTAACAAGTACGCGATACGTGTCCAACAAATGTTGGAGCGTCCATACTTCTTAGGTAGCAAGCAATTTAGATTGTGAATTGATATCATTAAGATTTAACACTTCCAAGTTCTAACCATTGTTCCTTGCTTACCTGTGATGGGGTGACGCCACCGGCAATGTCCCAGTTGGAATCATATTCAGGCATTATGTATACAGGTTTTGCACCAGAAAACACCAAAGCAGAAATGGCTGATACATGGGAGTTTCTAGGAAGAATTATATGTTCCCCTGGGGAACAAGTTGCCATGATGGCAGCTTGAATTCCACTGGTGGTTCCTCCAACGAGGAACCATGTCTCTGAGGCTCCAAAAAGCTGTGCTGCTTCCTGAAGTGCTTCTAAAATTGGGCCCTCAGGACGGAACAGGTTGTCCAGCTCTGGAAACTGAGGCAAATCATGCATAAATGGTTTCAGACCAATGAGCTGAGTTAATGATGATGGTGCTGCTCGCCCTCTGTTGTGTCCTGGAAAGTGAAAATCAGCTGCATTTTGTTCAGCTGAGACTTTCAGTGCTCTAATCAGAGGAGGGTCACTACTTTCCTGGAATCTTGGAGAATCTCTGGCATTTTGATTTTGCTTTTTGCTTGACCTATCTTGATTGTTGTTTGGCTTTGTTTCCAGCAGGAAAATTGAAGAATACAATCTTGGGAAACATGAAACATTTTCTGATCTTCAATATGGATTGATGACATGCAATATCTAAGGGTTCGTTTGGTAACGTTCATGTTTTCTATTTCTTGTTCCTGTTTGTCATTTTTAGGAAAACATACATGTTTGCTAACTTATCTCATTTCTTGTTTCTAAAATTTGAGAACGTTTACTTTTACGTCTGGAGAGGAGAACGTTACTAAAGAGACCCTAATTTGACATATATGTTCTTTATTTCTTAGACTGATAATGCATTAGAATTAGATTAATGATTTCACCTTTTTCAAGTGAAATACATGTAAAAAGTAAAGTAAATCCTGTATTTTCTTTCATCTTGGTTTAGGAATCAATAAACTTAACAAGATATTTAATCACACTGTTAACAATTGAGGCACAATTATTGTACCACTCAATGTCAAAACAAAGTGATTTGACCTTTTTCCGGAAAAAAGGCAATTGATGTGTGTTTTATTAGGAACTCAATCCAAGATTTGGGACCCCAATGTCTTAAATGCCAATCAAGGGTTAATCTAAGTAGGTCCCGAGAAAACGTGTGGCCTCGAGTCCCTCTCAATATTAAAATCTAAAGTTAGGTACACAAGTTGCTCATTTAGAGATATGTTTATCATACCTAAAAAGATGTCGGAAAAAGGAGAAGATGCCGAAAAAAGAAAAAATGTAATATCAATTTCCAATGGTTCATTGGTCCAAAACAACTAGAGTTAATTGAGAGGTAACACGTTCAAATTAGTAATTCGTACGTATTTTCTTTCAGATTCTCTCTTCTTTCCAAGTGAATCACACCTACCTTTCCCTCTTTTCTCACATCCAACTTTCGACTTTAACCTTTGAATCTCTCACTTATTAAATACTTTCTAAATTTCAACGACCTATTAAACACAAACCTCATTATTTCTTTCCTTTTTTAGAAGAAACACTAACTTAGACGTGATTTAACCATAAATAAATGTTCAACTTGGAGTTGGGGTTGGGCATAATTAACATCTAATGGTCAAGAGAAATTAAATTAATAATAATAATAATTATTATTATTATTATTATTAGGAGTGTACTGACCTGACGAACACTGAAATATGATTTTCTTCTTGGGCTGTTGAAAGTGCAGCCATGAGCAAATCTAAATACAGCATCCATGGAAGCAGAACAAAGAACTCAAGTTTTTCCTTATTGAATTTCCAGCTTCCTCTGCCGATTATTGTATATATAGGAAACTGCAACTGCAAGAGGATGAGCTTTTAATTAAAACAATTAATAAGATGAAACTTACAAGTTATATGTTAGGTAAGATAGCACCACCTACCAAAGTACGAAAGTCGCGAAATAAACTTAAGATGTGATTGGGAATCACTGGTGCTATTTCCATATTGATCATGTTTGGTAAATTAGAAAATTGATTTTAAGAAAACTTTAAATCAACTTTAATCGATTTTTAAGGTATTATTTAGATGGTGCATTTGGAAGTGATTTTGAAAAAATAAATTTAAATATAGTTGATTTCTTTTTATTGATACCTTAAAAATCAATTTAAAGTGACTTTAGAGTTTCTTAAAATCAAATTTTTAACTCGCCAAATATGCTAATGGAAAGAAAAATGCTTTTGACAGCGAAAAAAAAAAAATTGATTTTAAGGCTAAATTATAAAGAGCACTCTTCAATTTTGCCTTTTGTTTTAAAAATAATGGGGATATTCTTTTAAAAGTTTCAATTATAAAGAAAAAGATTTGTCGAGAAAAAAATTTGTCAAAAAACAAAGACAATGACAGTTTTCAGAAGAAGATCAAAAAAAGATTTCCCTTTCAATTATTGGCAAAAGAAGATCATTTCCCTTTCTAGATTGTTAACTTTTTGTCGTTTTCATTATTTTTCCTATAAGGATCTCAGATAAAGGAGAAATCCAGTACGTTTTAAAAGATTTATTTTAATTATTGTATTCTTAAAATCTCTATTTTAATCTTTATTTTTTTTTAAGAAGTGACAAGTTTTACAGGTAAAGAAATTTTTTTTTTAAGAAATTTAATTAGTGAAGTGTCGTATTAAAATTATGATCAAAAGAATTGAGATAGAAATTGATTTAAAGAAATTAAAATACTCACTTTCTAAATGTGTATGAAAAATAAAAATAGGCATTTCAAACATACATGACTAAAATGAATGAATTACACTGAAAAATACACGGACAAAAATGAATTAAAGTAAACCTAAATTAATTTAAAAGATGAGGTATTTACATTTTGCCAGAAGAATTCAAAAACAGCCATACCAAATTTTATGTTA
Organism: Momordica charantia; assembly: GCF_001995035.1. The sequence continues at coordinate 2,999,708 of NW_019104494.1, read as the reverse complement.
AACATTTGTTTCTTTTCTCACAATTTTTGAACAAAGTCTAGTCGCAATAGTTTGTTTCATGTTTTGTGGACTGTTAGCTTACTCTATATTCTCTTCTCCTTCTCCTTCTCCTTCGAGTCTTGCGCGGTTTGTCAAAGCGAACAAAGTTGAGTAGTAATTGACATATATTTCAAATTAAGCGGATGTGAGTTTGATCTCTCACCCCATGTTGTAGTTTGGCTTGGTGACCGATGAGCAATATCTTTCTACCATTGTTTTTTAGTTTCGTTGCTTCGAAATATCTACTTTTAAATAATTAAGATATCTTTTTTTTAATTGTTATTATTATTTTTATCTCAGTGTGTCCTCATCGTTTTGAGCATATTTGAATTTGGTCTCAGGGTTTTTTTTTTTTTTTAATTTCTGGTTGTGATATATTGGTCGATTTTGTGAGTCAAAATGTTTGATCAAAATTGTGGTTTCTCTTGGATTTGTGTGAACTTTATTTGGTCTGCAAAGAATCCATGTTTGTTTGGAGGGATTTTGCTATTTAGTTGGTTTTCTGTGTATTTTTAGATCTTCTTGTGTTGTGACCAATTATCAAATCATTTAGGCCTAATTTGATAACCAATTCGTTTTTTATTTTTTATTTTTGAAAATTATGCTTGTTTGTTGATAATTTCTTCGTATTTATTAAAAAATACATTTTAAGTCAAATTTAGAAAATAAAAATAAAAACAAACGCGAAATAAATAAACACATGAACATGAATAAAAGTAGTATTTACAAGTTTGATTTTCAAAAACATAAAACAAAATGCAAAATAGTTATCAAACGAGGAAAGTTTAAAGGAATTTCCACCTCCAACCAATTGAGGCATAATTAATGTGCCACTCAAAACAAGCGATTAGAGGAATTTTTTACAAGGATATCGTAAACATAGTTTGATGCTGAGAGTTCACATAACATAGCATCCGCGTAATCTGTCACATTCTAAGACCCAGTTTCAAACTTGCTCCGAGAAGTGCCTTGACGCACCACAACCACTACTTCTCGACCTCAAACCCCAATTTTGGCTAAACTCAAAATGGTGAGTCTGAGAAACCCTGAAGCTTGAACCCAAATTTTATTAATAAAAATGTGAAGGAAATATTTTGATGTTAGTTGGATCAAATTGTTTTCCAGCTAATTTTCACCACTTATCTAGATTTTTATTTCAGACTGTTTTACAATAGTTATCGTCAAAGGTTTTGATAAAGGCCCTTTCTTTCAAATTTCAGATGGATTACCTAAACCTTCGCATAATTTTAAGCTTATTTGGTATCACTTTAAATAAACCCTAAAGGAGACTCCCTCATAGATTAGACATCATTGATAGTTCGATCATCCACTCCACAATTGTTGAACTAAAAGGAAAGAAAAGACCATTTACACCGTTATTCAATATGGGCTCATAGCAACAATTGTTTTAATGATTAAATTTGAAAAATTGACGTATTACAAATAAATCTATAAATATAATAAATTCATGCTTAGCGGATTGTACTAAAAAAATTTCCAACAAAATTTTAGGTGACCGAAAGCTACCATATATTATTTCATTATTCAATGATTTGTTAGGAAACAATTTTGTAATGCAATCCTTGAGAAAACAAAAGATAAGACATTGGGAGAAATTATTTTTTTCCCCTGGAATTACTAATTATTGTGGTATTATTTCTTTTACCTCAATTAAATTGTAACAAAATTATCAAGGGACGACAAAAGCTCACTTTGATGTGGAAGCATAACCTCAAATATTAAAGAGACATCATATTATAATGTAAATTGACCAATTTCATTTTTCTTACCAAGTAATTGCACCTACCTTAAGGATGTCCATTTTCCCACGTGTCCACCCTAAACGAGGCATAAAATCCCGGATTAAACATTGGGAATTAAGCAATTAATTATAAATTTATTTTAAAAAATTATTTAATTAAGAAATATTAAAAGAAAGAAAAATCAGAAATAATTCTCCATGGGAAGATGGAGAATTAATGGGGTTGGGAAGCCTTCCTTGTCCCTACCCTGTGAACCCCTACTCGGTTTTAAGATTTTGTTACATAATAACATATCTCCAAGAGCTATTTGGTTTTGCTCTACAAAGCCCTGCCAAATAAAATTTCTACTCTTTTTGCATAACAATCTTTAAACACACCTTTCAGGCCAAATTTACCAACAAATATGTGCTTTTACCCGTAATAGAAAGATAGAACTTTTACATAAATAGCATAATCTAAATCAAACTCAAATGTATATGTAACAAAAAGGAAAGAAAAAAAACACACATCTCTTAAACAATCATTTCATCTGACATTTCTTTTTTCTTTCTTGAAAGAAATATCTAATAAAATGTTTAGATGAAATCAAACGGGTATTTTGTTGGTGGAGAAATGATTGGGAGTTGGAATTGTTTGTCATAATGGGAAGGATGATATAACATAGCCAGAGCCATAGCCAACAGAGACGGAGGAAGAAAATAAAAGGGAAAAAAAATGGATAATCTCACCTGTCAGGTTCAAAGGTTTGGCGTACAGTTCTGATGGGGGAAATTGAATGGAAGTAGACTTGGTCAACTTGTGAGCCACCCATTTTGTTTTTGTAGGACACAATATTCTCGTAGCCTTTCCTCCTATTCTTAGAGTCCTTGCCCTTCTCTCTCTGTTTCCTCTGTTTCCTTCTTTCTTCAATGCCATCAAAATTCCATCACACCTTCAACCATTCCCTAGCCCCATCGCACCACCACCAACAACGACCTCCCCTTCTCAATTCCAACGCCACCGCCGTCTGAAAGGGCGCGCCTGCTGCTGCTGCTGCTGGCGCCCTCGCGTGTTCATATGATCGAAAATATGGCACGCCCATGTCCGCCGCCGGGCACCATCACCATCACCATCACCACCATCATTCTACTTTTAGTTTCTTTGGAACCCACAATTGGCGCTCCCGACGACGAGGCGCTTCTCAAATTCAAAGGTTCTTTGGAAATTGGCAATGATGCGTTGGCCAGTTGGGCCGCCGGCTCCCCCCCTTGCTCCGGCGACAAGGGGAATTGGGTCGGTATTCTTTGCGAGAAGGGAAACGTTTGGGGATTGAAGCTTGAAAATATGGGGCTCAAGGGCACTGTTGACATCGAGTCGCTAGAGGGGGCGCCCCAATTGAGGACCATCAGCCTTATGGGCAATGATTTTGAGGGCCCTCTCCCGGATGTCAAGAGACTTGGGGCTTTGAAGTCTCTGTATCTCTCACGAAACCGTTTCTCCGGGGAGATTCCCGGGGATAAATTCTCCAGTATGCTGTCTTTGAAGAAGGTGCATTTGGCTCAGAACCAGCTTGAGGGTCAGATTCCATGGTCCCTCGTGGAACTCCCTCGCCTCATGGAGTTGAGGCTTGAAGGAAACAAGTTTTCAGGACAAATTCCTAATTTTCACCAGAAGGGATTGAAGTCCTTTAATATCTCCAACAACAATCAACTTCATGGCCCGATCCCATCAGCCCTCGCCCAGATCGATCCAACCTCCTTTTCAGGTCTGTTTTCTTTTCTTTTCTTTTGGGTTCTTGTTCTGTTTTTTAATTTTGTAATGTGTTCTAAGAAGCAAGCAAATTGTGGCCTCCTACGAGCAGGGGATGATGGTTTATGTGGACCACCACTTAATAAATCATGCAACACTCAGAAGATGCCATCAATTGCAAGCATCGTCATGGTTTCAATAGCTGTGACCGCGGCTCTCCTTGCCATTGGTGCCGGAATAGTCATCCTCAGCCGTAGGAACCAATCATCTCCCTCCATAGAGGATCCAGCGCAGAACAAGTCTCCAGGTGCCAATGACATGGATCCAGCAGTCGGGTCAAGATCACCGGACCGCGGTTCCAGCCACGGAAGCTTGGGTAAACGGGCCGGCGACAACGCTAAATTGTCATTTGTAAGAGAGGATTCAGAGAGGTTTGATATGTCAGACTTGCTTAAAGCCTCTGCAGAAATCCTAGGAAGTGGGTGCTTCGGTTCTTCTTATAAAGCAGCCTTGACCAACGGGCCTGTCATGGTTGTGAAGAGGTTTAAGCAAATGAACAATGTGGATAAAGAGGAATTCCAAGAACATATGAGAAGAATTGGAAGGTTAAAACACCCAAATTTGCTTCCTATCGTTGCTTACTACTACAAAAAGGAAGAAAAACTTCTCATTACAGACTATATTGAGAAGGGTAGCTTGGCTGTTCATCTTCATGGTATGTACACATTTCTCCTCCCTTCAATTCAAACCCCTAAAACACTAAATAGCTATGCCATCGTCAATCAATATTAACCTATCAAGCTTTTGAGTTCAATAATAATTTAACATCATATTTTGAGTTCAATAATGATTTAACATCATACATAGTACATACCTTGAGATGGTAGAATTATGCTCTTGTGTTCGTGAATCATGTTTCAGGGCACCAAGCAGTGGGTCAACCAGCCCTCGATTGGCCTGCACGATTGAAGATCGTGAAAGGGGTTGCAAAGGGTCTTCGGTATCTGTACACAGAGCTTCCAAGTCTGATTTCTGCTCACGGGCATCTCAAATCCTCAAATGTGCTTCTCAAGGCTTCGAACGAGCCGGTTCTTTCGGACTACGGCCTCATCCCTGTGGTGAACCAAGAACACGCCCAAGAACTAATGGTGGCCTACAAATCCCCAGAATACTCTCAGCAGGGCCGAATCACAAAGAAGACAGACGTGTGGAGCTTCGGGCTGTTGATCTTAGAGATTCTCACAGGGAAATTCCCGGCCAACTTTTTGCACCAAGGCAAGGGAGGGGATGAGGAAGATCTGGCCACTTGGGTAAAAGCCATTCCCGAAAAAGATTGGAGCACCCAAGTCTTCGATAAGGACATGGGGCCGACGAAGAACTGCGAGGCGGAGATGCTGAAGCTTCTGCGGATCGCCATGACATGTTGCGAGAGCGATTTCGAGAAGAGGCTGGATTTGCGAGAGGCTGTGGACAAAATCGAGGAGTTGAAAGAAAAAGACGGGGATGAAGATTTCTACTCCTCGTACGCCAGCGAGGCTGACATTAGGTCTTCGAGAGGACTATCTGACGAACTCAATTTCACCCTGTGAGTTGGAAAATCAGAGCTCTATCGATAAAGCACCTGTGAGACCTCCATAAAAATTGCTTGAAAATTCTAATTCTAGCTCAAGGATGATCAGAGGTTGAAGATGAAGATGTGGAGAAGGGGGCTTTTCTTCAAAGACGAGGAGGACTAGTGTATAGGTTTCGATTGAGGGTAGAATGGGAAATTAAAAAAGTGTGTTTGCTTTTGCAAGAACAATGCTTAGGAAGTTGGATACATGATAAAATTCTCTTAATTGGGTGGAAAATGGAAAAAAA
>NW_019104494.1:2981004-2994223 GCF_001995035.1 Momordica charantia | reverse complement strand
ACTGCGGTAGATTAGTAAAAGGCATAGAGCTGTATCATTAATTCAAACAACTTCACTAAACAATTCGTTTTCGTTTGGAACTCATTTGTGCTCCCCAATTGTAAACTCCACATAAAGTAAATAACACAAACAAATAATAATAATAATTATAATACTTTTGTTTTTATTGTTTTTAATCATCTGTGTACAATCTTACTTTTAACTTTTAACTTTTAAAACATATTTGAAAGTGATTTTAGAATATTTTAATATTTTGTTACATATGTGAAAGTATATGTGAAAATTTTACAGGTGATTTTCATATAATTGAATCTTTTGAGTGATTTTATTTTATGATCATCGAATTACTATATTCAAAAAATTATTTAACACTATTTTTTAACACTGTTTATTAAATAATTATGATTAAAAAAACATGATACATATAAATAGAAATAAAAAATTCACCCCCACAGCGGAAGATTTCAATCTATAAAATTTTGAAAGGTTATATAACTAATATGAATTATACGAACTAAATGAACTTACATAAATATCATGGTTAAATATTAAATCATAAACAATACATGAAATTTTAAAAAATAATAATGTCTATGATATAACCAAATAATTACTTATATATTTTTTGCAAAGGAATTATTTATATTTCTTTTCCTTAATTATTTATTGGTAGAATGAGTTATTTTGAAAACAAGAAATTTAAGTGTAATTGATTTTTCAAATTACAATCCAGTGATACTTTAGAAATCAATTTAAAATCATTTTTAATTTTACTAAAATCAAAATTTTTTTATCTTTCAAACATGATAAATACAAAAAAAAAATGATTTTGACAATGATAAAAATGATTTTTACCATACAAAACACATACCCAAACACATAGTTCCAATTTAGAAGTTTGTAAGGCTCATGTCAGCAATATCCCGCAAGTAATCCTTCCAAAATTACTTGCCAAACATCATCATTTCAAATGAAAGTCGTTTTGACGACAAAAGTAAAATGACTCTCAAACACGCTCTTAAATAGTTGTAAATTGGTAGAAAAATGAGCCCCAACCTCATACAAACACCTAAAAAGTGATAAAATGCACACTAACTTTCAAACTCTCAACAGAACATTTCTCCTAACACTATTCAATAACTATATCTATAATTGTAGAAATTTAGAAGGTACTTAGATTACAACAACAATCAAATGGGTCAGAAATAGCCAGGGGAAAAAATATCAGTCGTTTAAAATGAAGCAGTTTTGTGGATCAAATTCTGAGTAACCTACATCGACAAGACTGAGGCCATCAGGAGGCGCAGGAGGTGCGGTGGCACGTCGACATGTGGCATCCATCAGCCTTAATAATGCATCCTCTCCTGCACCAGCAGCTACCTCCCTGATTGCTGTCGCAACAAGCACCCGCACCATCTACAAGGTCATGATTCGATCCTTTTATGATTGGTTAAACTGCTAAAGATCAAGGATTCAACAGGACATAATAATGCCATAAAAACATGAAAGAGCAATTTCATTTGCACACGGCCTTATGGTTAATCACGCTGTTAAGACTGGGGAAATTCCTTTTCTGACATATAAGATGCTAGCTCTCAAGTTTAAGCAGTTGGAATGAAAGATTTTGATATAAATAAACAAATTTTATGTTCAGTACAATATACTCTTTAGCATAGGTGCCTGGAGATGATACCTTTCGCAAGAAGCGATTAGCGACCAGCTCAACACACATAACACTTCTTCCTACTCCTTGATCCTGTAAATACAACACCGCCACTAATTCAGATACCTAAATTTGGAGTAGCTGCATTCAAAAGCATGTCACTCACGCAAGTTGTGGGGGATGTAGTTTTGCTGAAAACCTGGCTTTTCTAGCATAGAATCAAAACCCTAATCTCTATTACAATAATTTCTATAACGTATTATAAACTTCATATTGGTTCAATATAGTTTGGACTTGTGCATCTGTTGCAGCATAGGTTCCACAGATCAGTCCAAATAAACAATTAAGCACTCTACTTAAAGTTCACATTGTTCCCAAGTTGAGGTTCAGACTCAAAGATGATCTTTGAAATTTTTTAGGTTATCCAATTTTAGATATTGAGAGAAGAGAGAGCAACCATTGTCAATAAAATCTGAAACTGCATTGAATCGAGCACATGCTACAACTAGTTTTCTTTAAAGTACTTCACGAGTTCACATTGATGACATAATGTCAAAGTAAATTTCTTCTACATTTCATCGGTTCACACTCACTTTTTAACATATTCATCTTCTGTTCTCTACGTTCTGACCCAGTAGAAAACACAATGCAAATCACATGTTACAACTCTGCAAATTCATTTTAACAAGGGGAGGAGTATAAAAGGGAAAAAGATAATCAAAGAAAAGGAGAACGTGAAGATGACCATAAGTAAGAAAATACCAAGCATGGTAGTCTAGCTTCCACTGCTCGTGCATGGTAAAGAAAACACTCGGTAGGTGGACCTCTGCAAAGGAGGATAGTTGCCATTAGTACACGTCAGAAAGTTCTGAACATCATCCTGTCGTTGATAAGACAGTTGGAGGAAAAAAGATACGAGCAAGCACATCAATCACATCAATGAAAAGTTGACTTGTAAACTTTATAACTGACTTTGTTTAGTCAGCCTTCAGACTAGCTATCCTAATCATATCTACAATCAAAAGAAATCGATATGATGAAAAGTACAAAAGGGGAGACAGAAGCCCCAATGAAGGACCTAAAAAAACTGTTAAAAGGAAGAGTCGACTTCATTAGGTGGGTAAGTACACAGGCTTGAACAAAGCATATCAAGTTGATGCTTAACTTTGTCATTGACCATGTCTCCTACTTTTCCTTATTTTTACTCGAGAAAAACCTGCTGTTCCTTTCTATCCACAGGTCCTAGAAAATAGCAGAGATGGGATTCATCCATTTTCACCTTCCTATAAACAGATTCTAAAAAAATTCAAAAAAGTGACTAATGAATAGAAGGAAAACGCTTGATAGACTTAATGATCAGAAATTGTAATGCTAGTACTCTAAAATGAATTGGAAAATATGAGCTCCCAAATAACCTCTAAACATTTCTCAACTCCTGAGAACACTGCCCCTATTTCTTTCAAGCCAAATTTTCCAAGAAAAAATAACCTCCATGAGTCTCGGCTTTCTTTTTGAATGAATTGACCCCATAGAAGCAGAAGCAAATCTTTAAGAATCAAGGGAAGACACCGATGAAGTCAAAAGTTACTAGAAGAAACCTCCATACATGCCAGGAGAAAGAGCAAGGTCAAACTTATATTGATTGGAAGGCACGGTCAAACACGCAACGCAATTGCAAAACAAAAGTTTGACATACATGAGTCAATGAAATCTACATAAATTTCTGATCGAAAGCTATTAGTAAATAGAAAATCCAAGAAATAACTTATATTCAACTGAATAAGATTTACAGTCAATAAGAATTAAAAACAAATATTTTTTTTATTAGAATGGATTAAATAATAAATATTATTGAAACAAAAGTAAAACTAATTAATAATGATACTCAAACTAGAAGCTATAGTAACTACAAAAAATGCCAATAGTTGATTCAATTTATGGTTCTCACTCATTTCTTGATGCTTTGGTGTCACGTGCAAACATCTTGTATGACAATAACTTTCCTTCTAGTTTCCTTAGTAGTCGGTTAACCCTCCTTACACTAAATGTTTGAGGCTTATCATCTGATGCAAGCTCCTCATTTTGACTGAGGACCAAGTTATCCAGAATCTCATCCTTGAATTCACCATTCAAGGCTTCAATTTTATTATAATTTTCCTCTTCTCTACAGTTTTCTGCGTCTTCTCCAATTGCGAAATCTGGTTCCATATTCTCTCCATCTTTGAGAGGGAAAATATACAGATATCGCCTCCATTTAGCAGAAAAATTTGGGTGGAAGTTACGAGACACCTACAGGAGTAAGTTATTGAGCAGTTACATGTATTTGAAAGAGAGAGACAAGCAAAATTGAAAGTTAAATAAACACCAAGTTATTCTGCAACAATATTAGAGCTAGACAGTGGAACCACATTCATTTACAATGCCACATTTCATGGAAAACCAGCATGTTACCTGAGAAACAGACAAGACTCTGAGTTTTCTGGGAGCTGCACTATTGATCGAATCTTCAATGTCTAGAGGTTTAACATCCGTGCGCCAAGTATCTACAAGTGATGTGAGTTTAAATGAATTCAGATATTGGTTCTCTAAAATTAGAAAATAATAATAAAAATAAAGTGGATGAAGTCAGAAAGAGATACAGAACTGTTCACCTCCGAAGGAAATTTGACACAAAAGATGGAAAGAAATAGCAATAACTCAAATACTTTTGTGGAAGAAATAAAAGCAAAGGTATGTTGTAATTGCATTTTTCTTAATAAGGAAACATATAACATATATTTATGTTAAAGAACTCAAACCAAAAGAAACGCAGTTCAGACAAGATTCAGAAGTTAACATAAAGGGTTATAAGTATTGTAAAAAAACTATGGTCTGGAGACAAATGTGTCGAAAGAAAAAATAAAACATAGCCTTGTACATCAAATGTCCAAGTAGTTTGGATGTCCGGCTTGAATTCTATTATTGGCATTGAGAAAATTTAATCTTCTATGCCAACTTTCCTTTTCATATAGCATCAGATAAGGATTTCTGCAAAGGGTATAAAGAAATGCACTCCAAGTTCCATGCTGCAGAACTACTTGAATTGATCATCAGTGATGGGTATCTAGGTCAAACCTTCTAAACAATAAGCTCCTAAAGATTGGCCTAATTAAGATACAGTGGGTGTTGTACAAAGTTTTTGGCTACTTTATGAGGTATTTGACCGGAGAGGAACAATACAACTTTTAGGGGTGGAGAAATCCATGGAGTTTGTTTGGGATCTTATTAGGTTTAATACTTCCTAGTGGGGTTTTAGGGCCTTTTGTAATTATCAACAATATAACTTTTAGGGGTGGAGAGATCCGTGGAGTTTGTTTGGAATCTTTAGGTTTAATACTTCCTAGTGGGGTTTGGCAGGGCCTTTTGTAATTATCAGTCAGGTGTTATTCTTTTGGATTTAAGCCTTTTTTGTAGTAGTCGTCCTCTGGGCTGTTTGTTTTTCTTCTTTTCATTTTTCTCAATCAAAGCATGGTTTCATATTAAAAATTAAAATTTTAAAAATTAAAAATCTTACTCTGGCTACTTTTTATCGGAATTTCCTTCCTGGATTTAATTCCAGTGTTGCACCTCCCACTGATTATTTAAAAGGAAAAAAATTATGAGGTTTTAATCAAGAAACGAGTTATATAACATTAAACATAGACTATGCACCACTCCTGTTTTAATACTGCTCACTTTTAAGAAGTATTTTGAGCGTACCTTTCAATTCTTTGGGTATAGAGCAGTTGGAACAGAGTTATCAATTTGAGTGTTTTAGTGAAGCACCGCAAAAGTGGAGTTTATATCAAACGGATGAGACAAAGCAATTAATGGTTATCCATCAGCAACTATCAGAGTTGTCGAGAAATAATATAAATAGATAAAATTTATTGTAATCTAAGAGTTCGTTTTTTATTTAGAGATAGAATCTAAGAAAAATAAAGCAAAGTTGTGGAATTAAATATCTAAACAAGCACAAAATCATGTCAACGAAGATTTAAAAATTTAACATACAGAATGAGCAAACTTGTCGCAGAGCTGTCACCCCTTTGTCAGTGCGCCCAGCAACCACAGCACATCCTTCTAGTGGTAAGCATCTATCTTTCAGCAGCTGAGCTTTCTTCTCATCTACAAATTTCCCAAGAGATTTTTCTACCAAACTGCCGAAGGATATGTGAGGCAATGCAAAAGTAATTTAATAAAAAGAGTAGCAGATATCCATGCAAATAGACGTGATCCTCCAATATACAGGAGTCTTTGCCATCTCTAGACTGAAATCGAACTATTTATACATCAAAAGATATTAAGATATTACTTGAAGCTGTTATACTACTACTGGAAGGAGATACATGAAAGGTGAGATTAATATGGTCAATTGATCTAATCTGGACATTGTCCTCAAGAGGAAAGTTTCACTCGAAATGGAGGTATGGGATATTCAATTGTATCTCTAGTACTGACTTCTCAAACTTTTTTTAACACTTGCAAATACTTATCGGTTCTTCAATTTAAAAGACTTTATAATAAAAACTAAAAAGAACAACGCTAGCTTCAAAATCTTCCAATTGTATATGTTTATTACTTGTGCATGTGGTTTCAGGAAACAAGCTTACCCTTGAACAGTATTCAAGCCTGGCTGCTTTTGCCATCCATCAAAAGAATTTCCATGGTAGGAGAGAACAATCTTAAATGTTGCCCTTGCCCACCTCCCAGTCTTATCTTTAACTGAAGCTCTATTTAACTCTGATGTGTTGTAAATCAATGGAATCTCAGCATCATTATGATCATGAACTGTCTGCGGATGAAGTACTATACACAATAAATAAATAAATCAATGATACCTTCTTCTTTCGTGCTGAAAGATAATTATGGAACAAAATTTTCATACTCATTTCTCCTAATTCTAATCAACCAATAAAACAATATTTAAAAAATGATTATGATCAACTAATCAAATAAAACAATTGGTAGCACATGATTGATTAAATAGAACTCCAAATCCAAGCGAAACTCAGAACAAACACACACTGGAAAATGTGACAGCGATTGAAAGTATTAGATGGCAAGCATTATTTTAAAGACCAGATAATGTGAACAAAAAGAAATACGATTCCTTAGGATTTAGGAAGCCGTACTACAAATGAATTATCCTCTCTATTTTCTACTAACTTGATTGCAAAAAGAAGACATATAAATGTTTTAAACTACTCTTCGGACTGCTTTGCTTGAAGCAAAAGAAAGTAACCCTAGAAACTAATATCACCAGGTAGTTAAAACTTATCCAACGCGGTTAGAACATTATAATGAAAGTGGCATTAAACATAGTCCTGGTTCACATTGCTGTTGCTTTATACAGAAAGAAGAAAGAAGTTTAAAGAAAACGTTGATATTGGAGACTCACCTTCACCTCAGTTCCAAACAATGAGGACGGAGAGAATCTTCCATTAACAGCATGAAAATAAAAATCAAGCACTTCTTGCCACGGCCTTCCATACATGAGTTGGTAGCTTTCCCTGCACAAAAGCATAAGAACAGCTTGATCGATAGCCTTCTCATATTCAGATTTAATTACTACAAAAAAAAAAAAGCGAAGTTCTCATCGCAACAGAATTTTAGTCGAAACACTTCAAAAGAAATCTCAAATCAAACAAACTGGCGGATAACGTAGATGGACGAAAGAAAAACCTGGCGGTCCATCTAGCATTTCTGCAGCGATCAGTGTGATTGTAATGGAGATAATCCTTTTGCGGAGCTCGATTCTCCATCAGAAACTTGCAACCGAAATCGGCACTTGATACAAGTCTAGCCCTCGGATTTGGTATCATAACCACCGCTCTGAGAGGACGACCGGGACCGTATTGCAGTTGCAGGTGCAGCCGCCGCCGCAGCAACGACGAGACTGTAAAATCCACGTAATATGTTGCAGTTGAGCAGATGAAAATGGACAGGCCCATGTTGGTCCAGCTGGAAGGACTAGGCCTGAACTTACTCACGTCGCTCGTTTTGGGCCGAGGAAAGTAAGCTTCAAGCCCAGCTCAGCCCAATAAAAAAGACGCCCTTGGTAGAGCCCATTAATATGATTGTTGGTGGAATAATTTCTTTTTTTTTTTTAAGTAAACATGTCGGGAGGGTTCGAACTCACGATCTTCGGGTCGGATATAGGTATCTTATCCCGTTGAGCTATGCTCAAGTTGAAGTTGATGGAATAATTTCGGTTTAGTTTAAACTTTTAGCCGCAAATTTAGTACAAATTTACCAATATATATATGTATCTATGTACAAATTTAATGAGATATTGCAAGAATACAGTTGTAATTATAACAGCATCAAAATATAAGTTAAATAAAAGAAAAGCATCAACGTATAAGTAAATTAGTTATTATGTATAGGGTAATCATCCATTTATATTAATCAATCACTATCATATCAAATAAAATATATTGATTACTTTTTTTAGAATAAAAAATATATTGATTACTATTATATCAGTCAGCCGATGATTATTTTAATCTTAAATTTACAGAAAGGAGCTCGAATCTCTAAATTTATTTAAGTATATTATTTTTGTGGAGCCTAATACATTATCTAGTTAAATTATGTTGCACTCATTATGATGAATCATTTTTTTTTTCAAATTCAATAATATTTTGGGTCGAGGATTCAAACCTATGATACTATATGTCTTAATCAGGTGAACATTCTAATTCATCATCATTATTAGTTAATTTAACTTTGTAAATAGATTTTATTTTACAATCAAATTATGAATTCGAGTTGAATCGTTGGGATCAAGTCTATCGAGCTTAGACCACCCAACTAGAACATACGATACCCAACCCTACCAGATCGAACCAAGTCAACCATGTCGAATGGGTCTATCTAAACCAACTCGATGAGACTTACTATGTAAATAAGAAGAGATGTTTGAGGCACGAGGTACTTTTTGCTATTTCTCAATTGAGTCATTTATCTTATTTGGACCTTAGAGTGTATTGGTCTAAAACCATAATTTTTTTGGATTTATAAGTGTGTGTTAAATTTTCCAACATTGATCTATATCATGGTTCAACGCGTTAATAAATAAATTTCTACAATTTGATGGGTCATAATTCAACTGAGAATTTTTTATCTTAATTATATTAATAAAAACCTAAAAAATATTTTAAAATTAGTGATGTTGCTAACATGAAGATAACTCTATTTAATGCACGTATCTTTGACCAAAAGATCGAGTTCTAATTCTCATATCTCCGCGTTCTACTAAAAAAACCTTAATCTTAAAAGAAGAATAAAAAATAATAATAATAAAACTAGTGATGTCGATTTGAAAACCAGGTTTTTCCCCCCTAAAAACAGAACCATGTTTTTCACATGTCAAGCACTACATTTCTAGCCAAAAAAAACACACAAGCCCACTGCTCTCAATTTTTGGAAACGTGAAAAGCATGCCTGGATTGTTTCCGCTCATTTCTTTAATAAATTGTTGTTTTTGTACTTTCTCAAAAAAATTTACTATTTTAATCACACCTTGATTTGGTTATATTATTTAATAACTTCGCTTTTGCATGGTTTATTATTTATGTCGATCTATTATAATATATAGTTAAATAATATTAGAAGTAAACTTTACATTAGATGCAATGTGTTTAGTTTAGACTATGCTCACTAAAAAATATCACAAACTTAAATTCATGGAGTTTACATTTATATTCTAAGTATTTTGCAACTAATATGTTTTTTGTTTCTCATTTTTTGAAACATTTTCTTAAAATTATATAGAAATTTTGGAAACAATGAAAACAAGTTTCTTGTTTCTGTTTTGATTTTCAATTTTCAATTTGGTGTAAAACATAAATATAAATATTATTTTATCATTCTTGAATTTATATGATTGGGGTCATACAATTATATTTTTCTTTATTAAAAATTAACAAAAAGCGAGAACCTTACCAAACGGGTCCTAAGTTTTCCGTTTCTTATTTATTGTTTTCGTTTTCTCTTATTTAATAAATTAGGAAAATAAAATACATTTGATAAATATTTAGTGTTTCTTGTTCATCTTTAAAAAAAATAAAAATAAAGAAATGTATTCGGTAACTATTATGATTTGTCTCAAGTTCGTTACAATTTTAAATATAAAAAATAAAAGTTTTATTGAAAATTAATTTTTAAATTAAATATTGAAAGTTGTTATGCTATATTTATTTTTTAAATATTTGTTTTTTTTATCAGATTTTTTAAATATTTGTTGTGCACTAATAAATCAATAACAATAAAAATAATGTTTATATATGTTTTGAAAGAAACTGTAAACAGAAATAAGATTCATGATTTTTGTGTTTCTAAAATTTGTACACTAAGTTTTGAAACATTCATAAAAACAATGAATAATTACTATATTTATGTTTCTAAAAAACTAGAAAGGAGAAAGTTATCAAATGAATCCCATTTTAAAGAATTAAGAGATAAATGTTCCTTCATCCCCGATTTCGATCTTAATTAAATATGTGAGATCTAAAACCTCATAAAGCAGTTCTGGGAAAGAAAGAAAAAAAACTCATCATATTGTAAAATCAATATTTGCAAGTCTCAAGCTTCAAAATGGTCAGATTTATCATTTTGTAGTCGTTGCTGAACTCAAACAAAGAAAAAAGTTAGATCTATCATTATGGGAAAATAGTTAGATTATTAAGAACACCTATCTTATCCTGATCATCCTTAAATGTTTGTGTTATGGAGAACGAAAATGACCCGAAACGAGACAAGGAGTTGAAGTCTGATTGGGGAAGACCGGCCCAGGACATAACGGGCCGGCCAAAAGAGTGACCTAACGCCGGGGCAGAGAACGAGGAAAGTGACCAGAGGGAAGCCCACTGAGCCACGAAGGGCTCGACCCCGACCCGGTGCTCGGCCCCGACCCGGGGCTCGGCCCACGGCCCAGCCAGTGATCCCCGTCTTCGATCGACGATGTCGCCCAGGCCCTGCAACGGTGAATTAGGGTTAGCTACGGAAGATTCTGGAACAACTTCACGCTATAAGTATTGATCCAGCCTTAGAGGTATAGGGGGAAGAAAGTTGACTACATTTACGTTATTCTCTTGCTAACTTAAGCATCGGAGCCCGTGTGACTAGAGTCACACCGATTTAGCTCGATTTGTTTTTGCAGGTACTAGTCCCGGATCAACAAGTTTGGTGGATGCGAGGTAGTGAACCGGAGGACCGAAATCCACGCATCAACAGTTTGATCCAAATATATATATATATATATTTTAAAATAATAAGTTGTTGCCAACATGAGTTTAGAGTGGACTATTATACATAAAACACTATTAGATATTCTATATATAAATAAGCATAATGATAATTGACACATATGTCCAACCAATTAAGAGATTATGAATTCAAAATATATATTCAATATTTTTCCTAGATATAAAAACTTAAACTCACAATTTTTAAGAAAACTTACTTACATTTTCATAACTATACTATTGCTATCACCTTAAATCTCCAATAATATTGTACTAGAAGTGACTTTAGACATTTTTAGTAGAACAGTTGGGGGTGACGGATTTGAACTCATAACTTCTTGGTCAGAGAGAAATGTCAATTACCACCGAGTTAAGCTGATGTTGGCAATGATTTTTTTTTTTTGATATACAATATGTGAGGACTCTTAGTTAAGGATATATATTAACTATCGTTGAACTAAATTTATTTTGGCAAGGTTGACAGTAACCTTCAACTATTGTCTTCATTTCCATAAAATAATAATAATAATTTAGAAGGTATGCGTGCATCTATATTAGAAAAAAATTTCCTTTCTTCTTGATTGGTCACGAGGAATCTCGTAGTACCTCAATTCAGAGGAGATTTTAAAATTATTTTAAGAAAAGTGAAAGTGTTATTTATTACTCTCTGGTCGGCCCTCGCCTCCGAGCCTCGGCCTTTAAAAGCCACGCGGCTTCAAATTTCGGGGCAGGAAACGGAAAAAATAAAAAAAAAATACAGAAAAATGGAGAATCTGTTTCTGTCTCTGTTAATTCTATTGGTGTCGTTTCCTTGTGTAGCTGTGTTGATTCTATTCTACCGGCACCGGGCACAGTTCGCGTACCCGAACACGCCGCCGGGCAGCATCGGGTACCCGATAATCGGGGAGACTCTGGAAATGGTGGCCCACGAGCAGAAGGGGCAGCCGGAGAATTTCATATTCGGGCGCGTCGCGAGGCACAAGACGGAGGTGTTCACGACGTCGGTGCTGGGGGAGCCGACGGCGGCGTTCTGCACGGCGGCCGGGAACAAGCTGCTGTTCTCGAACGAGCAGAAGCTGGTGACGCCGTGGTGGCCGGAATCCGCCAACAAAGTTTTCCCATCCACCATTAAGATCAACACCAACGACGAAGCCAAGAGAACCAAGAGCCTGCTCCCGCAGTTCATCAAACCCGAAGCGCTTCAGCGCTATGTTGGAGTCATGGACACCATTGCCCACAATCACTTCGCTTCCAGTTGGGAAAATAAAAACGAAATCGTCGTTGCTTCCACCGTTAAAGAGTACGCCCTTCAAAATCTGTAACTCTCCTCCTTTCATTTTCAATCTTCTTCTCTTTATTTATTCTCTGTTTGGTATCTAGGATGTTAAAGGAATTCAAAATTATAACGAATTGATACCACATGATTATTTCAAATCCTTTTTTCCAAAATGATTGAATTTTGCATAAACGAAATTACCTATTTAAGCCATGCTATTTTAATTTCTAATTAATAAATTCATATTAAAAATCTGAATCATCGAATTTTTTTTTTCCGCAAATATCAAAATAAATTAATTTAATTTAATTCGTTTCAAATAAGATGAAGAATTTAAAATCATTTCTTCAATTTTCTTGATGTTAAACATAAGATTAGACTATATGAATAAGCAGAGACTAATTAAATTGATTTTTTTTTCTAAGGATCCAATCTTGTTTTTGACAATTTATTATTTTAAAAAGAATATTTAATATTTTTGACATCTTTTTTCACTTTTATTTTTGACATCTTTTTTCACTTTTATTTAAAAAAAGCGCACACACACACATTTACCCCTATAAAAGACAAAATAGAAATTCATAAATTCAGAAAACATTTAAAAGGTAAAATAGGAAAACAAAGAATCTCCTTCATATATAGTTCCCTGCATATAAACGCATAACCATAGTTTAGACCTATATATAAATAGATGCACTATTTCATTGTGCAAACCACTTCTATTATAGATAACTCCTCCCAATAAACATTTTGACACGTACACCATTCCACTAGCACACAAAAAATTGAATGGCAAAATAGAAATTTATGAAAAGTTTAAAGAGAAAAAAATAGAAAAGCAAAGATTGTATTCCATACCCATAATAAATAAATAAACGCTATGATTACGACGACTGACGAGGATTACAAAAAAAAAAAATCACGTCTCAACTATATTGTTTATTTAAAAATATGATTGAATAGTGTGACAAAAAATGCTAAAATGAGGAGGTGTGACGTGGCGATCGAGAC
>NW_019104494.1:2895768-2979999 GCF_001995035.1 Momordica charantia | reverse complement strand
CAATTAATCCCTGCATTATTTACTGCCGCCTTCATCATTTAATTATATATTATATATTTCCCAAAACAAAACAAAAAAAAGGAGAGGTTAACAAACCTAGCTCTCTCTCTCGCCAGACCTTTTGCTAGGTTTTGCGATTAGTTTAATAAACATGAGCCACGTCACTCCTTTTTCTTTTCAGTTTGGAAGTCAGATAAAAAATATATGTCAACTGAATTATGTTCGCTTTAGTTTTATTAAGTTAGTTTTGGATGGATTATGTCGTGGACTCCAAACATTTACCTCAATTTTTTCTTCTTAAGTTTTGTTTTTGTCCCAAATAAATTAAGTTTCATCGATCCATCGAGTATCACATAATTCTACAAGGCTTAATTGGGATCCAACATAAAAATAAAAATGTTTTTTAATTATTTCGTGTTATGTCTATTCTATTCGTCTTCTTTCTTTTTTTTTCTCAAGATAGGAAAGCGCCCTCAAGTTTTTATTTTATATATGTTTATGAAAAAATAAGATGAGGTATGATCTGGTAGAGGTCGAGAACGAAAACTGGCTGACTCTAGAGCAAACTCTTTGACGCTCAACTCAGTAAACAGACTCAATAGTAGGTTTGAGGAGAAATTTGATACCTAGTGTAGAAATGAGACCTATTCCTGTTGCGTAGTAGATTGAACATGTTAGATGCGACAGATCGGACCATTAAGACAAGCTGAATTTAAGGAGAAATGGCTAAGTGTTCCAACTCGGAGGGTTCGAGGTGGAACTGCTCGAAATTCATGTCTATGTGGGCGTATCACTATCCTCCACGTGGCACGTCGATTTTCCTCCCCAAACAATATATTTAGCAAAATGATACACAATAGCACCTTATGTTATGTTATATTAGACTGAATCATCTTAATAAAAGATTGGATGGAGTTTAATTTAAAGTTAATTAAAAATGGAAAATATAGTAGTACGTACATATGCAACTTTAAATTTGATCTTCTTTCATAGTTTCACGAACAATAGCTAGTCGGTCAATACTTCATTTATCAGCTTCACAGATAATTTCATTATACTCGCAAGTAAATCGCGTGTATACTTCATGTATTCATATATGTAAATAAAACATACTTCAAGTTTTTGTTGACAAATTTTAACCTTGTTTTTTCCTATGACAACTTAATCAGAAAAAATGTTAATACATGGGAGGTAAAATTGAAAATTGACAAAAAATAAATTAAGACCCGTTTGGTAACGTCGTTGTTTCTTGTTTCTGTTTCTTCATTTTTTAATAAAGAAAAATGAATTACATGGTCCCAACATCCATAAATTCAAGTGTGATCAAATAATTTTTTATTTATTGATTTGTACCATTGTTTTGGAACAAATGAGAAATGAGAATAACCTATTTGAATTGTTTCCAAAATTTATATATAATTTTGAAAATGTTCTTAAAAAATGAAAAACAAGAAGTATAATTAGCTGTAAAAGGTTGATTTTTAACAAAATTGAAAACGAGAAACAAGAAATAGGAATATTACGGAATCAACTTTTAAATACCGTTTTGTGTGTATTTAGCATAAACAAAATTAGAATGCCACTGAATAAAAAGTATAAAGCAGAGAGGAAAACGTTGGACAAACGATTTGTAATGGTTCAGTGGGTGCAAACCAATATGTTCAAAAACTGCTCCCCTCCCCTTCTTGTCAAAGTTTGTGTGCTCTTTTTTTTTTTTTATAATTTCTATTTTCCTTTATTTCTTATAATAATAATAATATTATTATTATTTAAATTCATTTATTTATTTTAATTTTTAGTATTCATCCATCTTATTTTTATTCGGGTTGATTTTTTTTAACCTTAGACTTATTTTTCTTTTCAAAATTAATTATAAATTTTCAAACTTATCCTTCAATTTCTAATTACTCAAGTTAATCATCATGTATATGTATCAATATTTCATATCTTGTTCAATTATATGTAACTAAGATTAGATTTGGTAATAAATTATTAATAAAACATAAAATTAAGTAACATTGAACTTTAATTTACTAATTTAAATTATTTTCATCAATCTTTGTTATATTGTTCCGACATTTCTATCGACATCGACATTTTCATAGGTAAATTACTCATAGATAAAAAGTGATCAATTATAACTTAATTAAACTACAATTAAAGTTTTATTTACTAAATTTTATTAATTTCCATAATTTTTTCTCAAATATCCATCGACATCTACATGTCCCTAAAATGAAGACCTCGACATTTCCATCGACATCGACATTTCGAAACTTTTGCAAACAATTTTCATTTTGGTTCCACAATGGACTTCAGTGGGCCAGGCTTGAGAGTAGGCAGGCTTGGGAATTTGGGCTTCGGTGGGCCAGGCTTGGGAGTAGGCAGGCCCATGATCCTTCTTTATTAGTACATTTGGGAAATTGGGGTTTGTCCTCATTTAGGGGCCTTTTATAAAAAAATAATGTTAAATTAGAAGTTTATTTACAAAATATACCTCTCGTAGAACTCATTAATATTATGTCACTTCACGATTTTCAACTTGATGAGTTTTTTTTTTTTTTTAATCCTAGCATGGAGAACATTTTCCAAAATTATATACGTCTCCTACTTTGATCGAGTTGCTACACTCTCTCTTTCAACAATGTCCTTTTCTCTCTCTTTTACACTAATAGAATATTATATTGTAAATTTTTTTCTCTTTTAAATAAATTTAAATAAAGGCTACTTATTAAGATTTATATTCTTTTGTAAGATAAAATAACTACTCATTTTCAAAAAAAAAATTAATAAATAATAATATAATATAATTAAGAAAATGTGCACCAAGGAATGAGAATCAATTTATTCATTTTCTTTGATGATGTTTACTTTGTATGAATGGAATCAAATGGTATGCCCACCTCAGACTTGGTAATCTCATTCCATAAAAAGGACAATCTTATTCCTCTTCATCAATCTAATTATCATTTCTTATTGGGTGACATTACTTACTTTACTACGTTTACCATTTTTCTCTCATTTATTAACGAGACTCGTTATTTTTTTAATTATTTATTTTACACTTTGATCAATTTGATTACTTCATTTTCATTTATACTGCAAATAAAAATTTATTAGTTGATATGATTTTTATTATAAAATATTATAAATTTTTATTTAAATTTTTTATTACATTTTGTTATTATTAATTAATGACCATAAATATTTTAAAATATAATTTCTTGTTATTAAATATTAGAATAATAAAATGTAATAATTATATTTATAAAAAAAATTTTAGTTGATGTAATTTCATTTTAGTTATTCATTGTTTATTAATATTAAAATAAATCGTTAGGATAAAAAAAATATTTACAATCAATAATATAGTAATAATAAACTATAATTTATTATTATTTTGATTAAAATAATATTAGCACGATATTGTATTTGTGATTTCAATTCAGTCAGACAATTTTAGTAAACAACTAACATAGTTGATTTATTAGGATGCATGTGATTGAGGACAAGGCATGTTGGTGGAAGGACTCATATTGGTCTGTTCGAATAGTCTTCGCTCCTCCAAATAGTTTAGATAGAAATGATGGTGCAGTCAAGTTGCAAGGGATGTAGCAGAATGCCAGAGCAATTTGGGCTAAATCCATATTCCAAAAGTTGGTCCAAATCTTGGACTTGAGGCATTATATCAATTCTTCCAGTGCGGAGTTAAATGGTCCCAAAGACCTTTTTATTTCTAGGTCGAGAATGGAGTCCTCGTCAAGTCAGTTTGGGGGGTGTGGACACACTTGCGCAAATTTGGGTAACAGCTACAAGGGAGAAGGAGAAAGGAAACAAACTCAGAAGGTGGGGGAAGATCGTTCGAAAGCGAGTAGCTAAGACCCATGGATTCAGCAGCAGTTTAAAAGGTTGACCTATTCGGGAATTTCCGGATCTACGCTTATTTTCAACTCTCCGACCCTCGAATTCGACCTTTTTGTTTAAGCAAGGGCAGCTCGCCTTTTTGAATAGAAGGAAGTGGAATAGCGGAGGTGATTAAAGAAACATTTTCATATAGCATACAGGTGATCACATGGATACAATAACATAGTGTGGTGGCTTGGAAACTACCTTCTGAATAAAATTCTCAAATATCATAAACGGTTCTAAAATTATTATTTTCTTCTTTTTAAGAATTTTTTAACTTTCTCAGATCAATTCTAAAATTTGTGTTTTTTTTTTTAATATTTCATAAAATTTTATTTCTCAAATTATTTCTAAAATATATTTCACAAAATTCTAAAACCATTTATGAAACCTCTATTTCTAAACGACATTTCATAAGCTTGGAACATTTCAATAAAAGTATGAAACATTTTTCTAAATTATAACACATTTCTAAAATTCTGTTTCATTCTCAGCAAAAATCTTAAACATACGTAATATATAATTTCTTAAATTCTATAATAATTTGATTTCTAAAAATATTTATAAAATAACCACTCATAAATTCAATAATAAATATATAAAAAGATTTAGTAAGAATAATCACTACAGATCCTAAAAATGCCGATCTAGGATCTAGATCGTATGCTGCGTCAATTTACCTAAATTAATAATCCAATATCAAATTAATTCGGAGTTTAATCAATTAGAAGTTTCAACCTAAATAGTAATATCTTCAAAATAAATACCCATTTATAACCTCATTCTCTCTCTTCATTTAAATGGTCCACGATAACCCCTTCAATTTATCTCTCTCAATTCACCTTACTCAATTACACATTTTCTTTTCTTATAAATTTTTATCCACATATTCCTTTCTAATCCTGTCTAAAATATGCCACGTGTAAACTACCTTTATTGTTATATAAATAAATAAATAAATAAATAAATAAATAAATATATATATATATATATATATTATGTAGGGCCCACGTATTTAGAAATAAAATTACTCCAAGTGTCTAACTTTCTCCATCGCAGTGTAATGGTAAATTCTCTTTTCTATTAATTACTATTATATGTAATTATTTATTTTCATTTTTAAGTTATTTCTCCCTAATTTTTTTTTCGTCTTCTCATTCTTCATTCTAGTTTCAATTTTTCTTCATTTCTTCATTTATTTCCTTTTCATTGTTATTTAACTTTTCTTTATGTTTGAAATTTTAACTTTCTTTTTTTAGTACAACATATAGATTTAAATCCACGATTTTTTTTATTGAAATATATACTTCAATCCGTTGAGCTATGCTAAGTTTACATTTGACGTATTAACTTTCTTTTCTTATTGTCAAGATTACTTCACTTTCTTCTTTTCTTTCAAACCAATAAAATTTGGATTTGAACAATAAGAACAAATGCTTGTTTATTATATTTCAATGTTTTCATTTTTTTGGTAATTTTATTTTTAAATAGTTAACTAATTGTTTTGTATCGTTTAATCGTATTATAATTAGATTTTATTTGTTACCCATTTTGATAGGTTCTTTTTATTTAAAATTTTATTTTAAATAAAATCAAAAACTTAAAAATATATTCAACCAAACTTAAAAAGTGGATAATTAACCAAACTTAAAAACTAAATACAATATATATTTTATTTGTTTCTCATTTTGATATCTTTTTTTAAATAGGTGTACAAAGATCGAATAATAAAACATGAATAATAAATTTACATATATTCAAAAATATGTCATGAACTTATTCGAAAAATTCATTTGATTGAATGATATGTTATCGGCTAACCATTAATTTGAAACAAAATTTTCAACTAAATCTAAAGTTTTACTCAAAATGGCAAAAAAATGTATTATTAATAAAATAATCAAAATTCAAAAAAATAATAAATTTAAAAATGTAAATAATTAAATATAACATACTTATATATTTACTTTTTTCATGAGGATGACTCCATTCAAATATTTTTATACATTAAAAAAATGAAAAAGATGTAAATGATTATAGTGGAATGAGAAAAAAAAAGTAATAAAAAACCGAAAAAATAGAAAATAGATTGAAAAGTTATACCTAATTTAAAGGGTGAAATGCAGAGTAATTAAAGTTGTAAAAAAAAAAGGAAAACATTTAGTTTGAACTTTGAAGGGAGAAAAATTCAAGAAATAAAAATGAATAATGAAAAAAGTATGCGAAGATGCAAATAATAATGGAGGTGAAAGTAAATTAAAAATTAATAATCACATAACAAATAGTAGAGAATGTACCGTTAAACTCAAAGAGAGAACGTGAGATAGGCGGAGAAGTTATTTTACTTCTAAATATGTGAGCCCTACATATAATATATATATATATATATATATATATATATATATATATACACTTTTATTTATATAATAATAAAATTACTTTATATATAAGCAATAATTAAAGTGTGGTAAGTTTGATTTTCCACCCCAACATTTTGTATAAAAAAAGGGTTAGTCTTAACAAATATTCAACATGTCCCCATTTCCAAATTTCCTCCATTCCTTTTCACAAATTCCTTCCTAACCAACATAATTTGCATAATTTACCTAACCAACATAATTTAGTTACCAATTTCACTCGTCTCTAAAAAAAGTTTGAATCTTTTCCTTTCATTCCTCCATTTGGTCTCACTTACCATAACACAAAGAAGGTTATTTTTTCGTCCTCTTTCTTTCTATTTTTTTTTTCTCTAAAGCCACATGTCAACTCCACACACGTGCATCTCTCTCCAAAAATGAGCTTCCCAAATTTCTCCCATTTCTTTTCACAAATATCTTAATTTCCAAAAGAAAAATCTGAAATTTTTATTTTTTTTACCAACCAAATTACTAAAATCTACTTACACAACCCCCTACCCAGTAAACCACTTCAGTTAATATCTGTTGGGCTCTTACTAAAATAATGGCTTCATTTAATATCTCTCTCACCAAAATAATGACTACATTTAACACTTCTCAGGCAGTAGATGTGTGCCTTGAAAGAGACGCAATCCAATCCATCATTATGTTGTCTAAGTCCTTTAAGTCCTGTTTACTACTCAATTTGCAACGAGAATGAGTTAGAAGAAATAAATAATAACATAAATTTGCTGGAATTAGAATAAAAATTCATTTGATGTTGTTCACTAAAATTGTTTGTAATCGTCGGAATCAGATATATAATAATTACTAGTATGTTCATTTCTTCTTTCTAGTGTATTACAAATATATTATTGTACAATTTTTTAAATTAAAATAGCAATAAATTTATTTTATTGTATTACTGATAGTAATTTTTTTTTGTCATATAATAATTTATTTAATACTAATAAATAATATACAATTAAGATAAAATCCCAGCAACTAAAATTTTTTTTATTAGAACCATCATTTAATATAAAATATTATTAAATTTTATTATTATAATATTGAATAACAATGAATTATATTTTTTAAAAAATTATTGATATTTAATTAATAATAAAAATGTTGAATTAAAATTAAATAAAAATTTTATAATAAAATTACACTAACTAATGTTGAAACTATTAGGAGTATAAATGAAAAATAAATAATAAAGTATAAAATAATTAATAAAAAGAAGTTAATTATAATAATTGTAGGGGATGAAACAAGAAATGAGAATGAAATTAAAAGTTTATGGTTAGGTCCCACTATTTGATTACATTCTGGTAAACACTATCAAAGAGAATGAAAATATTGATTCTACATGTGGGGTGGGGGTTTGAACTCACAAACTCTTATTTCGAGATATATATACAAATTATCCGGGAGCTATGCTTGTTTTGACGTATGATATTCTTATCTTTATTATATAATATATATATATAATTATATATTTTTAAGAGTCAAAGCGAGTCTAGCTCGAGCATATACCTTTAACCAAGAGGTTGTGAGTTCGAATCATTCTCCATATGTTGTATTAAAAWATATATATATATATATATATATATATATATATTTAATAATTAATTAAAAAATCTCGACTATGCGGGGGCAGAGCAGATGTGTGGTAGATTGCTGCAATTGTCAAAGTGTCTGCCACTTTTGATATTGCAATCTTTTTTTTCAAATGAAATTCATAATGACAAATCTCAAACTTTTTAATTTGTTTAAATTTTCAATATTTAAATGAAGCTCCTAATTTTTAATGTTTAAATTCTGTTATTTTATTTTATTTTTTAATTAGATTAGGTTTCTTGTTTTTGTTTTCCTCTTCTCGTCATTCCATTCCCAATTTTTTTTTAACGTTTTGTTATTTTTCTTCTCCTTCTTTTTCATTCTAGGCCTGTTTAATTATCAAAAAAATAAAATGGGATCAAAATTATTTTAATATTGTTTACTAAAACTGTGAGAGTAAATTCAGAATTGGAATTAGGTATATGAAAATTATTAATATATCCATTTCTTATTACTAACTAATTATAAATACGTTAATTTTTTTTAATTATGATAATAATAATAATAATAATAATAATTTATTTTATTACTATATTATTGATAATAAATATTTCACTGTAAAATAAAGATAGTTAATATTTGTTATTATAAAAAAATTATTTAACTTTAGTAAATAATGAATAATTAACTAAAATTACATCAGCTAAAATATTTTTTTTATTAAAACAACCCTCATTTAATATAAAATTTTATTATTCTAATAATTAATATATTGAATTATTTTTTAAAACATCTATTGATATTAATTCATAATAATAAAGTAAAAAAATTAATATTAATTTATAATTTTGTATAATAAAATCACATTAACTAATAAAAATCATATATTTTTTTATTAGAAGAAAAATTATTAGTGGTATATAGATGAAAAAGAAATTAATATAACATAATTAATTAAAAAAGTTACGAGTTTAATTAATAGATAAGAGAGAAATGGTAAAACTTGATAGATAAGAGAGAAATGGTAAAAGTTACAAAGTAATTATAATAAATATATGAGACCAACACTATTTTGAAAAATTGCAAAGAATCATAATAAATGGAAAAGAAACGACAATGCAAAGGTTTGAATACGAGACCTCTCACTCTGATACCATGTTAAAAATGAATAAAGGTTTAGCGGATGAATTATTGAGTAAATTTGATTCCTTTAGGAATATTTTCACAAGTATCTCTCTCACCAAATAACAACTCCATGTAATATTCTCCCGCATTCCTCATTTCTCATCTCACGTTTAAGTATGCCAACCAGCCTTTTTTTTCAATTTTTTTTTTCAAAAAGTCCTCTTTATTTCAACAATATTCTCCCTTTTTTCGGCATTCCGTAAAAAGAGTAAATGATATTACAAAAAAGACGCTTAGTGAGAAGAAATTAAAAAAAAAAGAAATATATTTAAATAAAAAATTATTATTTTCACAATATTAAAAGAAATCCTGCTATGCATATAATTCATAGAAATACAAAATCATACTATATATTTAATGTTAAACCACAACAAGAAGATTTGGAAGATAAATGTAGAATTTGAAAGCATCGTTACGGAAGGGCCCCAACCCCAAAGAGGCAGAAATAATTGTTAATATAAAATACTTACTCAGACCAAATCTTATATTATTAAAAAATCAACAATTCATTATTATTATTTTTTAAATTATTTTACATTTTTCGCTCGTACTTATCAAATATTTAATGTATCAAACAAGATTGTAGAACGATTACTATTTAAGATACAAAAAATACTTAGTTTCTTATCAGAAATAACCTTAAGAGAGAAATGTAAAAGAAAATAAAATTATAGAAAAACAATGAGTCGTGGAATGTTTAATGATATTAAAAAGGAAGTTTTTTTTCCCCTTGAGACAGCGCTTTAAAAAAGCTCAGCTGGCTGTGAAGAAAATTACAAGTAGTTCATGGAGAATCTGTTATTGTCGGCGGTGGTTGTGTTGGTTTCGTGCGTCTGTGGTGGGCTGTTGCTGCTGTTCCGGCGGCACCGGGCGCAGTTCGCGTACCGGAACATCCCGCCGGGCACCTCCGGCTACCCGATATTCGGCGAAAGCCTGGAGATGGCGGCGACGCGGAAGAAAGGGGAGCCGGAGAAGTTCTTCTTCGACCGCACCGCCAAGTACAAGACGGAGGTTTTCACGACTTCGATCGTCGGGGAGCCGGCAGCCGCCTTCTGCTCCGCCGCCGGGAACAAGCTTCTGTTCTCCAACGAGGGGAAGCTGGTGACTCCGTGGTGGCCGGAATCCGCCGCCAAAGTTTTCCCAAGCGCCCCCGGCCCGGCGGATCAGGAAGCTGTGGAAACCATCTCGCTCCTCCCTCAGTTCATCAGACCCGAAGCTCTCAAACGTTACGTGGGCGTTATGGACTCCATGGCCCAACTCCACTTCGCTTCCCATTGGGATAACAAATCCCAAATCCTCGTCGCTCACACTGTCAAATAGTAACCAACTCAACTCCTATTTTAATTTATAATACTTCTAAAAATACTCTGCATACATTTTTGAAATCGGTAACAATTTAGTCTCTGGCGGCTGTTACTTGCAGCTACACGTTCGGGCTGGCGTGTCGGCTGTTCATGGGGGTCGAGGATCCGGAGGAGGTGGAGAGGATCCTAGAGAGGTTCGAGGAGATCGGGAGGGGGACGATATCGGTGCCGATAGATTTTCCAGGGACGTTGTTCCGGAAGGGGATAAAGGCGTCGGAGTTTGTGAGGGGGAAGATAATGAAGATTGTGAAGCAGCGAAAGGCGGAGATGGCGGAGGGGAAGGCGTCGGGCAACCAAGACATTCTGTCGCACATGCTTCAGCTCACCAACGAAGAAGACGCTTCCTCCAAAATTCTCGGCCTCCTTGTCGGCGGCCATGACACTACTGTCACTGCTTGCATTTTCATTGTCAAGTTCTTGGCCTCTAACCCCCACGTCTACCAAAACGTCTACGATGGTAATTTATCTGCTACCCATTCACCCGTTTATCGTATATTGTCATATAATCTCTGACATGTTTGGTATGTCGATTGTTGTTTCAGATTCAGTGAAATTGTCTTTTTTGTTTTTTTAGATTTGTTGTTGAAAACTGTTTTTACCTCCTGTGATCAAATTCTCACAACTACATTTTCATATTTTCAATTTTAAATTACGGATAAATAGACTGTAAAATCTCACATACTATAATATATTATAAATTATATAACGACAAAATTTATGACTACATATTAACAGAAAAATCAATAATTTTTTTAGATTAAACTATTAAACTAAATATTTAATTGGTTAGTTTACAATATCTTACTAAATAGAATTAAAAAATATATATTTTTAAAATTGAGATTCAATTTTAAAATCTACAACCAAAATTATAGTTCACAATTCTAAAAATAGCCCTTTTTTTAGTTAAATCTTTAGTTTTTTTCAAATTTATGTTTTCTAGATCTGTGTTACTTGAATAATGAAGAGAAAAAGAAACAAATTAAAATACACTAGGCACACAAATTTGGAAGGTTTGATTTAACTTTTATTTTTAAAAGTTTTGGAGAGTATTATGTTTTACAATTACGTTGATATTTGGGAATAATTAGAGCAAACGGAGATAGCAAGATCAAAGGCAGCGGGAGAGCTGTTGAATTGGGAAGATATCCAAAAGATGAAGTATTCATGGAACGTAATCTGTGAAGTGCTCAGGCTCACCCCTCCAGTTCAAGGAGCTTTCAGAGTTGCCCTCAAAGACTTTGTATTCGATGGCTTCAATATTCCTAAGGGCTGGAAGGTAACTTCACACTCACCCCACTCTTATTAATCAACAACAACAATAATAATAATATTATGTCCTTGAGTTCAAGTAATTTCCGTGAGACGTCACCCATGACTCCATGACACCGTGTTTCCATCGTGAATCACGTTAAATGCATTTTGTCAATGTTATATTTTATATTGAAGGAAATTAAGTAAAAAAGACGTACGGGAAATAATGTTTGGTTTTGGTTCACGTGTGAACGGAACGGAAGATACTTTGGAGTGCGACGGCGACACACAGAAGCGCGGCGTACTTCCCGGAGCCGTACAAGTTCGACCCGACGAGGTTCGAAGGGAAAGGGCCGGCGCCGTTCACGTTCGTGCCGTTCGGCGGCGGCCCGCGGATGTGCCCTGGAAAGGAGTACGCCCGGCTCGAGCTCCTCGTCTTTATGCACCACCTGGTCACGCGCTTCAGCTTCCAGCTTTGCATTCCCGACGAAAAAGTCACCTCCATTTCCATCTTCACCCCCGTCCACGGCCTCCCCGTCCGCCTCTTCCGCCACGCGCCGCCCAACTAATCCCACTCTCTCTCTCTCGCCACGTGTTCGTACTGGGGTGATTTCGTAATTTCGGTTTTAATAAAGTTGGGTGTTATGTCATGAGCCCTCACGTGCAGCGCACACATATGTATGTGTGTATATATATATATATATATATATATATATATATATGTTTTAATATGTTGGATTATATTCGAGTGGGCGACTATGTTTGAAATCTGTTTTTATCAGTAATTTGAACAATTTGAAAGTTTAATTAGTTTTGAATTTTGGTTTTACTTTTTATGAGTGGTTTCTAGATTGAAATGGTTGGATTCTACGTACTGGGTTTTAAGATAACTTTTTAATGTAAATTACTAATTTGACTTTGTTCTATTTTAATTTTCAATTTGTAAATCAGGATTGAAACGTAGTAAAGTAAAATTATTGTTTTTTTTTTCTTCCGTTAAAATTAAAAACAAATAATTTTAATTACATTTCTTTCAAATCTTTCTCATTTCAAATTAGATCTAGAATTAAAAATTATTTCCTGCCTTCTATATTATGGACTTTGAAACTATTTGTTGAAATTATATTCCTTGATTTGTTTGAATGAACCGGTTAAACTAGATTATTTAGACTCATTGAAAGTTGTATTTGTTTTAACTTAAACATGTCCCTATAAATATACAATAATAACAAATATAGAATGTTATGATCCTTAATTAGTTTTTTTTAATTAAAATTTTATTTTATTTTTCTTGATATCATATATAAATGGAAGTGAGTAAAATTATTTTGAATTTGTACTAAACTATATAAAAAAATTAATAACAAAAAAGAAATCTATAATTCTTATAAGGAATTGACTTTCCAATTTAAATTTAATTCTCCTTTCTTCTAGTTTAGATATACAAAATTTTTAGTTAGATTTTATTTAATTCTTTCTCTGATTACTCATTCATGTTTCTCAAATTCTATATATAAGTGAATAAGGTATACATGCGAACTAAAAAATATTATACATATGCATGGTAGAGATTAACATTGACAAGTCCGAAGTCCTAATAATTAAATAATAGCAAAATATTTTCTGGATATATATATTTAAACATTTTTCAAAAACATTTTAACTATGTGATATTTTTATTTCCCTATACATGACTTCCAATTTAATTTTTTTTTTCATGTAACACATATATAAAGGTACTAGCATTTTGCATGAGGCTGCAAAACCTTAATGCGATACTCTCCAAGGGCCCATATTGGAAATATGTTTCTGTAGGCTGAGTAACTGATCATACAACTCTTGTTGAAAACTCCCATGATTTCCTACCAAAATTCATCAAATTAATTAATTAAACAAAAATGGACCAATAAAAAAAAAATCCAATTTTCAACCATATTATTTTATATCCTCATAAAGCAATCTCGAGAGAGAAAAAACCTGTTGTGGGAAATCTCCATCGTGGAGTTGTGAATTAATTAGCACCATTGCTGCTCGATGCAAAGGAGATGGGTCTCTTTGTACCTACCCAATGATCAAATGACTTTTTTCTCACGAAATTGAGTTGTCAAACAAAGAAATAAATAGACTTTAAATACTAACTTAATGTCTTTAATTTCTACTTAAAATTAATGTATTTTAACTTTTATTCTTTTAGTTATTGTACGTGTTTATAAAAAGTGATTAATTTAATTCAAATTTTATACCCACGGTAAACTATTTAATAATATTCTAACTACGTTTCAACAAATTTAGTGCAGGCTAAAAATATAATCGAAAAAATAAGTAAAAATTAAAATGAAAGAATCAAGATAGTTACTTTATAAATTATAAAAATACAGAGACAGAAATAGATATTTTGAAAACGTATAAAATCTAGGTAACTAAAATAATATAATATATATATATATATTATATTAATGGAAGGAATACCTGCCCCGCTTTGAGCAAAGCCAATAAGGCCCATGAAGTGTTGACTAGATGTGATTTGCAGCCTTTGAGATTGGTGTACACCTGTCCACCATTAATGCAATTGAGAAAAAAGGGGATGTTATAGCTAGACAATCTTTCTTTTTAAGGTTGGTACTTTGATTCTCTATAATTGAATACGGACATTCCTTCCAAAATATAGATCAATCTAATGTTAATTTCTGTTGTTGTTCTTTCAAGATCGGGTCAGAATTTTGCTTCTCTATACATTTTGAGCATGTACATCCGCTCTAAATTATTGTTGATAGATGATGATCGAATAAAATGTACCTTGTGATGGGCTGAGAGATAGCTCTCTCCCCAACCACCAGATTTAAGTTGTTTGGAAAGAAGAAAGTCAGTTGCCTTTCTTATGCTTTTGCTGTTATCATAGGTCCTCCCGCAGGCAACCAATCCCTTGATCCCAAACCATGTGCCATATGTATAGCAAATTCCCCATGATCCATACCTAAAATAGTTATAATCTAGAATTATTAGCTAAAAAATTATAATGTAATACAATCTTTATGATTCGTATGGTATTTTTTATTTTTCAAAACAGCTCTACACAAATCCATAGGAGTTCTGAGTGGCGAGTGA
Organism: Momordica charantia; assembly: GCF_001995035.1. The sequence goes on along the minus strand of NW_019104494.1, from coordinate 2,965,226 downwards.
CAATGTGTTATATAGACAAATAAAAATAAAAATGAGTATGAGCTCCTGCTAAATTTTTGTTTTATATTAAAGATTTCGAACAAATATTTTTAAATAACATATTTCTTAAAAAGCTATCTTTTGTGCTTCTTCTTTCTCAAAACAAATTACTCTTTCTTTTAAAATCATAATTTTGTGTGAATAAGCACTTCGATGTTCACAATAACACTAACCTTTGTAAATTTCGCTCTATCTCAGTTTCTTAAAAATAGTTTGAAAATCGTTTGTCAAAATATGTGAGGTAGGTTATTCGAGAGAAACATATTAATGTTATGATGATTGATTATCGAATAGACGCCATAAACAACACTCTAAAAGGTCAAAGATAAAGGTAATCTACCATGATCCATCATGCTGCTGGATGCTTTCAATGAAGTTGGCAGCTTTGGAAATGCATGTTTGTATCTCTTTCTTGCGATAAGTTGGATGCAGCTTCATGAATGCTTTAAGTCCTTGAATTGCTGCTGAAGTACACTCCACATATCTTCAATATTACCAATAGATTTTTTTAGTTTTTCTAATCCAAACAATGGCCTTTGAAATATTGCTCATTAGCAAAAGAAATCATATCTGTTTATGGAAGATTGTGGATAAGGCGATGAGTCAGAATCCGAGTTTACGTGGACTTCTAGTTAGATGAGTTGGCGAGACTACAATTAGAACTTTGCACCAGTGTGGTATTCAAACACGTACGTACATTTTCAAGCTTAAGTTAGTACTTAGTCACACAAATGCAAAGTCCTTATTATAGGTGTCCAACTAGTATGATTAGAAAGTCCACATTAATTAGGACACTGACTCGTTGTCTCATTCAAAATCATGCGTCCAACAATATCTTACGGATAGTCAATCATGAGATCTCCAAATATTTCAGTTGGATTCAACATCTAAAACAAACAAAAATTTTATATTAGTATTGTAAAAACTATCCTTCTACATGCTTTGGGAAGAAAATTTTGGAAACAGAATTTTTACCTCCAGCCATGGATAGGATCTTGTAAGTTCATATGATGCAAATCCTCCGTTGGAATTCTGCATATCAATAATGATTATGCGTATACATCGATGGATTATGGTTTTTGTAATATACCAATTATATTATTTGAAGTCATGAAATATAATTATTATGAGAACGGTCAAACTTTCTATATAATTAATTTTCGCTTTCAAATTTAAAACGATTATAAATATAATTACCTGAAGTGATAGAATCAAATCAATAGCATCATATAATCTATCTACCGCTATCGGCTCACCCACGGTTGTAGATGGCATTTGTGATAGCAAAACTACTACCTGCAACAAATTCTCTATTACATCTTTATTCACCAAATTCAAAAATTGAAGTTAAAAGGATTTGTGAAAAGTATTTTTTTAATGTGTAAATTAAAAGAATATTAATTTTTACCTTCAAAGCTTCGGAAGTACAGTCAGAGACAGGCCAGGCATTGTCGGCAGTTGAGAAGGACCATCCACCCTTTGACACGTGGCGGTACCAATCACTAGGATGTCCAACCCCATTTCTCCTCATCTAATTTTCATTAATACAAAAATCCAACTTGAAAACTTGGCTTTGTGAACTTCTAAAAATCAAAAGTGAATTTATCATATTTTCAAATTAATCAAGCTTAATGAAATTATACTTGTGAGTTTTTTATAAAATCATGGGCTTTCTTCAGTGTTGAACCATATTCTTCAACTAGATCAGTTGCAACTATAGCTTGTACGGCAAAAACTACGTCCCATAATTGAGATCCATTGTATCCCTGCGAGCACCCACCAATAAATTCGTCGATCAATTGAGTTTATAAATAAGAACAATATCTCAATAAATGTAGGTTTTTAATAATTCTCGTCATTGCATAAGAGAGGTCGGTGGTGAAGTGAGAGACCTACAAGTCAAACTCCTAAGTTAATCTATTTTCTTTAAGAGTCATTTGTTTCTCACGAAACAAGTCCTCCCAAAAATTCCAGTTACTACATTGGGATAGAGACAAATTGAGAGTGTTTTCAAATATAATCTAAAGTATGACTAGAAGCATTTTAATTTTGTCGTAACCAAAACTACGTCTCATTTCAAATCATTGTATATGAGGGTGATTTTAAACAATTTTTGAATAAAGTAAAAAGCAAAATATCATGTGAGAAAACTTTATCCGAGGGAGCATTTAGAAAATACTTTTAACGACTTAGAACCAAACATCAAAATGATTAGTCATTAAATATATTTTTATGAAAATACTCGTTACCAAAGTACTTTATTTTAAAAATATTAATGTAAAATGCATATATAAAAGATTTTTAGGGCTCACTACCCTAAGTATAGGAGAAGAGAATTAATTATATAGGAACCTGCATTTTCATTCCATCCTCAGCTAGCCAAAGATAATCTTTGATTCTTGAGATGTGTGTTCTAAATGTTTCTGAGTTTGGATCCTCGGCCCAACAACACACCATGTTTAGCACCTACAAATTAAAAAGCCCACACATGGCTAATCATATTAATTCCATATTAGAAAAATGGGCTCAAATGGAAGAAGAAACTAAGGGTCCGTTTGATAACATTCTCGTTTCTTGTTTCTAAGTATTTTACAACTAACTTTGTTTATTGTTTCTATTTTTTAGGAACATTCTCTATAGAAATTTTAGGAACAATCAAAACAAGTTTCTCTATTCTCATTTTCAATTTGTTCCAAAACATAAATAAAAACATTGTTTTATCATATTTGAATTCTTGGAGGTTGAAACCATGCAACACATTTTTCTTCATTAAAAATAAAGAAAGAAGAAACAGGAGCGTTACCAAATGAGTCCTAAATATACCTTGTTTACAGGTCCAAGACAAAGATAGTGAGTGTTTTCATCCTCATAGTGAATGTGTTTCATCACAAGGTCAAGAGCCTTTTGCCTGAGCTTTGTGAGAGGCCATTTCTTCAAAAATGGTTCCCCAAACTTGTGAATTGAATCCCATAACATATCTTGTACCTTGGAACGTGGGGTGTACAAGTCTTCCTACTCGCGAGAATTGGGTTAGAGTTAAAGTTGGAAAAAAGTAATTTTTTTTATTTTTCGGAATCGATGTCATGTGACTTACACTAAAACTGAATCTTTATCATTGGGGTTCATTGTCTTGACTGATCAAAACTGTAATCAGTGTAGGGCATTTGACTTCATAAAAATATCACTACTTCAAGTAATATGAGAAATAACTTAACTTCATGAAAAATTTCTCATCCTTACCACAAGAATACAAGGTATGAATGATTATATAATAATTAGCTTTGATGAGAGATTTATATAATTAAATTATTTTATATGTTATGATCGAGTAGGTTAGACAATGTACTATTTGATTAAAAGAATATAGGATAAGTGGGTAACTAAAGCATTGAAAAAAAAAGTCTAGTCTATTATGTAACTATTTCTTTTAACTTTTATCGTATAATTCACGTGATATGTCTCTTTTTCTTCGAGAGATGAGCATTATATTTTTCTAGAAAATATAATTATTGAAATTACTTAAATTTATTTATTGATTGAGATAGATGAAAAAAAAAATTTAGAAAAACCAACGATTACATAGGGTATACCTTAGCACATAGGTTTCGAGAATGATTCCAATCAACAGTATGATAAGGACGTATGTAAAGTTCTTGCCTAAGATTCATTATGATGAAGTTGATTGGTCCTACAAATCTCTTCCCATATAAATATGACATTGCCAAGTACACCATTCGACTATGACACCACATTCTTCCTGCGCGTGACAATCAATCTTCGTCATTTTTTGAATAGTAATTTATTTTTCAATATTATTACTTTGAGTAGATTTCTAAATAAACAATTTTAATCCTAAAAAATGTAAAATTGTTATCAGATGGGCCAAAACAACTTCAACTTAATTTTGTTTTTCATTCAGCTTCACCGAGAAAAAAAAAAAAGAAAAGGAAAAAACAATATATGCAATTTTTTATTTCTAAAAATAAAAAACACAAAATAGAGAGAGAAAAAACCTGGATGCAAGGGAAGAAAGTAAGGCAAGAGCCATATCTCAGGTGGAAGCGGATTGTTTCCTTCCCATTCATACACGCCAAGGACCTAAATATCAAAATAAGTTACTTAATTCAATATTAAATATCCCCGTCAATATGCCCATGCATGCATGATTCAATATCTATAAGAAGTAAATCGACATTTCAAAAATATTATAAAAAAATTTACAAAACATAAAAAAATTAACAAAATTTTACTAATATAAATATAATATTAATATTATTCATTTTTAACTTATTTAAAAATGATGAAACGATTATTTGACCGTCAAGAATTCACTTAATTATATAATTAATTAATTACTTAAATAAAAAATAAAAATGGAAGGAAGATTAAAATATGCGGACAGTCTTACGGAGAGCCAGAATTTCCCCCAAGAGGGGATGGAGGTGGCCCCACCTCGATCCAGAATCCATCTTCTTGCATCACCCAACGCTCCATCGCCACCGTCCATTTCCTCTCCCAACAATCTCAAGCTGACGTATGACAGAGTCGTACAGAGCATTGTGCTGCTCCCTTCTATATGCAATCCCCACCCTCCATCTTCGTTCTGAACGGATATATTAATTTCCACGTCAGTAACGATTTTCCATTTTATTAAAATTTGGAAAGAGAAGATAATTACTCTTTATCTTTTTTTTTCTTTTAATGAAAAAAAGATAGTTACTATTTGCTCTCTAAATTTTAAATAACTATATAATAATTAGATTAAATGGATAACTCCTTTCCATCCCGTCATTTTTTTAATTTATCTCTATTTTTTTAAAGTTTCATTTTATCTGAATATTTTTTCTATCACCAAATATAAAAAATAATGATATATAAATGCAAAAAAAAAGATATATGAACATTAATTGTAATGCAATAATGGATAAAAAAAAGATAATTTCATTTTTTTTAGTTCAACGACATATGAGGTAAAGATTCGAACATTCGATCTTTTAGTCGATAATATATGTCTTCATCAGTTAAACAATATTTAAATTGACAAAAAGAAAAATAAAATAGTAAACATTAATTGTGCAAGAAAAAACAAACAAACCTGATGATTATAAAGGTAGCGACAAATCTCCTTTCGATGGTGGCACGAGAGGACTGCATCAAAGGCTCCCGTCACGCTTAACCCAATCACCTAACAAACCAAATCACAGGTAAGTAATATATTTTTATTTTCATTAACTACTTTCAAAATTTCTAGAGGTATTTATTTAAAATAAATATAGTAGAAATTTTGAAATTTTATAACAATAGTATAATTTAAAATCAAATTGGAATGTAAGGTAAAATCGATTAAGAAAAGTCATTATAATTTATATTATATTTATAAAAATATAAAATGTTGTGATATTTTTAAAAATATATATTAAATTTTTGTCATGGAATGGAATTTCTCGATTTTCTACCAACCACATTCCCACTTAAATCTTTCCATATTTTTATTTTTCTGATAGCCAACTTGATATTTATATCATTAAAATACATACAAACACGCACATATATAAATATACAAATAAAGTATTTCTGACTCGGACACAACTGCTATTGACTCATTCATACAATAATATTAATTTTGTACATCAAGTGTCTAAATTTCATAATCCGTACACTAATTAGAATTATTAAAAGTGGGAAATTAGGGACCGTTCCTGAAAATGAAATAAAGAATCAACAACAACAAAAGACATGGTTGTTACGTACAAAATTACATTGTTAGTTTAATTTGGAGATGATGGCCACATTGTTATCGAATAAAATATACTTTTGTCCCCAAATTTATTAGATGTTTATTTGGTCCACATATTTTTAAAATTAATAGTTTAGTCCCAATTTTAAGAAACCGTTCTAAAAGGTTATTAAAGTCAAATTATTGTTAAGTGTCACATAATGTGGAAATTTGAGAGATCAAAGAAAAACAAAAGGAACCACGAAAAGATTGAAGACTCTAGACAAAGACTATCACCGATTACAATTGAAGTTAATTGAAGCTAGGGTTATCGTAGCCACCTGAACTTGGAATAACTTAAAATATAGTGACCATTGTTTTCCCTGAGTTATTAACGATAATTTCTCTTTAAGAACCTTTTAGAATTATTTTTTAAAAATTAAAGTTTAAATTCAAATCAAAATCTATCATCAATGACGAAGGAGGGGACCGTTTGGGAAAAAAAACAAAATAAGAATTTAAAATATAAACATGGTCCCGCATATGATATGATCTCTAATAGTCTAATATCATTTTATTGTACTATGAAATGTTTTTTATTATTTTTATACATAATAATTGATTTGGTAGATTTAAAATCGATAATAATAGGTTAATCAAAACAAAACTTAGTAAAAATAAAATACATGTTAAAATTTATATATGAATTAAATTTATCCAACCAATCAACCTAAGCTTCTTCTCAAAATTGAAGTACGATCCCTCAGGTTCAATGTAATCATGTATCTGTCGAACTAAAAAATACTTATAATAATTTTGATTTTTTATTATTCCACAAAAGTTTAAAATTTCAAAATTTTAAAGGTTGGTCTGAAATCGTCAGACCTCAAAAAAATAAAAAAAAAATAATAATAATAGTAAAGAAAACAAATGACATTAAAATTAGAACCAATCGGACCCATTTATGAGAATATGATCTTTACAAATATAAAACAAAGCCGCAAAAGGGTTTAAATTAAAAATTAGAAGAGAAAGGAAAAAACTAAAATGTAGAATAATTATAATAAAATAAATAAGAAGGACAAAAAAATAATAAAAAATTATAAATACCAGGCCAGGAAGAAGAAACAGAGGGCCGCCATAGTCACCGGGCCAGAAGCCATGTTGTGTCTGCAAAGTTGAGTAGAATCTGATTGCCCTTCTCAGCGTTATTTCAACTGCTTCCTCACTTATTTCTTCTTCACTCTCAATTTTTATTTCACTTGGTAACTTCCCCTTACTTCCATTCTCCTTTTTTAGCTATATCTCCAATAATATATTCAATAATTAAATTTACCTACTTTTAAAACCATATTTAATAGGTTTATATGTTTTAAAAAGCTTCGAATAAGTTCCACAAAACTTTCAATTTTGTGCTATTTATATATCGACTTCCTCACACTTTAGCTTTTTGAATTATTTACGTATAAGAAGATTTTCAAATCACAAGGACTAGATCAACATAACTTTAAAAGTTCAAGAACTCGTTAGAAATTTGTTGAAAAATGAGAATTTATTAGACATAGTTTATAAATTTAGGAATCAAAGTTGTAATTTAACCTTAGTTTTAAGGTAGAAAATCTCTTTCACATAACTTTAATAGGATCAGGAAGAAAGTTTTGGAGTTTGAATTTAATTTTATGCGTTTTTTCTTAAGAAATTTAAATACAACATGTGAGGTAGGGGATCGAACTCACGACCTCTTCATTGAAGATATATGTCGATTAATATTGAGTTATACTCGCTTTGACAATATCATGTATCGTTATTAGCTGAGACTCAATATTTTTTTTGGCAAACGACTCTTGTATTGTCTTTTTTTTTTTTCTTTTGTTGGTTCTNTAATAATAATAATCCAATTGTTCATTCAAACACTCATGTTCAATAATTTATTATGTTTCTTCAAGTGCCCAAGCAAAGTTCAATAATTTATATATATAAGCTGCCAACCAATGAATTGACTATTTTTACCTCATATTACTTCAATTACCCATTTAATTAAAATTGCTAAATCTATTTGACATGAAGATCTAGTAATATGATGGTTTATAATCATAGTTTGAAATTAGATTGTTTCGTCAACGTGAACATGAATATAGCTTAGTGGTAAAACTTGAAAAAAAATATCTCTAATTCGTCAATATTCTTTTTCTTGAAGTTGTAGGTTCAAACTCTCTTATCAATAATTTGTTACGTTAAACTTGAAAAAAATAAATTACAAAACAAATTAAATCAATTACTGTTTAAAACCATCTCAATACTGTAGAATAGTTTTAAAAGCAATCCTCAATAAAGGGTAGAATACAACTTCAGAATTTCTTTTTTATTTAATTGGCTTTTTAGTTGGATGAAAATTAATTGACATCTTATTCCTTGAGATATATTCGAATAAAACAAGCAATAATTTATGACATATAGTCTTAAAAAAGTGTGAGAAACGGGTGTTATTATCATAGAATATATTGAAAAAAAAAACATAAAAAGAACGTACCATTTTTATTTTTTGTGCTTAAATAAATTGATTAATGGAAAATCTGATTAAGTTCTCTTCTCAATTCTCATATCACCATCAATCCAATCAAGTAGAGAAAATAATTATTTATTTTGAGAGAGATTAAAAACAAGGATAAAAGAGAAAGAGATAAATTAAAAATAAAACAAAAATGATATAACTCTATAACCTGAAGTCTCATTAAAAGGTCAGAACTCTGTTTAACTTGAAAACGATTCTGGCGAAATTCATTGTAGGCATTTTCCACTTGAACTCTTTCTTCCTCAGAGGATTCAAGATTTGAATCGAATTCCCAATATTGTCTTCCTATATGATTGTTCTCGCTGGTTTCCCATTCTTTCGAGAATTTCAACTTCCACATCTCTCTCCCTCAACTCTCGACTCTCGGCCCTTCGCCCTCGACCCTCGACCCAATTAGTCTCTCTCTCTAAAAGGGACTTAATATATATATAAGAGTACAAAAGGCATTTCTCCCTCTCATAAGTTATTTAAAATTAGGATTATCAATATAAGAACAAAAGACATATCATGCCTTATGTGCTGTTATCAGTTGGACTTAGTTTATGGGAATTTTAACGCTTTTGTGGCAGTTGGTTCCTTATTGTCATTTTTTGCATTGTCCTCTTCTCCACCTAAAAAAATTATGCAAACTGATGCTGCTTTACAATAATAATTATTATTATTCATTCTTTAAACACTTCTTTTTCTTTTTCTTTTGTTTTTTTTTCCTCATGCAAAATTTAATTAACTTTATACACTATATTTTACTTTAACGTTTCAATTAAATTTGTTAAGGTTACACGTAACACGAGAAAAACTACTATATGAATTATTATTAAACATAGCTTAGCTTAGTAGATAAGATATTTATTACCATCTTAAGGATCGAAATCCTCCATTCTCATAAATTGTTGAACTAAAAAAATACCGAATAAATATGATCAAATGTCGAAGTTTTTTGATTTACTATACAGGACATGGAAAACCATATAAAGAATATACATGGTTTTTATTTAAACTTTTTTTCAAAAGAATATATATGGTTTTTAATTAAGGAGATCAACTATTTGTTGGTGATAGTTTTGTAATTTGGTTATACATGTTTAATTACCACACATCAAATTAATTTGATTATTTGCATGGTTGGTTAGCATAAACATATGCAATACTTAGGATAAGTTTGGAATGATTTATGGAAGGATTGAAAATTAGTTTTAGCTTTTTATTCTCCTTTTTTTTTCCTTTTTTTTTTCTTTCTGACTACAAAGTAGTTTTAGCTGTTGAAGATACTATTTCAAAACTTTCATAGTCTTTGATGAGATAATTAAAAATAATTTAAAAATCTATAAAAACATTAACAATATTTTGTTAGGAGAAGCACTTGATTAATGTTCCTAGAAATGATAACAGGAGTGCCTTTACATTCAAGCTTTTTTTTATGATAAGTTTTCACTACAAATTCATTACTAATATTTCAGATCATATTTGCATCATAGGACTAATTTAACTATTAAGACATCTTTTAACCTTATTCTCTAAACAAGGTTCAATCTCTCATCTCATATTTGTTATATTAAAAAAAACATATATATATATAGTCTACGTCATATTTAATGTGAATTTTTTCCATAGCAAATCAAATACGGTGTGGATGTTTTACTCAAGGACGTTGACGGATTGGGTTGGGTTGAGGGATTTCTTTGGACCAACCCGAATTTTCGGATTGGTCAATTTAGGTACCCAATGGAACTGAAAATATGTTCCAACCCAACCCAACCATTATATTTTCGAGTTTTCGAGTTGGGTCGGGTCGGGATGGATTGTCGGGTCCAGGTTGAGACGAGAGAGGAGGGGAAAGAGAGATGAGCAGAAGGAGAAATTATGGTAGAGTTTGTGAGAAATCAATCCAAACACAAAGAAACGAAGGGGGAGAAATTGTAGGGTTTGTGAGACGGAGAGATATGACGCTTGCGATAATCTCTCAAGCGGAAAGAACTAGATCTATGTCACTACACCGGCACATTGGATAGAAAACGACAATGGAGATTAGGATACAGTGGACTTTTTGGTGAATGATTCACAGAAGAGGAGAAAGCGATGGAGAAGAATGAAGAAGAAAAGTTTCAGTTGTTGCTTCGCCTTCACGATGTTCTTCCACCGAAATACGAAACTCGAAGCGATGGGTTTCTCTGAAGGACTTCCTGAACGAAATCAAGAATGGAGGAGAGATGAGGTAGAAACTTTTGGGTTGTTCACGGAGAAGAGGGGGAGGGAGGGAGAAATTTTGGGGGGTATTCACGAAGAGATGGGGGAGGAATGGGGAAGAAGATGAGGGAGAAAGGGAGAGGCGACAAGGAACCCTAAATTTTACTTTTTTATATATATATATATAATTTTTTTTAATTTAATATAAGGTTTGGTTCGGTTCGGGTTGAATCAGTCAAATAATTTTTCAAACCGCGAACCGAACCAACCCAAACTGAAAAATTTCTAACCCAACCTAAACCGATTTGGGTTGTGTTGTTCGAGTTGTCGGTTTTTTTGAACACCCTTAATTTTACTCAATAAATTTTAATAATTGTCAAAGCTAGCATACCAACAGGTTGTGTATTCGATCCCTCACCCCACTTGTTTTATAAAAAAAATAATAATAAAAGTAATTTAATAATTATAAAATTATATTTCAATAATTGGTTAAATAATGTTTTAAAATATCCTTATAAAAAATTTAGAAAATAAAATAACTAACGAAAACAAATATTCAATAATTGAAATAGCATTAAACATATTAGCTGTATAGATAATAGATAGTAATTAAAATATTTTCTAAAAAAAACATAGTAATTAAAACTAAATAATTGATTGGGGTCCATAGTTAATTAAAGATATTTTTTTTTAGTAAAACATGTGAGAGTGAAGATTTGAACTTATGATTATTTGGTCAAAAAGAGGTGTCTTAACCACTTAAACTATGTTCGATTTGACAGTTAATTAAAGATAATTAATATTTATTAATACGTCCAAAAAATAAATAACATTCATGAAATAAGATTAAATATGCAACTAACTATGTTCCACCTTTACCAAATAATTGAATAATTATGGGTGGATTTGTATTTTCACCCTACTTATTAAATAACGGTAACATGTATATATCTACATATGTATGTGTTATAAATTTATACAGTAAACTTTTACATTTGTATCTAATAAATTATTAAAATTTTGAAAATATCTAATAAATCTCTAAACTTTTAAATTTATGTTTAGTTGGTCCTAAACTTTAAAAAAATGTACAATAAATTTAATTTTACATATTTTTGTAAAGCTTATTACTTCAATGTTGATTAACCAAATTTATAAACTATAATTATTAAGTATGAACTTAGTTTAATAATATTTGACATATCTTTCTGATCCGGTAATGAGTTTCAATACCCAAATTGATTGTACTAAACAAAAAATTATAAACTATAATTCAAAAAAGATATTTGGATAACTACTATTAGATTTGGATAATTACCATAGTATCCATGACATAATTCTTGAAAAGCTATTGCGTAAGGTTAAAATTGTAATTTAACCATCCACTCCTTCAAGACTCGAAAGTTCTAATCCGCATAGAATTGAATTACCAAGGTTCTGGTGTTTGTGTGTGGTCCGGAAGCAATAAATAGAAGCTTTTCCATGGCGGATTGGGATTCTTCTTCCCTCCATAACTCCAACCTTCTATCCACTACCAACCAGATAAAACCCCACCTACCAACCTCTCTTCAACTTCGAAATCCCCTCTCCATTCTCCAACCACTTCCAACAATCTTCTTCAACCAGAATCTCCCAACATCTTACTTTCTCTGCTATGGGGCGCCGGAGCGACAACAATGCCTCCGCCGTGCCGTGGGGCGCTCTCCTCGCCGTGATCTTCCTCGCGCTCGCTTTCTACTGTGGGACCGATCCATTCAAGCACAGTGCGATCGCGGAGTTCCCCGACTTTCAGACCTACTATGTCGAATTGCCCCCCTGGTCTCAGGTGCCGACCGAGAGAGACAGCGAGAACTTGTTGCAGAAGTCGACGATCATGTTTAAGGACCAGGTCCAGGGCCCCGAGAGCGTGGCATTCGATCCTCTTGGGCGCGGCCCCTACACTGGTGTAGCCGATGGTAGAATACTGTTTTGGAATGGCGATTCTTGGACTGATTTTGCTTATACTTCGTCTAATAGGTAATGTTCTTCACCTTCTTCTTCTTCTTTCGCCGAATTTGTCTGCGTTAATCGTGGCGAGTTGAGTAGTTCTCTTTTGTAAATTGCCAATGGATAAGGATAGAAGAAAATCTGATGGTGCAGGCATGATTAAAGTGCTATATGTTCAATTCTAAATCAAAGGCTGATGGTGGCTTAGGGTCGAAGAATTTTTTGTCTCTTTGTCTTTCTTTTTAGTAAGTAGAATAGATAGAAAATATTTCACTCTCTCGCTCTAATTTATTCAAATTTCCTCTCGGCTTTTTACCTTTTTTTTTTAACAGCTTCTTACATACTGATTACTATATATCCCTTTGCGCAAGTGGAGCGGAAGGGCGCTTGAGAAAGGGCTGGCATAGATATTAGTGCTAGAGTGTTTAAAATAAACAGAAACAAGAAAATTGAAAAACTAATGTAGGAGGATTTGGAGCTAAAGAGACAAAACACAAATGTCAAATGTTCGTTTAATATTATTTTTTTTGGGAAAAGGAAACCCAAACTGAACCCAGTTTTCAATTTTCTTATTCGTCTTTAAAATACCAGCCTATACCAACTGTTACGTGGGGGAGAATGTTATATAGATCCACTAATTTTTTAAGTAAAATTAGGAAAACATACTCATTCGACGTATATTTTTTTTATGACGGGGAGTCGGAACTTTGCTCCTTTATACCCAAGGGTACCTGCGTCCGCCCCAAGATCTAGACCCGTGAGACATCAAGAGTTTTTTGGTATTAAACTCACCGGAAGATTTGAACTTGAGATCTTTAAGCCAGTTATGACCAATCGACCCTAAGGTCTTGCCAACTGGATTGTTCCTCAGGGCTACTTATTCGATGTATATTTTTATGAAGAAATCAATAAGACGGGGAGTGGTTTGGTTGAATACTAGTGTTCTGATCCCCCAGGTTTGGCTTCAGTTGGTTTGTTGTTGAACTAATTGATTATATTTATTTTAGTATGTATACCACAAATTCTTGAAAACTCATGACTATAGGCAGACTTTGGAATGGGGCAACCCAAGGATTGGTTAGATCTGTCCTCGTACCAGAATATGTTTGAAGCATTGTCTGATTTTGATGTTTCTTAATTACGTATTCATTGTTTTTAGATACTGCTGATACATGTTAATTATTTATGTCCATGTGGTTTCAGGTCAGAAATATGTGATCCAAAACCATCAATTTTAAGTTATATGAAGAACGAACACATATGTGGCCGTCCGTTGGGTCTCCGGTTTGACAAGAAAACAGGCGATTTATATATCGCGGATGCATACTTCGGGCTGATGAAGGTCGGACCTGAAGGCGGTCTGGCAACATCACTTTCAACTGAAGCAGAAGGTGTGCCGTTCAAGTTTACCAATGATCTAGACCTTGATGACGAAGGGAATGTGTACTTCACGGATAGCAGCACAATGTACCACAGAAGGTAAATCCTAAGCCATGATGATTTTCTCTTTTTTAATTACCGAAATATGACATGCATTTATAATAAGCAGACTTCGTAATTACTCTGGTTATTTTCATGTGGTCACCATTGCATGCATAGAGGAGCGGTTTATGATAATCAGAAGCAAAAGGAACAGTGAAACTTGTTTTTAGAAGCATACAATGGAGCAAGGGAACAGCAAATATTTTACTCTATTCTTATGAACTGAAATGTCAATTTATTCTAACAATCGGAAATTTAACTTAAAACAGTGAAGAAATTTCTTAGTCGCATAGCTATTAACTAGACTGATTCTGAGTTGTTTTGCCTTGGATTGTTGCTTGTCTCTCAACTTGAACAGAAGAAACCTTCCAAGAGTTGTATAATAAAACTTATCTTTCTTATGCAGGAACTTCTTGCAAGTAGTTTTTTCTGCTGAAAGCACTGGGAGAGTTTTGAAATATAATGCTGCTACGAGAGAAACCACCGTTCTTGTGCGGAACGTTTACTTTCCGAATGGTGTGTCTCTAAGCAAGGACGGTTCGTTCTTCGTTTTCTGCGAAGGGCCCAAAGGAAGGTGAAACTCTTTATAATTCCAAATGTCTCTTAAGTTTTTAATTCAAGAGCTATTACTTCAGTGCTACTCATAGCTCTTAGTCCATGCATTTGAGTTTAGAAGATGGAAAGAACACCAACGGTTTACAAAAGTTTCCTACAAACATAATCTCTTTATTTCAACTCATTTACTACTTTAGCATCCAAATCATATTCACTCATCAAACTCATTTTGATTATCGATCTAGATTACGCAAGTATTGGTTGAAGGGCGAGAAAGCAGGAACAACAGAACTCTTCGCCATTCTTCCTGGATTTCCTGATAACGTCAGAACAAATGACAAGGGTGAATTTTGGGTGGCAATCCATTGTCGGCGTTCTACGCTTGCCAGTCTGCAAGCTCGGTATCCGAAACTGAGGAAATTTATGCTCAAGCTTCCAATATCAGCAAAAATTCAGTTCCTTCTTCACATTGGCGGTTGGCCTCATGGAGTGCTTGTCAAGTACAGTCCAGAGGGGAAGCTTTTGCAGATATTAGAAGATAGCCAGGGGAAGGTTGTGAAAGCAGCAAGTGAGGTTGAGGAAAAAGATGGAAAATTATGGATTGGGAGTGTTCTAATGTCTTTTGTTGCAGTCTATAACTTGCATTAAGTTTGGAAGAATTAGTTAGCTATTTATAAGTTCCTGTGAACTTGCTGTTCCTTTTTTTTCCTTTTCTTTTATTACCCTTCTTTGTTAAGTTCTTATTTCCTTTTTCTTAAGGTTAGTATCACTGAGATTATTGGTTAATTGTGGATTCTTTATGATTATAATTACTATTATCTTTAAATTAGAGATAATCTTACACGTTCTATCCTCTATTGTCAACACCAATTTATACTTATTTAATGGAAAAGATTTTCCAATAATAGATTAAAAGAAGAAAGAGTATTACAAATGCTACTAAACATGATTAAGAGACTTTGTAAATTTCCTCATCGTAGGTAAGAAAATGATAAATATGCTTCAAGTTCTCTAAAATGTATTATTTCTAGTACTTGTTTGGTTTAGTGGTCAAACCGAACCCAAACGGGAAGAGTGGATCGTAATGTGAATCGCCAACGTTCATGGGAAGTTGATCGACAGTCTTGAACCATGTACGAGCGAGCTTACCGGTGAATCCATAGTCACCAAACAGAAGGTCAGCTACTCCTTGGCCTTCTGTTCCTGGAAGCCAAGCAGCCACAAGGGCATTGGCAACTCCAACATAAGGCTGCATCACAACAGGACGACCCGAGACGACAACAACGACACAGTTGACGTTGCTGCACACATTCCTTATGGTGCTTGGGCCAGGCTCGGAGATGGAGAGATTTGTGCTGTCACCGAACATTTCAGCATATGGAGGCTCACCCACGATGACGATGGCATACGAGAACTGGTTAGACTTGACAAAGCTTGCATCTGGATTCTCGTTGTACACGACCTGAGTTGTAGGATCGACCGTGTTTTTTACAGCATTGAGGATTGTGGTACCTGTTTACAAATTTACAGAGTATGAGAAACTGCAAAACTATTAGGCAATCACCTTTCTCACACATACATAGAGCAGTGAGAAAATTCTCTGCTTTCTTGGCTTCTTCTTTCTACAGAAATAACAATGAAACTTACCAACAGTGAGATCGTTCCCGCTCTGACCCTGCCAAGTGATCGTCCAGCCCCCGCATTGATAGCCCAAGTTGTCAGCGTGAGTCCCTGCAACTAATATCTTGGCAGCTTTTTTAGGAAGAGGAAGCAACGGCTTATCGGCTGAGGGACCGTTCTTCAACAGCACAAGCGATTTTCTTACAGCTTCCCTTGCCAGTTCTCTATGTTCCTGTAGAAGGCCAACATTTTAATTTCAGTCACCAAAGCCAAAACTTCAGCAAATCATTTTCCAAATAACTGCCATCAACAATGAAGTGGCAAACCTTGCTTCCGAGTTGGTTGGCTAGGCTGTTGTCTGCCAACGGATTCTCAAAGAGACCCATAAGAAATTTAACTCTCAATATCCTTTTAACAGCATCGTCGATCCTGCTCACTGGAATGATATTGTTCTTCACCTGGCGAGTGAGTTCATCGATGAACTCTGCGTAGTTTTCTGGAACCATGATCTGCATCACATACAAAATGAAAAATTGTAACCGTTCTTAAAGACATTAGGAACATAAATCATATGAATCAGATTGATGCAGATTGTACTTAAGAATGTGTGATGGCTGCGTTACATGTTCCAAATCAAAGCTGAAATTTGACTTACCATGTCAATTCCAGCGCCAACTCCAGCTTCAACTGAATAAGAATAATTAGCATGTGGAGGAGAGGTGATTCTGTCAATCCCTTGCCAATCTGATATGACAAAACCCTACAAAAACAGGCCAACCAACAAAAGAACATCATTCTGAGCTTGTGCGGTCCTCCCACCATTTATTTTTTAGTATACCAATATAAGAATCTCATTTGGATTATGTAATTTTTTTCAATACCTTAAACTTGAGCTTGTTTTTGAGGTACCCGGTGACAAGGTCACGATTGGCGTGCATTCTCCTTCCATTCCAGCTCGAGTAAGAAACCATTACTGTCGCGACTCCCTTGATTATCGAGTTATAATATGCAGGCATGTGAATGCTAAGCAATCCATTATAGTCGATAATAGTGTTGTTCTCATCAATGCCCCTGTTCGTGCCACCATCTCCTACGAAGTGCTTAGCGCAGGCCGCAACTTTTTGTCTAGGTGGAATCAGTTGAAAATATGTTAATGCAATAAATCAAATATATATATATATATCCATTTGAATCACTAGATTTTGGCAGACTCTTTCAGGCCAGTCAAACCAAGAGCTAGCATTTGAAAAGAAAACTAAACTATACATGAATAAAACATACAGAAGAGTAAACAATTATTCAACAGGAAAGTTTCTCTAAATGGAAGTTGTGAGTGAGGAGATAAGGTGGGACCCACTTGGTGGCCGAGCGTCAAAAGCGATAGACTGACACCAAAAGAGTGAGATGGAAGATCGATCCCTCCTCTCAACTACTTTTATTTTAGAACAATACTTGGATGCTTACCGATCAATACTCATCTTATGCTATCTACTGACAAAAATTTGACAGCTTTGAAAAATACAAATATATCTCCTTTTTTTATCCCTCCTATTTATCAAAAGTTCAATGATTGTCAGCAAAATATGGATGTTGAATGGTATGCACCGGAACATTTTCCTTTGATTAACTTTTATTTTAGTCTGAAAAAAGATTACGGTTCCAAGAGCTTCTACTAGCACATAAACAAACATCATCTGCAAACCCTCTTCTTTCCACTATCATAATAACATTTTGTAAAAAAAAAATAAATAAATATTATCCTTCATTTTTCTGTCTTCTTTCAGAAGAGTGAGCAAGTAGAGTAGCATGGGATAAAGTGGGAAAGAAAAAGGACAATATTCAACACATTTGAGCAGGAGTTTTCCCATATTATAGATCAGCACTGATGCATCAACCTACCAAGTAAGGAAATTTAGTTTCAACTTCCAAATATGCCTACGAGATCTGGATTTTGTTTAATAATCATTAACACGGATGGTTCCGAAACCTCCCATCTGATAAGACTGAAGAATGCCAAAAAGAGGGTGGGGATGGTCAAATGCAGTATTCACGTCATGTGAGACAGCTAGAGTAAGCAGGAGGGGGGAATAGAATTCAACCAGCTTCTAGTTCTCACTAGAGAGAGATCCATATGTAATCAGTAAGAAGGGACTGCTGAATGAAGAACACAACTTTTTTCTTCTACCATTTATTAACAATGATATTATGGAGGACCACATGATCCACATATAGATATTTTATCAATCGCAATTCAACACCATTAAAAGCTCTGTTGTTGGTGACAGAGAGAGAGAGTTAAGAATGTCTTAAAGGCTCTGTTGTGGGGGAAGAGAGAGAGTTAAGAATGTATTAAAAGCTCTGTTGTTGGAGAGAGAGAGTGTGTGTATTGATAAAAAGAAGACAGAAATTGGTTACATTTCGGGCCTCAACTTTTGAGCATAGATTTTAAAAAAATTCAAACACAAAGCTGTTTAAATTATTAGCATTATTGCTTGTAAGCATGTGGGGGAAATGATAATTAACCCAAGCACACTCATTAAAGTACTGTACAAAGCATATTTGCTGGTAAGCAGGTGAGGGAAATGATATTAAACTGTCTACTCATCAAACCAAAGACAGAAAATATAGACACTATATCTGCGCTTTTTATTAAGACAATACAAGCAGTTCCTGCCCACCCTTAAATTTTAAATTTTTGACACGTAGGAAAGAGGAAAGTTGGGAGATATTTTTTTCCCTCTTTTTTGAAAAAGAAATTAACAGTAAAATATTTATTAGTGGCAGCAGAAATTTTCCTACCACCCATTCAGGAGGGTATTATTCTTAACACCTATCTTTTACTCTTTTACTGGCTATCATTAAAGTTACGACAGATGAGAGAGAGAAATGCATAAAATAAATATTTTTTCTATTTTTTAAAAAATGAAGAGTTATGAAATTCTTAGTGATGGTTAGGAACATGATAGGTAATGATTAAGTATTTCTCAAAAGGAAATAGAAACTCTAAAATTAAAAAAAGTAAAGAAGCATATTACGTTACAAATTTATTCCTGTTAAACAAAAAGACAACCAAAGTAAAGTTAAAAAGTTATGCAAAGGGATCTTACTTTCCCGCAACAAAAGGAATTCCTTTTCGTGAATTAGAAGGAATTTCTCCTTGCAGTCCAGGTATAATCTCAGTCATTTGCTGAACAATCTTATGATCTTCACTATAGCTCTCGTAGCATCGACCCCATCTAGGATCTCTGCATACCTGCACAACCCACCAAAACCACAAGGAAAATTCTGTAACTAAGCACATTTTGGCGAACAAATTGTGAGAATATTTCGTGTTTCTTCTAGAAGGAAACAATTCAACACGTTGGGTTACCGCGATACATGGAGCAAAAACATAAGGAATTCCGGTTGCCCTGACTTCAAGTGCCGTGGCATCTCCGATCCTCCTAAGAAGTGCCGGATCCCTGATGTGAAAAGTAAGCTCATAAGCAAACCAGATTGCCCCACTAACAAAATTCTGGCTATAAGTTCAGATCTAAGAAACATGTTCAAGGATTTTTCTTAGTGAACTGGCTCATTAATTCAGAAACCATCAGATCATCCTTCCTAAATCTTCATCTTCCATTAGTATAATACAAGTTTATCAAATCATATACACACAAAAGACTGAGGAAATGCTGTGCTTCTAGATTACATTACTTACCTAGTAACTCCGAGACCAACATTATGAGGAAAGATAGTAGCATTGTACACATTATTGTGACCATGGACAGCATCAATCCCATAAATCATGGGGATCCCCAGACGAGTGGCTAGAGACCCCTTTTGGATCTCATTCACCATATTAACCCAAGCTTCTGCCGTCGCCTTCTCCGCCGGTACACTGCCTCCACCGCTCAGTACACTCCCTGTCCACAAACCCACCATCACTCTAGCTTCCAATTTCCATAATCAAACAAAGTATAATACATACATCCATGACAACTGACAAGAAGATCCCTACTGAAAAGTAGACCTTAAAGGAGGAAGAAGAGCACACTTTCCCCCTCTTAGTTCTTAGATTTAAAAAGTTATATAAAATGGTTAATATTTGAAACTTCTCTCTCTAATTTGTAGAATGTACACTAAAAGTTCTGGCTCGGCACTTGCCTTAAACACGCACAATCTAGTTTAATAAAATTGGGGCATCAATTTTTAGAGAGGTGAATGATATAATACCGATGAAGTAGTTCTTCATGACATCAGGGGTTGCAACTTTCCGTTCAATCTGAACCATCTGGCCAATTTTCTCTTCCAAAGTCATGCGACCCATAAGATCTTTGATTCTAGCACCCAATGGCTGTTTAGGGTCTTCGTATTTCAGGTAAGTTGCATCTGTAACCACGGCCAGACAGCATAGCAGCAGCCAAAAACCCACCATGGGTTTCAAGAACCCCATCATTTTGTCCTCGGCTTGCTAATCACTGCACTATCTGATCATAAAATAAAACAGAGTATTATTGAGAAATAAACAATGGAAAAAAACACACACACACAATACTGAATGGCGCCACAGTGCATTTGAGGAAGAAGCGAAATGAGGGAAAAAGAAGAGAAGATGAACAAAGGGAAAGAAAATGATTCTTACAGAGGAAAGCAAAATTGGGATGTTGCTGAAGTGAGTGCAGCTGTGAATGGGAAAAAGCAGCAGTGGGAAATGGGAATCCACGGACACGAAGACGGAGAACGTGGGGATTTTTATACTAAATCTTTAGTAATTTTTTTTATTCATCTTCTCTTATCCATGATTCAAATTTCAAAGAACTGCAGAGCAGTGCTTTTTAGTTTTCAATTTACAGTACTCCAAAATCTGAAAATTGAAATTCAAATACAGAAACAGAATCATCAACGTTCTATTTCAAAAAAATAAAAATTAAAAAAATCATCAACTTTCAAATATATATATATATATATATATATATATATTTTAAAGAGTACTAATCAAGGCTCATGATTTTAGAATGAATATTACTGTTTGTTTACTAACTACCACAAAAAATTGAGCAGTTACTTTTTTTTTTCTTCTTGGAAAGAAATAAAAAAAATAATTAATTTCCCATTCACGGTAGGAAAGAATTTTCCTTTCTCGGCAGTTGAATGAAGGCAATAAATTTTCGCATTTAAAAACTTTTAATTACATCGTCAAATCTGTAATATAAAAAGGAAAATTTACGCCGTCAAATTTTGAATTTTAATCAACATATTTTATGTGTGTCTATTGAGTACGTTGGAAGTATTAAAACCTCAAAAAAGAAAGAAATAGATACTAAATAGATCGATTTATGTATTTTAAACAATTTGGTGGTTCATTTGGCATGACGTAACAGAACAAATAATAGATTGGAGTAGATAGTTAAACAAAATAGAATGATATGACTGCTGAAATCAATATATTATTTTGGATAAATATAAGATTAGAGAAATTAATAATTAGAAAGCAAACGAGAACAAAAATGAGAATCCTTCAGCTCAAAGAAAACAAAACAAAAATGAGAAATCGTTTCAAGAAAACAAAAATGAGAACGTAACGTAAGGATTGCATTGGGGATTGGGGATTGGTGAGAGAGCTAAAAAAGGGAGCGTGTGAACAAAAAATCTGGCACGCATAAACACAACAAACGACACTGCAAACTCAATTAACAAATCAAACCTCTGCACGTGTAGAAACAAACCTACATTACCGACCGTTGGAATTAAATAATTATTATATATAATATACTGATATATTTATTAATGTGTTCAAATTCATTGAATACCTCAATCCACCATAGCTTTGTGAATAATAAATATAGATAATGAATTTTGGTTATTTATGAACTGATAATTATTAGAAATGTTTTTCGATATGGCCAAGGGATTCAAATATGGTAGCCGTTAGGAGACAAGCCGCGTGGCCGACAAGCTGTGTGTATAGACTAAAGTACTGTCCTTTTCCATTGGGAAGCCCATTTTTTTACAGTATGGTATGCTTGGTAGCCTACTTTGATAATGTTTATTTATTTATCTTTTTTTTTTTTTTTTGAAGCTTTGATAAAGCATTGGGATAATGTCCATCTTCATTTCACGTTTTTACTAGTCTAAAGTATTTTCATGCTCTTATTAGTTTAAATTTTACTTTAGTCTATGATTTACATTTCATCTTGATACAATTGATGTTTGATATTTTTAGAAACTAAAGTCCCACCATGTGAATCTCTCAAGTTCTTGTCTTTCATTTATTAAATTGGTGATATTTTAATTTTAAGAAATTATAAATACTTTAAATGAATTTCCAAGTTAGATAATGATATCGAGAAAATTGATCTACTAACTCCAAAAATTGAGAAAAAATAACCAATTTGAGCACCATTCAAGTAATAAGAAATAGGTATATAAGAGATTTTTTTTTTTATTTTTTTTACAACATGTGAGGTGAGAGTTTTAACATGACTTCGTAGTGAAATAGGTGTCTTAACCACTTGAGCTATGATCGGTGGCCTGTACTAAAATAATGTACGTCACTGGGTCATTCTATGTTAGCCTCATTTAAACAATTATCTTAAATATACATCCATATTCAAAACGCTTATGTAATTAGGTGGAGAGCTGTCACTATCCAAATGCAGAGGGGAAAAAAAAACCTCTTTGAATAAGACTCCATCAACTAGTTAGAACACATTATGAGGGGTGGAGTCGGATCCATTCCCCTAATTTGTAATGTAATTTCTAAAAAACGAAAAATAAAATTAAATAAAAAGATAGATGTGAACTTTTCATTCTTGAGAGTTCCATATCTACATTAAACCTTAGTAGAAATGCGGTTCATATAACCTATCGGCAAAAGAGAATGCCATATGAACTAAAAGAAAATATTTAATACATCAAAATCAATCCTTTTCCAAAAGGGAAAAAATTGGGCAAACAAAGGCAAATCAGAACTTCCCTCATTTCCCTCCTTCTGAGGGGCCTGCCTCTAGCCCATTTTCAGAACACTGTACCACAAGGATCTTAGGTCACCACCGTGCCCTTCAACATTTCCAACTCCAAACTTAGCCAAACCTCCAAATATTTGGAGATAGGAGAATTCAAATCACTCAAAATACCCCCTTTGACCAACCCTTTAGAGTGGCAGACCAGCCCTTTGCTGTGTTTACAATTTCCATGAGTTCCTATACTTTCTTTGCTTGCTGTTGAAAGATAGAGCTTGTTAAATTTCCTGTTATGTGGATCCAAGAAGCATACTTTTGTCACATAATTACTTCTTCGAATATGTGAGGTATGGATCTTGAGCAATCGTCAAAACGTCGGGTCTCTCCACTTGGTTATATGTCAAACAACGCCGTACAAAATCCTGCATAACATTAACATAAAAACCATTGTTTGACCGCTATAAATATCGACATTATAACAAAGGAATAAATATGAAGGATGGCCAAGGGATACCACGAATGTTTGTTTTTTAGCACAAAAATATATTATGTGTTGAAGGGAATCAAGCAAATGCAGACTAGACTACGGCTCACCTTTGCCTCGTTTGAGACAGCTGGTCGAGTAGGAAAATCGACCTTACGAGCCTTTATAATTGTGTCTTCGCGAAGTATTCTTTCTTGAGTCTGATCATGCCCAAATGGACGTCTGCCAAAGAGCATTTGATATAGCAGTACACCCGCTGACCAGACATCAACCTGTAATCAGAAGGTGGTTAGTCACGGAAGACTTTGTTTTATATATAAGAAACAAGCACTTCCCATTAAGATATTGTAAAGTACAAGAGGATCCGGGAGCAATATGAATGCTGGGAAATTGTAATGGGAGATAAATAACTTTGCCTTATTTGCCAATATAATATGGAAATTTTGTTGGATGGTGATAGACATGCAGGGTTGAAATATGTTGATGGGTATTTTCAAAAACTGTATTATATTTGTAAATCTTTTTAGTTCGTGCTATGGGTAAAACTGCCCTAGGCTCTCGCTCTCCAATTGTCTGTAGAACAGAACAAGTGTAATTACATAAGGATTTTGACTTGTTATAGCCCAAGTCTTCTGTATATGTTTTTTGGTTTCGTTCAGGATAACTCAAATTTTGACACATGTCCAACTTTATAGGAATAAGAAAAGCACAACAATATAATAACTAAACAAGAATGTGGCAGAAAAATAGATTATATAACAACCAACCTTGGATGATATTAAAGGTGTCCTGCTGAGCTCAAAGCATTCTGGAGGTAAATACCTACAAATTCCAAAAGAAAGTACTGACTGACACAATGTGCAGGGTAGGTCTAGATATGCCTTGAAGCGTTAAGAGGAAGCTTGTACAAACGATATAAGAGATTTAAAAACCAAAAGAAAACCATTAGTTCCATAAAATGTAATACTTCCTTAAAAGTCTCAGCATATTCAATACTATGAGCAGGACAATAAATGATAAAAAATGTCACAAGCCAAAGAATATGCACCAAAGTTTGACATTTACCAATATGTTCCAGCACCCTGCGATGTAAGTTCCATACCCTGTGATCCAACATCATCCTCAACTATTTTACTGAGACCAAAATCTGTCACTTTTGCAACACCTAGTTGATCAAATAGAACGTTACCAGGTTTTAGGTCATAATGGATAATTTTTTGTGCCCTTTTGTTTAAGTAAACAAGGCCATGGAATATCTGCACTATAATTATCCTGGCTTCTTTCTCAGGCAATACTGGTGTTGACTTGAGAACAGCATCAAGATCCTTCCCTGAACAAAAAAAATTGGATAGATAATGCAAGATGAAGAGCAAAAATTATGTTTTCTTCATAGGAAGATAAAAAGGATAAATAGAATGTACAACAAAATCATAATCAATTATATTTATTTACGTCCAAAGCACAATATTTGAACTGGCTTCCTCTCACAAAATGAAAAGCACTTCAGGATAATAAAACGGTAAAATAGAGATAATACCGCTACAATATTCTAGGACAGTACAGAACGTATTATGATCAATCTCGAAAATGTCCCAGAGCCGGACAATGTGATTATGCACCAATGTTTTGTGGATATTGTACTCCCTAATTGCATGCCTTATATAACTCTGCTTCTTCTCTTCACTCCACTGAGCATTCAACCCATGCAGCTTACATGCGACATATCTATGCTCTACCAAGTCATAAGCCTGCTGGAAATTTCTTACTTCAAAATCACTGCAAAAAGGTATATCTTTACAGTTGCCAAATATAGGCAAAGACGGTCTTGTTTTTTGTTCAGCACTTAAGCGGCTAAGCCTCAGGAAAAATTTCAGAGAGAATGTCAATAAATAATGATATAGCACAAAATTCTGACCTTGTAAACCTCGCTGAATCCTCCTTTCCCAAGAAGGTTTAAAAGGGTGTATCTGTGATTTAGAATCTGAAAATTGTTGAAACGGGAACCATCCTCATCTCGTATCCGCTTCATTTCCCGTATAAGCCTTCCTTTATCAAGTTCATAGCGGTCCCTTTCACGTAGAATAGTTTCCTCTTCCTATGCAGAGTTCATAAATTTATGATAAAATAGACGTCATATATGCAAATTCGATATTTAAAATTAGAATGTTTTAACGATCAAAGGAAAATCAAGACATGACAAAGGAACTAACACGCTTGATGCTTGCCAGACGGGATTTGTAGATCTCATCCTGAATGAAACTGTCCTCTTCTTGAGCTCCTGGTTCAGCATCGGCCCCATCACCTTTGTCTTTAAAAATAGAAACCATGGTCACTTATAGACAGCTGAAATTAAGAACTTTCAGTACAGAAAGGATATTCATATCTTAAATTTCAAAAAACCTTGTAGCAAGATAGCATTTCCTATGCTTGATGTCAGAATTCAGGAGGACAAGGCAGTGAGGGAGAAAGAGGTGTCTTAAGTTTAAAAAGAAAATGTACCATTTAAAACTCAAGCATGTTCAGACCAGCCATTGAACTTTTGATGCAATGCACGTATAGAATAAATAAGATCCAGAGTTTTCTTGGCGCAAACATTATTGAATAGTATTTTCCTTTAAGTATGAAAAATAAAAATAAACTTTGAAGGAACTAACCCGACTGTCTTTTCTTCAAGGACTTGCGCTGTCGTTCAATGGCCTCCTTGGTTTCTAGTAATTGTTTCTGAAAAGTGGGAAGATTATTTGCAATGAACAAATGAACTTAATGTACAACTTATGAGAATAATTCCATGTTGAGAAAACTAAAACGAAAATACATGAGCTAGTATGTGAAAATACAATTCATAATTATTGACCAGATAGTAGAAAAATAATATTCACCAAATTTTGTGGCTATAATATAATAATCCTATTTTCTTTGCTCATGAGAATATTTTATTCACAAGAAAGATGAAAAGAACTATGGTATAGCTGCATCATAATTTGCTCACAATAAAAGAATGAGAACCTACAAGGTTATTCGATTACAAACTCAAAACTTCATTGATTATAATTATAACAAAAAGTATAAAAATAACGTACAAGATGAGCATTTAAATCTTTCAATGCTTGTCCATCCTCCCATGTTTCAGATATGACTGTTCCAGCTCTGACATACATACAAGAATGCAATCAGTTGTTTCCTTAAATAAAATTAAAAAGGAATGTGATTGCAAGAAGCCAAGATTTGACTGATAAATCCAAATAAAAAGCATACAATTGTTTTCATTTATGACCGGGCTAAGATCTTACGACCCCAACAAGTAGTCATACTTCTCACGAATACTTGAGAGTTTACTGGAAATAATGTTTAAAACCAGTTTCTAATGCAGAAAACTTATTTGGCATGTTCATTTTTGTAAAC
Source organism: Momordica charantia (assembly GCF_001995035.1). Next base: position 2,938,242 of record NW_019104494.1, on the reverse strand, counting down.
AAAGAAAAAACAGAAACAGTATTTTTCATATTGACCTGCACTTTTTCATACTCTTTAAGTTAAATATTTATATATAACAAAATTTCATTGACAAGATGAAATAAACAAAAGAAGGGCAAGAGGACATCCAAGCTAGAATCATAAGAAATCCTTACAGTAGCAAAAAGACCATTTAAACTATATCTAGAAAAGGGTAAAGAAAAAGTAAACCGGCAGGAGAATAGTGCTTCTTTCATAACCTCTTATCGTTTAAAGCAAATTATGGCAGGAGAATCCAGTTTTGATACGATAAATAGGCTGGAGAAGCCCCCCTAGCCCATGATTTCTCAGAACTTAATTTTCAGAATGTTATTCAACATTTGACAAGTTTCAACGAAAAAATTCAAAACAAGAAATGCAGAACTAAATGAAGACTACTTATCCCTGCCCCGTTTTAGTGCAACAGAACCTAAGGATGAGAATATTCCGTGTTTGCTTTAACAAGAGAACATTTTCTTTTTGAAACCAGATTCAGAAAGGTCACAAATCTCGTCTACTAGCATGGCCTGTTCAGAGGGCAGGGATTGGAACTCTATGGATAAAGCAGGGCGAAGAAGAGAGGATTTAAATCCTTATTTGGTGCAACCGTCTCTTCTTTTGCTCACATATTACATTGTCCCTAATTGATCAAGGGTAGAATATGACGTAACAGTGCTATATGACAATTTGATTATGAAAAAACTAACCTGATTACACCCACATTGCCGAGTCTCAAGGAGTCTTGACGGACTTTCATCCTTGCTTCCTGTCTCTCAGCTTTTGAAACAGATATCAGCAAATCAGATAGTACTTTTGTTCTCTGTAATTTGAATAAAACCCACAACAAAAGGATAAAATAGTTAATGACAAAACAATATATCAGTGAGGAATAAGAAAATTCTTGACAACGGCATTTTAAGTCAACCACACTTTAACAAGGAAGGTTTGAATGAAAGCATATTTTATTTACCTCTTCATAAATATCCAAAAGAGAAACAATATGAACATTATTGGTAACATTAGCAAGAAGCAATCAGCTAGGTTTCTTTCATGGTATATAACCTCCTTATGGAGTAAACAAACCTTGGTGGTCAGGTCAGCAAATGGCAACCATAAAGTAATTTAAGGTTGTAGGCCAAACATAAATTGGGTAAGAAAGGCAAGCAGTGAGAGTGGGGTGGGATGCAGCAACTAGTGGTAGAGATCATAGAGTGGTTAATGGTAGCTAAATACAAAATCACCCAGTGTTTTCGAGGTGCACCCGGACGCTCGCCTCAGGTGAGAAGCGAGGTGTTTTCGCCCAGGTGCGCCTCGCAAGGTGCCCAGGCGAGCGCCTTCAATCGCACGCTCGCCTTTGGGCGCCTTGGCGTGCCTGTCGCCTGAGGCAAGGTGATCGCCTTCAAGGGGCGATCTGCCTTTTTTTATGTGTTTTTTTTTTTTGTAAAACACCCTCCCCTACGCGAYCCAARCCCTATYTCTGCSTCCCCTCCCTCYCGACATTCACCTTCACGGGCTTCAAGCCTTCGCCACCATCAATCTCCGCCGTTGCTTGTCTTTATTTGGAACTAAACTTATAGAATTTGGTTGTTTTATGTATCTGGTTGACATTTACTATTTTGGTATTAATTTTTTTAAAGTAACTTATGCACTATATATATAATTTTTACTTATTTATTAAGGTGCGCCTCACTTCAATCAGGCGTCGCCTTTGTATCGCCTCTCGCTTCAAGGCGATCAAAGGGCTTGTCGCCTTGCGCCTCGAAAACACTGAAATCACCTTCCAAAAACATGTTTGGCCAAATATAGTTCAGGGACTTCTAGTTTCTAAAAAAGCCCCAGGAAGGGTATAGTAGCACCTAGATGGAATACTCTGGCTAATGATTTTTTTAGTTAGTATTCTTCTTAGATCTATTTTTTTAGTTAAAAATAGGTTGTTTTGGCCCTTTTTTTCTGGTGTTTTCTCTCATATACCCTTTTTGTCTCTTATCCAAAAAAAAAAAAAAGATGAAGGCCAATTAGAGAGCATTATTGTAGTCTCTGTAGACTTTCAACTTTTGGATACCTTAGCTTCCTAAACCAGATTTTATACATGGTTAAATTTTTATAAATTTCTTATTGCGCAAAAATGAATTAATTCCTTGAGAAAAGCTAACCTTAGGCTTCATCTGCTGTTCGTAATCTTTGATCTCCTTCAACTCCTGCATAAATCATGATCAAAGAGAGGAGATAATATTATTAAGAGACAGAAGGAAGAAATAGAATTTCAAAAATGTCTTGCAAAGGAACAAACTTCCTATAGAAAAGCATTTTAGAATCGTCCATGTAAAAGACAATTTAGAATACCAATATATGCGTGTACGAAGTCCATGGAAAATGTACTCTCTGCAAATAGGTTTTTGACTATCTTGGGCATGATCCATGTACCTTTTCAAATTCATGGTAAAGATTTTGATATTCAGAGGACTCCTGACGTGATTTTCGCAGGTCTTCCTCCAATGAAGCAACTTTTGCCCGTAAAGAGACTAACTCTTCCTATTTAATACAAACAAGAAATATAAATTTGGAGATGTCAAAAACTTGTGGCACCAAGGCAAGATATTTCACATAATAAAAAGAAAATCATTCAACAAACCATAAATACTATTCAATAAAAACAAAACAACAGTGCCTAAGTCAACAAATTGTAACTTGAGACAGCACATTTCATCTTATTTCCAAACGTTCTGAATCACCCAGTTAAATAGGCATATACATATATTTTTTTTGGGCACTCGTTTAGATGCAGACCTCATAGGAGAATCCTAAGTAGGCATATATTCTTGTCCAAAAAATACATTTATGTAGGCCTATCCGTATTAGAAAAAACATACCTCCATAGGAGATTGATTATCTATCCGAAGCTGCTCTTTGGACATCCCATCCTGTAAAACCGTAGATTGGTTATTAATCAACCAATATTTTTTTCTTGAAAGAAAACAATACTTTAAAGTCAGTCAATAGGTTTTACCTCATAGAAATAAGGAAATTACAAAAGATATATATGAAAGAGAATTTTGAGACCATCCTTCAACCAAATGAATAACTTTGACCAAATGGTAAATTCACTATAAAGAATTAAATAACGCTATATTGTTCAATGGAAGCATAGACAACAACATTACAGAATTGACTCATTAAATTGAAACGGGTCATGTCAAGCCTTACCTTAAGGTATAAATTGTCTTGTTGACCATTTGTAGGTGGAATTGTTGAGAGAGAAATTTGTGATTTCATCTGATCATTAGCTCTTGACCCACGACCTCTACCTGAGAGGGATTGTCCCCTTCCTCTACCTTGTTTTTTCCTATTTACATCCAAACACTTTTTGGTCTCCATCACTTCCACCATGTTTTGCTTTCCATCATCCACTGCCTGAAATGCCTTTAAAGTGTTATTACTACTATTATTTAAAAAACTGAATTCCCAAGAGAAACAAAACATCTCAATAAAAAGTGTCAAAAAACAACTTTTAGGTCGATAAACTCGGGAAATCCGAAAAAGAGGGAGAAAAAAAATTAAGGAACAAAAAGAGAAGGCAAACCACAGTCAGTTAAGTGCGAAGACAACAAGGTTTAATGCAGTTATTGAAATATAAAATATTTATGTCGGAGTTTTGCTCCCCTATAACCAAGGGCACATGTGCCTGCCTCAAGGTCCAGTCCCGAGACACATCAAGGGCTTTTGGTATTAAGCTCACTAGAAGGTTCGAACTTGAGACCTCTAAGTCAGCATGGCCAATGAACCCCAAGCCCTTGCCAACCGGGCTCCCCCTTGGGGTCTTTTATGATGAATTAATATTGTATTGTGAAATTAGAGTTTAGGCATTGTCAAAAATTTAAACAATAATAATAGTTATTCCAAATTATTACCAATATAATAGTTACTACCTCAACACGTTCAGGAAGGGTTGAGTCATTGGCTTCTTGAAGTTTCTGCCGCTTCTGAGTGTTGGCTTGGATTAGGAATTCGTCCCCAGTCTAACATACAATATATAAATACAGTGTTATCAAATTCAGAATAGACCATTTTCCAGAGCTCAATTTTCCATGGAAACGATGCAGTACAGTATAAAAACAAGAAGAATCTTTAAAAATGAAAATTGGAACTTTCAAACAATTGATTTAAACACTTACCATTAATTTAACTCACATAATGCAAATAAAATGAAATGAAGAATATTGTTCTTTTGTGTAGTGGCTTCCATTAACTTTACAGTTTGCTATTCTTATTCATAGTAAACTCCTTCATAATAAGTTTCTTGAGAGAATTGATAGAGATATATTTACTTCAGACCCACTAACAGTGCTGAACTCCTAAGTAGTCCTAAGTATGTAATGCATGTGTTCAATTAAGTCAACAACTACATATCCATCCCACCTAAATTGTCGACATTCTTAAAATTATTACTACATTGCAAGCTAAGATATATAGAAGATGAGCCCTCAAATGGTGGATTTACTTCTGAACTTGCATGTATAGATATATATAAATGAACCTTCCCAGAGGGTGGGTATACTGGTCAACTCATATAGTAGAAACTGCAGCTCCCATTTTCTCTAATAAGTAACTTCTAAATACTATCATTACTCCTTATTGATTGATGCAAGAAACTAACCTCACAAATACAGAGGGAAAAAACATAGGTAAAGAGACTATGGTATGTTTAAGTCTAATAGAAATCATCAGTTAGCATATGTTAATTAGAAATGTTTTAAGCATTCAATGCAATCTAAATGGCAAGCACTTAAGAGGTTTGAGGACAGTAGACATTGGATTTTAAGTCTTTGTACTTGTAGTGTACACCTGACTCTTTGTATACAAAAATTTGCAAAGTACTCCGTATTCGATAAACCAAAGAAAATAATTAGTAGATATAGAACGTCAATAAGGACGTTCAAATTATTTTTTTCTTATGAAAGGACGTTCAAGTTCATAGGCCGGCAAAATGCATCACCATAATACTCCTAAGACTAAAACGAATCTCTCTTAACGCCAATATTTCAATAATAGAGTATCACAAAAAAAAAAAAAAAAAACAAACAAACAAACAAAAACAAAAACAAAGATCATGCACGCAAAAGTAATACAATTAACGCATATCGTCATTCTATTTGTGGGTTTGTGCATTCTCAATTCTCACGCCGAACTCCAGTCAAATCCCAAAAGGCAAAATTAGAATGGCAGGGCGTTCAATCAGTAACAATTTCAACATCCAACATCCAACTATAACTCAATTCTCAAGATACAGAAATGAAGCGGGATGAATACAAGTTGCACATAGAATGTTAAATGAACTTACGCCGTCATCAGAATCACTCGAAGTGGCAGGCTCGATCAAATTCTCAGAGGCGACGAATTTCACAGCAGAAGAGACAGATGTCCTGGTCAACTGCAGCTGAGCAGGCTGCTGAGTGGACGAGGTCTTACCAACCATACGAGCTTCGAGCTTGGCCATTTTGGTGGGCAGAGACTGATCCGATTGGTTGGAAGAATTGGAGGAGAAATGAAGCAGCATATCGTCCGACATTGCACAAGCAGCAATGCACAACAAAAATATGAAGAAAAAACGGCGTATTCAAAATCATTCAAGAAAACATTCAATTACATCAGTTCCCTAATTGACTCAATTCGAATTTGAGCTAAACCCTACTGTAATGCAGGGTTCCATTGCGTGCAAATACAGTTTCTGAGCACCCTTTAGTAACGGAAGCACAGCCTTACAACCATAATCAGGCTGTACTCCAAAAAAGAAAAAGCTATAGCAGAACTGGGTGTAGATAGAAACTGCAGCAATCAATCAAATATATCGAAAAGAAGTTGAAAGAGTTGTCCCAGTACAAAAAAACAACCGAGTAAGATCAAAATTGAGACAGAAAAAGGGAAGTGGAAATTAGGGTTTTCCCAATTAAGGTAGAAACCAATGAAGAAAAGGGAATTGAGGAGATGGGATAATTGGGATGAGAAGAATAAGATCAGCAAAGCCAAGCCTAAGGTGTTGCTGCTAACTTGAATGCTTATGAACTAATAGAATCAGTATGATTTCAAGACCATGGAAGAAAAAACTGTGAAGAGAGAGAGAGAAATTGGGGTTGTGAACTTGTGAGGGAAATGAAAATTTAACCTTTAAGAGCTCATCTTTGCAAATTGCAATGCTTGTGGAAAAGAGATTTAACATCTGCCTTGGAATGGAAGATCACTAATCAAAAAAACCCTAATAGGAAAATGAGAAGCCTTTATGAGAGTAAAAAGAAAAAAAGAGAGCATTTAACCAAAATGAACAATTTCTTGAAAAGGTTATATTGTAGAAAGCAGTCCTCAGGTGGCCTAACAATTGACCTCTTCAAACAAATTTCCACACACAAAAAAGTGAAGCAAATTAAACAAACAACCACTCTAAATTGCCTTCCACCCAAACTTAAATCAAATGTAATTCTAAGAAAAAAAAAATCTCTTTTCAATAGAAACTAAACTCATTAAAGCATATATCTTAGATTCGAATTCTGACCACTACTTATTTAACTCGAAATATAAGATGTCGCATTTCAGGGGGAACCAGCTAGTTTTGGATTCGAGTGGCATTTTACCCCTAACCACAACTCATCTGTTGATTCTTCAACATCATTCGGTTCGAACCTCCACTTAGTTTCACCCAAGCTTCATCCTGGTCATGGATAGATCACCCAGGTTCGGGTCCATAAACAGTGACAATTGCCTCATGATTCTTACTAAAATAAAACATAATATTATAACAAAAGTTATATTAGATAAAAAAAAAATAATTTACATATTTATATTACTTTACCCGTTTTTAGTAACAATTTACTTCTAAAACAATAAATTATTGTTTTATCTTATTAGTTATTAATATAGAGAGATTAATTAGGGACACATGTAATTTCTTTCTTCTTCTTTTTTTGTCAAAATAGTCCGCTAATTAAAATATATATCACGAATCTATAGATCGAAAGTTTAAGTTTTCATCCATGTGTTATTCAACCTAAAAAATAAAATAATAGATTTAGAAGTAAATGAATATTTACTCGAACCTCATTAACATTCATTCTAATGTAGTCATTTTTAGTGGAATATTGTGCCATTAGCTTAAACATAAAAATTACTAAATGTGAAATATCCTACATTATTTTTATAGGGAACTTAACTATTTATAATTAGCTCGTAGTCGAATATTATTATCATTTTTTTATACAACAATTTACAGGGTGAAAATTCGAACTCACGACCTTTGATCTAAGATAATTCAATAATTCAATAAGTACTGTATAATAATTTAATCAATATACTATTCAATTAAATACTCACATTTATTGATTTATCATGTGTTATTGTAATAGATCACCCCTTCTTTAATCCTTATAAATTCTTATACTTTCGATTTTAATTCATTTTAATTCCTGTATTTTCAAAACGTCCATTTTGATTTTTGTAATTTCGAAACATCCATCTTAGTCAAAATACTTTTAAAATGTGATTATTTTGGTACCTTCATTTTCACATTTATCTCATTTTCTTCAATCAAACGTCCATTTTACTTTTTATAATTTCGAAACATTCATTTTTCGTTTTCTTCTATCATAATTTTAGCATTCCATTCATCAAATTTATTCAAATATAATCATAAATTTATATACTTCCAACAACTCTATAATTTCTAAACTTTGCACTAATACCTAGTGCAGCCTAAACTTCATATTGCATTCAACTCCACCCTAAATAACAAGTGGCTTCTATATCATGAGTTTCTTCCTACCGATAAAATTAGTAACTTCCACAACCAAATTCAAGAATTGTACTATCACATAACCTTGTATTTTAAATCCCATTTAAACAAATTAGGAGAAAGGTGAGGAAGAAAGGTGGGGAAGCCAAGAGGACATAATAGGGCAAGAAGCTATTGACTTTCAGATCTTCCACAACAGTGTACAACAACAATGACAATGTAGAAAACTCTCGAGCCTCCTCCATGCCGCTCCATGTCCCTCGTGTTCGTAGACGTGGCCATTGAAAATATCTGCATTGGACTAGAAATGACAAGATGAGAAGAATCAAACGGTATAGAAATTGAATTCCAGTGAAAATGTAGGGACTTGAGAACTTAGAACTTCAACAATTTGAAAACAATCAAAGTGTTCACCAAGAGCAAACCAATCAGACTAACTCTTCCTATGCCCCCATGCTGAATCAACCTGTAGAGATGGGTACCGCAAAATAAATTTATTGAATACAGTAAATAGATGAAAGAAAAGAAACACTACACAACAAAATCCCTAAAAAAAGTCATGGAGTCGCATTTACATCCCAAAAAATGCTATGAGAAACGTTCTAGTCCAAATCTGTGGTACATTTTGCCATTCTGCCGTAAAAAACAAACGATTCTGTAAAATTAATAGATGTTTAAATTTAACTGCAAATGAAAACACCTGTCGGCGACTGCAAAGAGCGATAGAGAATAATGTAACTGAACTCAAAGAGTTGATCTGGTACTATTACAAATGAAGCAATAACTTGAAATTATCTCAGATTCTGCAATGGAACCATTAAGCAAAAATCAGATCTTCAAGCAGTAATTTTTTTCCAACAGCTACCAATCATACATATCAAACAGGACTTTCTACCACCATCCATAGTTTTTCCTCCTTCCTTCATTGCTAAAGCCCCCACCAAATCTTTCATCGGTAAAGCCCCCAAATCTTGAAGCCGGGAATCTGTAAGAAGCTTTATGGGATCCTAACGACATTGGAGTCCCTGGATGTGGATGCAATGCACGCCTGTGTGTGGAAGATTGAGGATTTTCATAGTGACCAGTGTACTCCTTATAATTATTATGACTCCACATAGATGGTGTAACAGGAGAATTATTATGACCCCACGTATATGGTGTAACAGGAGAATTACTATGACCCCACGTAGATGGTGTAACAGGAGAATTGTTATGACCCCATCTAGATGGTGTAACAGGAGAATTCCAGTTATTTTTCTTGGATGAGCCACTAGAAAAGTTACCAGGAGCATCTTCCATCATCCAGCGACCCTTTTGTCCTGACTTCCTAGGCAAGGTGGTGTACTTATCTTCATGATTTATCTTTTTCTTCTTGTGAGCCTTTGCAAGATCACGAGACGCAGAATTTGATCCCAGTTGGTTCGTTTCTTCTACTTGTGACCTCAATTTTGGCTTTGATACCTCACGATTCCTCTTGCCACCCTGATCAGTACAAGTTTTTTACAGCAAACATAATTAAATACATAACAGAAAGAACAGTCCCTCCCGAACCCCAATATGTGAACTCTTTTATCTACCTTGGCAGAACTGGTGCACTCACGGGCRAAATGCCCWTCTTCACCRCATCTATAGCATGAGCTAGGTGATGCAGCAACAGAGGCTTCCCCACAAAATGTCGAGCATGCCTGTGGGTTTACATTCGTTTCTTCTATTTGTGACCTCAATTTTGGCTTTGATACCTCACGATTCCTCTTGCCACCCTGATCAGTACAAGTTTTTTACAGCAAACATAAGTAAATACATAACAGAAAGAACAGCAACTCCCGAACCCCAATATGTGAACTCTTTTATCTACCTTGGCAGAACTGGTGCACTCACGGGCGAAATGCCCATCTTCACCGCATCTATAGCATGAGCTAGGTGATGCAGCAACAGAGGCTTCCCCACAAAATGTCGAGCATGCCTGTGGGTTTACATTCGTTTCTTCTATTTGGGACCTCAATTTTGGGTTTGATACCTCACGATTCCTCTTGCCACCCTGAGCAGTACAAGTTTTTTACAGCAAACATAAGTAAATACATAACAGAAAGAACAGCAACCCCCACCAAATATGTGAACTCTTTTATCTACCTTGGCAGAACTTGTGCACTCACGGGCAAAATGCCCTTCTTCACCGCATCTATAGCATGAGCTAGGTGATGCAGCACTAGAGGCTTCCCCACGTAATCTTGAGCATGCCTGTAGGTTTACATTCACAGAGGAGAACAAATTAATCATCGACATGCAATAAAAATTAGAAGCAAGAAACTTCAATTTTAAAGGAATGAGTTTTCTTGTCAACATGGTATGGCTACAAGTTCCTGTAATTTAATATTCCATCCCAACAAGCAACAAGTATGTTGGATAGATAATTTTCTCTAATTTATTGTATTGATGATATTAAATATTTATATTATATCCATCATTAGAACTTGTGTGTACTTCAGCTGATATAAATAATATTCAATAGAACAAGTTTAAATAAATCGATGAGGAAATAAAGAGAGTCAGAGCCAGGTAAATTGATGTGTTCGCAGTTGTAGTTCCAATTCCCACATCAAAGAAAATAAGAAAAGATTTTTTTTTGGGAGAAACAGATTTCATTAATGTAATGAAATGGAAAAGAAATACAAAAGGGGAAGATTCCAAACTAATGGAGTTACAAAAGGCTCTCCAATTGGTTAAAAGAGAAACAAAGCTATAGTGTTTAAAGATCGGAGAACATTTGCACCAAGATAGAAAATAAGAAAAGATTGTGCTGCCAGAGCCTCAAAAGTTGCTTATAGAAGAGCTTCACCCTCAAGATCTCACCCACCACAATGCTACTTGAGGGCTGCTGCTTGCAGATGGCTCCAAGAAAGTTCAATCATTTTAAATTGAATTTGCCAGCATCCACAGTTAATTTGAAAAATTATGGTGATAAAAAAAGATACAAATCATCTCAGGTATTGAGATATCTAGCGATACTGAGTGAGAGCAACACTACAGTCCCTGTCAATAAGGACCTCACCTCCGCTCTCACATGTTGATTCAGTCAAACATTTAAACTTTTGATTAGAAGCAAATATTAACATCCCATTTATTCCCAATCATTTGATTCGCACAAGACAATTACTATCATTACATGAGCCCAGAAATCTCAAACTTCTCAATGCCCATGAGTTCCAAATTTTACTGATTGCAACTGCCAACTGACGTGAGAGCAAAACAAGTGGACATTTCCATTAAAAGTAAAACACAAACAAAACAAGAGAACGTCTCAAATGGAAATGAACGGTGATATGAATATTATGTGAACATCATATAAAGTCAGATATGAGCATAGAGAACTTACCAGACCAGTATGTCCAGTCTGTCCACATTTATAGCAGGAAATGTCTATTGAAGTATCACTGGTGGAATTCACACAACATAAATGGCCAAATTTCTTGCAAATGTAACATTGTATGTTCTGGAGAAAAAAAAAAAGGAAAAAAGGTCATACAAGTCACATTGAGAAAAATAACACAGTAAACAAAACAATTTATGGAATCAAGTGGAAGAAGACCTTAAGATCATCATCTGGATAATGATTTTGACAAGAAAACATATCATGCCCAGAATCTCCACATTTTAAGCACATTTTTGAGCTTGAAGAAACATCCTTGTTCTTCTCTGGACAGTCTTTTGCACGATGCCCACCTTTCTTGCAAATAAAGCAATCTCGTGCCTGGAAATAGCAAGAAGAAGATTTTCAGTACATCTAAATGAGCAAGAAACAGGATAACATGTAAGGAGACAAGATTAATACACCATTATACACTCAGGTTGATTGTGAATAGAATAGGTAATGAATTACTTGCATAGAAAAAGTCAATCAATACATAGTAGTTTCCAAATTAGAAACTTCAAACTTCAAAACCTAAGAAGATGGAGATATTAAAAATATTAAAATATTAACTCAATTAAAAGGATACTTGATAAGAGTAGATTTCTAGTTTTCTTTAAAATGGTATGATTAAATATACCATCGGGAAAACAGCGCATCTCCATTCACGAGAATTCTTGCATTACACTCACCATATCGACCTTGTGAGAAACTTAAAGCTGCACATGGCAATGAAACATTAATTTTCATTGCCACCAACAGGACCTGACCCATGGCCCAACATTCAAATGATGTTAATATTATTTAATCTATTACTTGTTTGGCCATCTATGACAGTGAGAAAGTAAGAAGCAGACAAATTTTGTATGATTTCTCACTGACCTTCGAGCAACTTCTTCCATAGTGCTCCAGACTTCCACAGACAAAACATGGTTTCTTTCGTTGTTTAACTGATGTGCAATTCACAGCATTATGACCTTCCTCGCCACAATTATAGCACGTTCCCCAACTATCTGGAGGATCAAAGTATCTTGGTCCACGCTGGTAGAATAATATATTAAAGATACAATGCTAAGCCTCCGCAGACATTAATTTTTCCTTAATGGTAGTTCAGAGCAGTTAAAGGGACTCACAAGAAGCTTCCTGAACACGTTATTATCAGTTATCATTCCAGTTGTCTCGGTATTCTCTCCTTCTGTGACAACCACCTAAAATTGAAAGTAAACAGCAAGACCATCAGAAACACGAAGCTCTATTAGATTCACGGTCCATTTATCAGATTAAAGAAAGTAAATATAATGTATTGCTCCAAATTTGAGACGACTTATACTGTGGAAACTAGTGTAATATTATCAGATATTTTGCCTTCCGGCAACCACAAAAGCAGACGAAAATTCCATCGGTAGACAGGTTTTTGGTTCAATGAGCACTCTTAGATCGAGTTTAGTATTTCCTTCTCAACATTGTCATTGTGTCATCAAGAAAAACCGAAGGGACGGTCTCTTAGTCCATACCCATATCCTGAAAAATATACAGTTCTTCCAGAACTCCTGCTCTCTCACTAGATTCTTCCAGAAAGACTAGAGTATAGTAGAAATTACTCACATTGAGCTCTTCAGTTCCCAGCTTCTTAGCCTTTTTCTTCTTCCTCTTCACAGACTTCTTACTTCCCGAAGCAGCGGTTACGCTATTTCCGGCAGCAGCGTCAGGTTCCGCCAAAGACGAGGAAAACAGTTCGACGGCTCCAACGCCGGCATCGCCATTATTACCACTCGTTCCACGGTTAGCATCCTCGTTATCGTTGGCGTCGGCGACCAACTTCCCGGCACGCAATAGCAAAGCCTTCTCGACAATCTTGAGGCTAAGATCTTCATTGGCCTCCTCCTCGTCACTGCTCACCGAGTTGGCAGAGTTCGAAGCCCTGTGAAGATCGTCATCGTCGTCCTCGAATTGGAACTTCTTCTGCTTATCTTTCCTCCCCATCGTCCAATTACAAAACCGAATGTAACTGCTGCAATCTTGTTAGTTGTTAGCCCCAATTGAACGGTAGGGAGAACTGAGCAGAGTTCTTCAGTTTTCACCCGGGGCCCGGAGTAGGCTAGGGTTTCCACAATTTTCGTTTATAGAACTACGTCTCTTTGGATTCAATTTCAGACGACATGTCGTTCGGCAAAGTAAACAAGCCGTAGCCTAGCCTGAGCGTCGGAACCCCAACCGCAAAAGCAAAACTATCCGGTTACCAAATATCCCGCAAGTGAATGTGGGCCGTGTAAAACGCTGCGTTTAACTGAGAACGATTTTCATATACATATGGAAATGTTTTTTTTTCATATCCCAGTGGTGCGGCTGTTGATTAGAGGATGTGTCAATTATGCTACGTTGGTATATATGAAAATGTTATTATGACAAATAGTATATAAACTTTTATCAATAGACTTTATTTCTCATTGTCTAGCTAATTTTTTTTTAATTTCCATTTTAAAGAAATTATTCCAGTTATTATTTCTATGATTACGTGATATTCTATTCAAAATTATTTTGTTTTTTTTTCTTAATATTTATAGAGGATTAAAAATAGTATTAAAACTTTAGTTCAAATAATATTTCACTCTCGTTTATTTGAAAATATTCATTCGTATCTTTTAAAAAGTGATCAATTTAGTTCATTTTTTCTAAAATTTTAATACAATTTTTACATCTAGATAAAACTATTTAGTATATAGTAATATTTACATTTTAAGAAATATATTGATTTGAAATGTTATGCTGAAATTGTAATAAGAGAAATGAGATTAAACAATAAAATAAAACAATTCAAATAATTACTTTTTAAAAGTAGATCAAAACGAAATATGTCGAAAGTACACGTACTAAAATAAAACAAATTTAAAAGTATACGACAAAAAACAATTTTTTTTTAAGAGATAAATATCATTAAGTCACTGGGCAAAATGTGAAATTACATCATCCTCTCCAAGATGTAATCAAGAGATATTGTGAAATCAGAAGCATGAAGACGAAGAGCGCAAATAACTCTTAGCAAGCAAATATACAAGACGATTGTAGTGCCGATTAACAGGCACGAATTGGATGAACTCAAAATTTATCGCTAGAAATTGGATGTCGTGAGTCCACATCCGTTCGGGGACCAAGAGAATCCGATTCCACAAGTAACCGAGAGCAACCCGTCAAAAGAGTCCACGAATCCCTTCAAGCTGAATCATAACCAAAATATTTTCAATCTTGGAATTTTAAAAGATTAAAGGCATATTTTATTCTAAAAAAAGGGCATATTTAAAACTGGCTGCAAAATTGAAGGGTTTTTGGGGTGAGTAATTATGTAATTTAGGCGGTAAAAATTAAAATATGGAGTGGGCCATAGAGAATTCAGTTATGGAATGAGGATTCGATTATCCCTCATCATAGCCTCATCCGCTCGCCACTTCCGTTGCTTCTTCCATCCATGTCTGCGCTACCTTCCACGGCCGCTCTCCACCTTCTCCCACAACTTCCATTACTCAAGCTCGAACTTCCGCTTCTCTACTCTTCTTCTTCTGCCTCTGCTTCTGCTGCAACTACTGCTTCTTCCGCCTGCTCCACTTCCGCCGCCGCCATACACCCGATCGCCCCAGTCATCCATCCCATTTTGCTCTTCAATACCTTCGACGCGCCATTGGACACCCAAACTTTCCTTGCTACTTTCAGCGTTTTGGTTGCCATTTCTCTCTCCCTCTTTCTTGGTCTTAAGGTGACATTTCTTTCGACTCCCTTCCCTCTCTCTCTCCTGATATGTTTCTGGCCTGAAAGTTGCGAGAATTAGGGTTTTTAATGCTTGAATTTGTTGGTTCGGCTTTTGCAGGGTGGTCCTATGCCTTGTGAGCGTTGTGCTGGAAATGGTAAGTAACCAACCACGCTTTAATTTGTTTCTGAGTTACATTCGTTTCAATTTTAAGAAAGGGGCAAAGTTTGTTAATGTTTATGACGACCCCCATCCCAATTGCAGCTTCACTAGATTATTATATTGTTTTGGTCGTCTTCTAGCATAGGATTAAATTTATCTATTATCATTGATTGAGTGGTTTACAACACATAAAATCCCTGCTTTCAACTGCTCTGCGAACATTCAACTTCGGATGCATCAAATAAGGAATACGTATTTTGGCATTAGTTCAGCAGAACAACTTTATCATATTCATAACCTAAATTTTTACATAGTTGGTTATAAGTTATTTATAACCTTAGACCAGCAAATGGAGTTATGGGAGTGGGGACATCACTTGCCCATCATCTATAGGTAGATTATGTTAATATTTCATCCAATATTTATATAACTTGTTAACATGACCTATAATTAGCAACATTTGAGGAAGTCTAGTATTTGCGGATCACATCAAATATAGAATCAATTTAATTGCTATTTGGTATGGTTGGTAATCAGAGGCTAATTTCCCACGAATGCTTTTGTCTCTCAAAGATTATTAAACATCTCCTTACTAGAAAGTTTGGCTAACCATGTCCATATGCAGGTGGCACAAAATGTGTCTTCTGTGACAATGGAAAGATGCAACAACAGTCGGGATTAATTGACTGCAAGGTGTGTAAGGGTGCAGGTATTTACTTATCTTCCTATACTTTCAAAGTTAATTGATTGTGTAGAGCATTTATGACTTTTCTTTTAATACAACATGTGCGGGTGGAGGTTAGGTTCGAACTCACAACCTCTTAGTTGGAGATATGTGCTAATAACCGTTGGACTATATTCGCTTTGGCAGAACATTTATGACTTACACCGACCATTATTTGTTATAGTTCGTTAATCAAAATCTTCACTGCAACTGATGACCTGCCCGTGTCCTACTACTTATTGGAAAAGAAATATATACTTCTTCTAGCTGAAAATTCCTGAAGAGATGTCATTAAGATTATGTTGTTGCTTTCTAAGTAGCGAGTAATAATTTTCCGTATGTTACATAACATGACCTTATTTTATTCACATGTAGATCTTTTATATGTGTTTGTAGAAGTTATACTCAATGACCGAGAGAGAGAGGCTTATCAAAATTGAGCTATTTTTAGTTGTTATTCCCATAATGGCCAGATCAGGCTTCCCATCTTTTTTATATTAAGAAATTTGCCTTAATAAGTTTGAAATTTAAATTTAAAGAGATATTGTTAGCTGGTTGCCATTTTTGCTATAAATTCCCATTATTCTTGGTAGGGTGCAAGTATTTTTTTAAATATATTAAATTTTGAATCTCCAACTGAATTTTTTACCTCTTGCCTTGGATTTTAACTTCGTTTCATATCAATTTCATCATTAGTTCATTTTTCCTCATCACAATTTAAATCCAATATCAGCAAGTTCTCTCTCTGTTTTTTTCCCCTCTCCATTCATGTATTTGGGGCTTTTTTGATTGGAGGTTTTACAAAGTAGTCTGGGATTAAGATGACTGGAAATAAGATATCTAGGTTGTGTAGGGAAATGTTAATAGAATTTTCTGGATGTAAATGATTAATGTGCTTGCTGTTGAGGGGCTGTTGAGGGGAATGATGTTAGATTTGTTTTAAAATTAGTCAAAATCAGCTTTCAACCAATTACATTAGATCATTTTAAATAAATAATTGGTAGTTAATTTATTTTTATTAAGTTAAATTATTCAAAAATAATTCTAGACAATTTATTGTTTTCAAAAGAAAAGTTGCTCTAGCTCTTCAAATTTATAGTTCTAAAATTTTCTTTTTGAGTTTTTGAAGGGGTATAGTTAATTTGTCGCTCAACATTGATTAGATTTATGGGTAGAAAAGAAATTTGAGTTTTTGATAATAACTAAAATTAAAAGAACAAATAACGAATGAAGAAAAAAACTAACGAAAAAAGTAATAACAAAGCACCAAGAAAAAACAAATAGTAGGAAAAAATAGAAAAAAGAAAGAACGGACCAAAGAAAAAGCAAACAACATTAAAAAAACAAAGAAAAAAAGCAAACAACATGGAAAAAACAAAGAAATGAGAGAGAGAGGGAGATTAGTTTTAGAGGAGAGAGATCGAATTTTAGAAGAGAGAGACCAAATGGGTCCTTAAAATATATTGATTTTTAAAAAAATATTTTAGTATATGTGGTATGTTTTAGTTATTAACTCGTTATCTTGAGTATTCAATTTTTTGAAATAATCTAGTAGCTTTATCTAATTTGAGTTATAATTTCTTTGTAGGATTGATATTCTGCAAAAAATGTGGGGGTTCTGGATATTCCAGACGGCTGTGAGAACTTTTGAGTTATAAGTTTTCTCCATTTGCAATGTAATTTCTGATATTGTGTTCCATCCAACTCAGGAGGTAATGATTCAGTTCCATCTTTTTACGTGATATATATATATATATATATTAAAAAAAAACTTATCTTTTTTCTCAAACAAACATGTTTAGAATAGTTAGTTGAAAACAATTTATAACAAGGGGATCATCAATAATCCATAATCATCTTTCACCTGCAAATATACAGAAATTGTGGCAGCAGTTAAATGAAAACTTAACTGTGATGTAAATTTCCCTCCCCTAACAGTAATTTTGCCTCCATGACTGTAGAGTGAATGCTTCTGAGCTCTTCTTCCATTTTTTCAGATAAGAAGATTGAGTTATGCCTGGTATCCTCTAATAATTGGCTTGTTTTTTGGATGGCTACAGATCTTGCAGTTACCAGTTCCTCCATCCTTCTATGTTCTATCTGCAGTTCTTCTTCCAGAAGTTTTATCTCTGCCTCCTTCAGACCTGCTTCAAACAGGCACTCTTGGTACTCCAAAATTATGTTCTCGAATTCTGTTATTCCAGTGTCTCTAATTTCCAGCAAGGTCTCCTTCTCATTGATTACCCCATGAAGTGCAACTTCCATCTCGTCGATCGACCATGAAGCTTTCTGTACCTCCAACTGAACAGCTTCAATATCACTGTCAACCTTTCTAGCTTTTCTTGTCAAATCTTCAAGTTCCTTTCTTATGACCCCAAGTTTTTCTTTGGCTAGCTTTATCTCATTTTGCAACTTCGTTTTCTCTTCTGCAGACTTGAGTAAATCTGTGGCTCGACCACTAAATTGCCAGT
Organism: Momordica charantia; assembly: GCF_001995035.1. Next base: position 2,919,945 of record NW_019104494.1, on the reverse strand, counting down.
TCTTAGGTTGGCAATCTGTTTTTTCAACATTATCTATTGCAAAGAGGACCTTGTCATTTTCTTGTTTTTCACTTTCTTCATCTAATTTGGATTTTAAGCTTGCAAGGTTGTTCCTCAGTTCCACTTCAGATTGTTGGATCTTCACACGTCGGGTCTCAATTTCTTCTCGGCGTGCTTGAAGGAATGCCAACTCGTTTTTCCTCTGATCCAAATTAGACTTTGAAGCATGTGCCCTTGCTCTTGCCCTTGCTTCTCGTTGTTCAAAATAAAGTATTGAAGAAGAGAAGTTAGTCAGAGAGTATCTCAGAGCACAAAACTTACTCTTTGCGAGATCTCTACTTTCTTGCTTTTCTGATAAGATGAGTTTAAAAGATTCAACCTCCTTCTGCTTCGTTTGAACTTCATCTTCCACAACGTCTACCTGTCTCGACAGTTTATCAGCCTCAAATATCATCTTCTCAAGTGAACTTAATACAGTGACAGTTCTGGCTGAATCTGAAAGCTGTTCATCTGCTCTTTCGAGCATCTTTCTTACCAAACTTAAATCTTCTGGCACTGGCAACATTTCTTCAATAAGAGCTGGCGATTCGATTTCCATCTGAGTTCCAACATGCATCTGTATTTCCATGTCAGGTGGTATAGATTGGCAAACCAAATTTTGTGCTTCATTGGGGTTGAGAGGTTCAACATTTCCCTTATTCATCCCGTCATCAACTTCAACAAACTTCTCGATGCAATCAGATTCTCCTCTGGTGTCAACTTTTGTGCGTTCAACAGAAGAAAGCATCCTTTTGAGCTCATCTTTTTCTTGCATGGCCCCTTCATACAAACTCATTAGCTTGTCATTTTCCTCGTGCATTTCCACAAGCTGTTGCTGTAGCTTCTCAACCTCTTTCTCATGATCCTCTTTTTCATTGGAAGTTTCAACTGCTTTAGCATCATTCTGTGCAGTTTCATCTTTATTTACACTTCCGTACTTGCTTTCTGAAGCTGCCATTTCGTACAGTTCGATGAGTTTATTGTTATCCTCTATTAAAATTCTTAGCTTCATCCGCAGTTCATCATTCTCTTTAGACAATTTTACTGCTGTTTCGTGAGCACTCGCTTCTCTTTGGCTTGCAGCATCAATGGCGTCAACCATGGTCTTTAACTCCATTTGGTCACTAAAATTGATGATGGACATGTCAGTTGTTGCCAAAGGAAGCGCAACTTGATTAGCTTCATCCACAGGTCCAGTATGTCCCTTAGACTCGAGTTTTGCTACCAATTCATCTACACGCCTGCATAATTGCCATCATTTTAGAACTCAAGGACACAATAGTATAACCGATAGAACATAATAAGTCGAAAAGAAGGCGACAGTTGTAAAAGAGTCTCCCAAACTAACCCTTTCTATTTCATTTCAACATAACCTTTACGTGGCAGTGTCAGTTAAACAGACCAATGTAAAACTCTTTTTACAGAGAGCATATAATAATATTTACCTTTCCAACGTTTCCTTTTCTTCCACGCATAATTCAAGTTTCTTGCGAAGTGTATCTAATTCGTCTTGGTTGTGAATGGCCTAGAACAATAATATCGACATCATCAGAGTCTAGAAATACAATTAGCAATCAAGTAGAATATATTTGAGAAACTGAAACTAAGCTTCTTCCATATAGTCACCCATATTGTAAATAGTGTACCACCTGCATGCGAAGGAATTCATTCTCCTCATTAATTGAAGATTTCCATGGTGATCCCCGCTCCTATATTAGAAAGATGAGCAAAGAACCGTGAAAACTCATTCTCTAGAAGTAAATGATTCTTGAGGAATAAAAGTTATGGCAGAAATGTAAACTGGTTACATGGCTATTAATTAAAGCCCCAATTCTCTTTTCTCCACAAATAAAAGTAATCATAGACAACTTTTTCTATAAGCTACTACAGTTTTCAGCTATCATCAATAATAAGAAAAAATGGTAAAGAAAAAGGATTAAATTCAGCATTCAATCAATTATAAACTATCCTAATTTGGTCAAGCCACTTGCTCGATTCTTTCTAGTAAAATAGGAATCTTCTTATATTGGGGAAAAGAAAGTGTGATAATAACTCAGTCTAACCTGATTGGTAATAAGAAAGTTATCATCATCGACATCTGCTATGACGCCCGAGTTTCCTTTCTACAGTATAACATTAACATAAAGAAGATTAGGGCTTAGCAATATATTTGATAGAATGGTAAATCACCATGAAATTCAGAAAAAAAAAAGTTTGTAGTAGAAGTACCTGGATTATCGAGGGATCTGATTCATGCATAAGTTTCCAATCTAGTGCTTCCAGTAACTGTAGGTTTGCTTGCAAGAAACATAGTCCCATTAGAAGCTAAAATACATGACTATAAGTTCTAAAAATTTAAAATAATGTAAGGATTCTCTTTAACTTTTACCTTGTTCTCTAATACCATGATCTGTTCATGCACCATCTCCCGTTCGCCCTCTTCATAAAATGACTTCAACCTGTAGATCAATGCAGCTTAGACAAGAAAATAACAAAGAAAATTACTGATGATGCAGAAATTAGATTAATTGTATCGTATATATTTTCTAAAATATGGATCTCTTGTCTCAAAGTTCAAGATAAGTTCCACTTCTGTGTGACGGTTGATTTCTTATATTTAAAATAATTCCATGTGATCCTGAACTATGACAAGCTCCACTTGTAAACATCTATACCTCGGTGATTGGTGTACCGACACACTGTCAAAACAAGTACAAAAACAAGGCTCCTATGTTCCAAATGTGTTCTATTCATTATCTCCATATAGTGTGCTAGTGAAGAAATTATTCGCGCGAAGAAAGACCGTTGAAGTTGTTAGAAAGAACCTGCCTTCTAATTTCTTCCTTCAAACGCAGGTTTTCCATAGCAAATCTGGTCACCTCTTGGTTTCGATCTACCTGATTTCTCAAAACCTCAATTTCCTTCAAATGTTCCTCCTTTTCTTTCAGTAAGTGTGTTTCTGCAGAGATCTTTCCAGAAGTAACTGCTTCCAACCTTTTTATTCCCGCTTCTCGAAACCTCAGTCTCATTTTAAGACCTTGTATTTCATCCTCTCTTTGCTTGGCCTAGTCATACCAAACAGGAATTGTCAACAATGAGAAACCAGATATCTTCTATCTATGAAAGAAATTGCCAACCTCCATGGCTTTGCTCCATCACTATCTAATCTTCATTGATGACAGGAAATAATTGTGTGGGGAAGTGTTCAGCCATGAATTAAGAAACAACAGTACTCTGGTTTACGTACCAGTTGCATTGCTGCCTGATTTTCATCAGCCAATGCCTGCAACGCCATATCCTTATCCTTTTCTCTCCTAAAGGCCCCAACAAGGGCAACTTCATAGTCTCTTCTCTGAAATACATCGAAGTTAATAGCAAATAAGTAATTGTAAAATAAGTTCCTCAAGGTTCAAGCTTAAGAGCTAACGGTCAGTACCTGAGACATCCTTTTACCAGTTGTAAGAGGGCTCATTGCTCCATGAAGTCCTTCCCATTTCATGGTTCCTGGAGATCCCGGAAAGCTTGCTGCAAAACTATCGTTATCTTGATTATCTCCTCCTCCACAAGCTAAACCACGTAACCTGGATACTTCTTTCTGAAAATTTCACAAGACTGTGTAAGTACTATGCTACTAGCAATAACCCAAACAAGCACAACTTTTGCTTTTTAACTCGGAAGCAGCTGTTAATTAGTCTGTTCTTAATATCCAGTTCCAATTCCATGTAGAAAATGTAACAGGCCAGAAGAAAGAATTCGAGCCACTTTCGAAATAGACATCTTGGTACCTTGAGTTGTTGAATCTGTAGCCTCATGGCAATTACATCTCCAGAAGCATCTTCGTTCACGATTGCCTGATTAAAGGCACAACATTTTCATGATGAGCACTGAAGAAAATTATTGATAACATAACATTTAGTTGCGAAAGACGATAACATAAATATCTAGTGGATGGCGAGCCCGTGCTGTCTACTATGTGCATATTTCATTCAATAAGCAGAGAAAAGATATCATAAAAAAGAGACTTAAAGACATACATTGTTCTTTATAAATTTAGCACGTTGTGCAAACTTCAACGTGCTTAGCGTTTCCAAAGAACAGCTGCAAGGACCCATAACAAAGCATTAAAGGATTCAGAAAGCATAATGGAAAAAAAAAAGAGGATATGATTGCATACAGAAAGAAAAGGAAAAAGCGAGGATAATACAGGAGAAAAACCCTGAAACCCCAAAAAAGTTGTCGACATGATTAAGCGGGAATTAGTACAATAGAAATTCACTAACCAGCTTGAAGGACTGATATTTGCAATTATGATCGTTTTTGCATTCCCTCCTAGAGAATCCTGAAGCCACAAAACAACTTGTAAGTTGCAGTAAGCTCATAATTAGAAACAAAACAAAAATTACACTCTTGCACTTGTACATGAACTATTCTAAAACATGTAAACATTAGATAGCAAGCAGCTCGAAAATTTAATATCATAAATCATAAATCTGCGTTCTAATACAAATGATATACCTGTAATTAAGCAATTACTATTGTGCTAATAGAAAATTGATTTCATCAAAAAAAAAAAAAAAGATACTTAATATATTAAGCCTATGCCAGCAATTTGTTCAGCTTCATACTTGTTGCAAGGTATCAGAATAACAATACAAATTCAGGAAAAACTGTATGACAAAGAAACCCGAGCACATTTCATGCGCCAAAAATATATTAGTTCTACGAACTAAAGAACATTATGTAGTATTTCTCACTTTTTTAATATTATGCAAGCTTACCCAGATTACTGCATAGAATAATTGAAAGAAATTATGATGCTCATCTTTAGTATCTCGATATATAATTTCATTGATATAACAAACTCATTTGCATTTTAATGCTCTGTCAATTCTCATCACGCCCTACCTGAAGCAAAAATGTAAGCTTGGAGTCCCTGTAAGGTACGTGAAGTGACTTCCCATTGGATATGTTCACTAGGTTCATTATCACGAGCCTGTAGGTGCCAAACACGTTCCGTAGTCAAAATACTTGAGTAGAGCAAATTAGTTTGCTTGCTACAAGCTTACAAATTAAAGATAAAAGCTTAAAAAGCATACCCTAATGTAGAAAGAGACTTGTTAATATTAGTAGCTTCCTTAAGACGTTCACCTTCAGCTCCAGAACTCTTCTGCCTGATTAGGATTCATATATAAAGCTCAAGAATAAAAATATCATATACGAAGGTGGAAGTAATGCTAAAAAGAAGCAAGTGAAACTAATTAATACTTTCTTTTCTTAAAGTTATGAGTTATCAAATACTTCAATTACTTATAAAGATGAAGTACATATATTTGCTTCCTTACCCTTTCAAGACATTCAAGCAAAAACAAAAGCAAAGATAATATGATAGCAGGGTGCAAAATGTTAAACCTAAACGCAACAGCAAATTTGTTTTTTCTTATCATAAAAATTTTGACAGGAGTGAACTGCGTTCTCTTCTAGTTACTTACTTTGTTTGCAACAGTAGAATAGCGGAAGGGGGCGGAAGGAGAAAATTAACATTCAACTAGAGATTCAGATGGATCATTTACCTTTCAGATCCGGCTAAATCAACAAGATTAAGTCGAGCAAAACGATGGTGAGTCACGCCTTGGGATTCCCACTACAGAAGATTTTATTTACCGTCAATAATTTTGAAATGGAAGCATCAAAATGGTTATAAATTTTTCTTCATAAAACTTGAATATTGAAATTTACCTTACTTTCAATGATGCATGTAAATACACTATGGGAACGACTGCTAGCACGATTCATATTGGTTGATGCTACCTTTCTGTTTGCAGCACCCTGAAACCATAGTTAACTTTCACTTTAACTGCACAATAGAAGTTAGCAAACCATGTCTATGATGAAATCTTTTGAACCTTTTATACCGACGTGTATATATGAATGGTCTGAAAAAGTTCAATGATTCCAGTCCATCATTCAAAACATATAACCTGCAGAACTTTAAAATACCATTCAGAAAATACCTGAATAAGTTGCTGAAGAATATCTCGAGCACTTGTAACTTCTATCTCTTTGAGGTTCTCTACATAGACCCCTTTCTTATTGTCTTCTCTAATCTGTAATGTATCAGAAAAAAATTGATATTCCACATCCACACCAAATTGAACTATATAAGTGGTAATATAAAATTTAAATGACTGATCCAAATAAATTCATGAATCAAAACGAGGGAAGAAAATGGAGGGAAAAAAGTTACTAATTCAGGCTATTCCTATTAGTAATCATTTTGATTCTATTCCACATTGAATATTACTTTTACCTGTAAGTTGGTGGATGATGGATCCAATAGATCAAGTATCTGTTCATTATATATTTCCAGAAATGAGCATCTACACGTGTACTTCAACCTCTCATCTTTGCGGGCCTCTTTTTCCTGATCATCACAATCGAGTTAATAACTGTTACCCCCAAAAACTTGCAATATTTATTCAGTATAACTACTAAAAGGGATTGGTATCAATCTGCTAGAGGACCTTTTCAATGAAAATTTTCTCTATCTTCAATTAAGTGATAGCGAAGAGATGCATACCTTTTGGATTCTCGTGAATAAATATTCAAATACTCTGGGTGTCATCCCACAGTTGACACTATGTCTTCGTGAACCTCCCTCAATGTCTCCGAGCATGGTGTGAGTCTTTCCACTTCCAGTCTAAAGATACAAAATCTAATCATTGAACCTCAAATTGGAAAGTAAATACTTGCACAAAAGAATGTACTCAAATAAAATTCATCATCAGTCACACCAGATCTTACAGTGGTACACAGAGATTTCCAAAATTTTCTCTTCAGAAGAAAATGCTAGAAGCTTTACCCAATATTCAGAACCGAGAATGAAAAGTTGAATAACTTACTTGTCCGTACGCAAACATGCAACTGTTGTAGCCCCCCACACAGTTATCCACCATTGGTAATCCAGCCACTTTGAAAAGATTTTCCTGTTATATTGCCAACTTAAGTCCCAATGAACAGATAGTGCAATGAGAGTACATTATCGTTCGGAAAGCTACCTGGCTGACATGCTCGTCTGCAACTAAATCAAAAGTAAAGCGCGATTCAGGATGCCCTGTCCATGTAACAGTATGGCAGCTCTCCTGCCTAATGCATTTTCCATAGCCTTGCAAAGATACTTCTGAACTACTAAGTGGGCGAATCCTTATGATCACCTGCATGGGTAAGCTGGAGTATTAACCCTCAAACACGACATGTAAAGAACCTTCAAACACTAGCAGCTAATGCTCCCTCGTCATGAACAGGTAACCACCCATACCTCATCAACAATTCTTCATTCCAAGAACCCATAAGTTCCAAATAATCAGATAAAACATGAGATCTAGATAGTTCTCAAAAGAAATATAATAAGAAGCAATATCTCCATTAATAATATATCAAGATTTCCTGCGGAGGTAAGCTGAGGTAATAAACCCTCAAAACACAGCATATAAGCACTAACAGTGGCAGCCAATACTACCTCCCCATGACCAGGTAACCACCCATACCAAACAATTCATCATTCCGAGAACTCCTAAGCTCCAAATACTCAGATAGAACATATGGGTTAGGCGAGTCCAAACTTCCAATTGTATATTTGGTCGTATAAAGTGAGTGTTCAACAGCCGAGACTATCTAGTGATTCCACAAAATTTTAGAATTCCAAACAACCCTAAAGTTACCTGCACATTGTGATCCTTCCAGAACGCGGGATCTTCTCGAAGCTCAAAGCTCTGGCTCGACGATCCAGCAACGTCACCGACTGCATCTTCATCGTTGAACTGGCTAATACTCCGTATAGCCGACGGCGGCGCGACACTCTCCTTGGACGCCGATTTAAGAAAATCCGGAGAACCACGCGGCGGATTCGCACTGTTCAACGTGTGATCCTGAAACCCGAAGCGGCTCTTGATTGCACTGGCCGTGTCCGATAAGAACGGCATTGCTTGTGAAAGCTTGAAAGAATTTCTTCTCGTGGATGAAATTGTCGGAGATGCAGCGTCCCAACAGGGAGAGAAGGCTACTGCGACTTGAGAGAGAGCGGAGCAGTGATTCGAGCAATTTGAAAAATGGGGGATCTTCTAAAAGAGAGGGAAATTGGAAGACGAGTGAGGCGATGGACGGTCCAGATTGTTTCGAGGATTCAATTTTAGTTCTTTGGATTTAGACCGTTTGAGTGCGATTTTAAATTTTGAACTCCCCACTCTCCACCTGTTCCCTTTTTTCTTCTTTTCTTTTTTAAAGGTTTCTATCAAAATCAGAAACACAAACAAATTTGGTTTAAACACTCTTTTTACCGACATTTTGTTCATTTTAATCGATGTAATTTTAAAATTGATTTATTATAGTCTCTAACATTAATATATACTTCTAAAATTTATTTTCATATACATACTTCTGAAAAATAATTGTTTTGGTCTCTTCATTTTTACTTTTATTTCATTTATTTTCGTTATAATTTTATAACTACATTCTAGTCACTAGATTTCTTGAAATGTAGTCATAAATTTGTATTTAACGATTTTAATGAGATGTAAATTGAACAATTTTGTAATTGTAGACTTAAGTGGTATTTTTTTAAAAGTACCTGAACTAAAATGGACGTTTTGAAAATACATATATTAAAATGAATAAAACTTAAAAGTATAGAAAACAAAATGAATCAAAGCTAAAAATATTGGGACCAAAATAATATTTTAAACGTGAAAGTTTTTAGATCCAAGAAGAACTATCAACCCTTCATGACAGACTATTGTTTTTGATAAATAATTTAGTTTGATATGCTACGTAACATAAGCTTTTATGAAGTTTTTATCTACCAAAATTTTTAGTGTTGATAGGTCCACGTTGGGTTGAGATACTTTTTAGACCCAACCAAATTGTTCAAATCGTAAATTTCTCTTACCGTTGTCAAACTCCAACCCAATTTAACCATAAAATATTAGAGTTTGGTTTATTTGAGTCACTTATTTAAAATTTCTTAAACATATATATACTTATTTTGAAATATTAAATCTAGATTACTAACTCTCCATTTATTTGAACTCAATCCAACCAAACACATTTATAATTGAAATGATGTAGTTCACTAGTTTAAATTTGCATAATTTAACAAAATTATATTACAGAGAGAAGGGATATAGGAATTTGTGCTCCATAAGAAAGAGATAATAAAGTAGATCGATAGTTAATCAATTATATAGTTTTAATTTATGTAGTACCGATTTATAGTTTATAGCTAACAGAACGTAGCTCAATGGTCGAAACATCATACTTGTTTTGATGTCAATTCATACATAATACCATGTGTTATAAAAGCGGATCAAGGCATCTACAACCATAAAATTCGATGCCGAGTCACTTTAAGATGTCAATTTTTTTTATAATGTGAAGGGCTATCCACTAAAACAAAGCATTTTATTCCTTTATTTGGCTTAGAATCGAAATACCAAATCAAGATAAAATTAATTCAACTTCGAATTTGCAAGTGCAGAATAACATGTCAATGCTTGGCTTCTCTTTGCTTCATTTTTAAGCTTCTTCTCCACATTGCTGGAAAAAAAAAATTTGTATGGCTTCTTTGAAAATATGGTTTCTCTAAACTACGTATAAGATTTGTAATAATTGTAACCATTAAAAAAAAATTGTAAACTTATTTTCTAAAAAAAATGACTTGTAAAAAGGTTAGCATAATAACTCTTAAAAAAAAAAAAAAATATATATATATATATATATATATATTTTGTCTAAATAACCCTAATTTTTTTATGACTAAATTAAATATTTAGAATAAAAATAAGAAAACCTAAACACAAAGAGAGTAGAAATATAATTCCATATATATATTTTTAGTACCATGTGTCCAAGACTTTTTTTTTCTTTTTGGTGAATTATATTTTGGTTGGCTTAAAATCAACCATTGGAATCTAACTCAATACTTTTAATCAAGATTAAAAGTGATTTAAAAGTTTGAATCTTCACTAGTATACTAGTATCGTATTAAAATAACAATACTTACTTACACATCGATGAAATTCCTACTTACCTTTTAGTATAGCTTACTTTTAGTCTATTATATTTCTACAATATTTAATAGATAAGTAAATATGCTAAAAATTTCGAACTAATAGAAATATAAAAATGTGTCACTAAATAAGAACCTTTGCTTATATATAGTTAATCGGACTATTATCCAAAAAGTTAAGATATATATCTTCGATGTCGTGAATTCGAATATCTACGGTGGATGGTTTCTTTTCTTAGTAAAAAAATCCTATCGATTTTCTTATTCATCTCTGTCGCGTGTTGCTTCTCCGGTGGTGTGTTACTGATAGCAATGGGTGTATGAACAAGAAGAAGAGAAATCGCGGGGAGTCGTACGCGTTTTTAAGGTCCCTCTGATAAATCCTCTAAGTCCAACTCCACCCCATGCCATCCATTTCCTCCTCTTTTTTCGGTGTTTTTGGTGGAGATTAGTAGATTTCACAACGTAAACAACCTAATTTTCTCTCGCCCTTCTTTATCTCTCGATCTCCCCTTAATCTTCCTCGTTCCAACCTTCATTCCGAGTACAATACGCGCACATTTAACCACCGCCGGACGCTCGCTCTGCTTTAATCTCCCTTTCTCCGGGGAGAGATGATGCGTACACACATCGATTGGAACCGGAAACATTAGGTTTTCCATATCTTCGATTCTTCCTTGCGCACCTTTCGATTTTGAAATCCACATTATATTCTGAAGGATTTAATTCGGATCGATCGCGTCTTGATGACTGGAAAGGTCCTCCTCCGATCTCCGGCGATCGGCCATTACAAATCGTCGCTCAAGGACGAGAAACTCGATGCGCCGAGAGAGAGGCGGCAGTTTGCGGAGGTGGCCGGGGGTTCGGCGGCCGAATGTACGGCGATATGCTGCTGCTGCCCGTTGACGGTGATGAACATCGTGATCTTTGCCATCTACAAGATGCCGGCGGGGCTTTGCCGGAAGGCGTTGAAAAGTAGAAAGCGACACGGGAAAATGAAGAAGAAGCGTCTGATTCAGCAGCGGAGGGGCGCCTCTCAGGAGTTTACAGATGGATCGGAGGGGCCCGGCGGAATTGGAGGATTTGATCAGGTGCCACCACAAGTCCCCGGCGCCGAACCCGGTCCCAAATCGGCCGACGACCTCATCCATTTAGAAGAGGAAATGTGGGGCCAGTTCTCTCAGACCGGGTTTTGGAGGAGTTCTTCTCAAACCCAAACTCAAACTCAAACTCAAAGACACGAGTAAATGTTTTCCTATTTTTCTTCCAGTTTTTTTCTTTTCACGTGTAAGTTCAATACTTCAAATTCAATGTTTTCTTTCATGTAATTTTCTCTGGAAATTTAGTAACGTGAACATGCAATTTTATGACAAATCTACACTTGGTAAATGAAACAAACTACAAACTACCGACCAATGTGTTTGGAAGTAATAGTAAAAAGAAATTTAAGTATAATTGATTTCTAAAATCAATTTCTTAATTTCTAAAGTAATTTTAAGCATTTCTTAATTTGTCAAGGGGAGGGAAGTTCTTTTGTCCAGTGATTTTTTTGTATGGTCAAAATCACTCTCAAACACATTCTTAATTATGTACCTAATAAATTATCAATAATCTTGCACAAACCGGTAAACTTGAAACCAATGGGTATTACTTCATTCTTAAAGTTTAGAGCAAACATAATTTTTAAATACTGTAAAAAAAAATTTGAAAAATAGTATACTCTAAATACTCTTTTAGATGTATTTTCTAGACGTAGAGGCAACAAACCAGCACATCTTAATTGACCATTAATACCAAAATCAAAGTTAGAATTCGACAGAAGAAAAAATGGAACTTTATTTTAAAATAATTAAATAACTCGTCAATCCAAAAATAAAAGGATTATAATTAGTAGTTGTAAAAAGATTTAAATGGAAAAAATAGAAGACAGATGTAGAAATAAATAATAATAATAATAATAAGTCTTATATTGAAAGCATTTAGAAAAGAGAGAGAGTAATTTAAGGAGGCGGAGAATAAGTAAAATTTTAATAGAAGTAATAATATACAAAATTAGGACTAGAAATTTTCCCTTGTTTTAGGGAACTCCGCAAGCATGGACATCTAGCTCAGTGGATTAGAGAGATGGCATATCAATTCTTATCTTCTACTTTTATTCCAAAATATCATTAATATACACGTAATAGTAATTATTTTTAATTAATTTAAAAATAAAAAAATGTTTGTTCCTAAATTTAAGTATCTTTTACTATTTTTAAATTTTTCTCACTTTTATTATTTCCATGAAAGCCTATGGGAGAAATTTGACCAAGGATTCCAAAATATCAAAATGCATAATTTTCAAAAGTAAAAATCGAATCCAACCCTAAATTTCAAATACATGAAAGTTAAGATTAAGAATACAATAAATGAAAATGAAAAGATATTAAAAAAAAAAAAGTAATCCTCAAGATTTGTGAAATCCAATTCCTTATCCATGCATAGTAGGGCATCAAATACCCACTAACCACGGAAATTCTTTTCCTTGGGAAAATAAAAGGAGGATCCGTCTTTCATAGAAACAGGTCCCCTTCACCATGAAATTAGGGCACAATAATTCTCCATTAAAAAACGAAGGGCCAAACTAAGAAATGGAGGTGGCGGCCATTGGAGAGCAAGAGATCAGAATCGAATCACAGCATCTAACCCGAAAAAAATCAAATCAATTCATCTAACAAACTCCGATTCCCTCTACTGTTCAAACACCACCTTCTTCCCACACATTTCACAATCTTATTTCCACTTCAGATTCAACATGTTTTCCATCGCAAACCAAAAAATTACGATCAAAATGGACTAAAAAAAAATCAAAGAACAGGAAAATCAGAGAGTAAGGAATGTTAGAGCATACGAAAGCAGAAGCCGCGATAGATTTAGTGGAAGAAACGGCGGCTGCGTCAGTACATTAACTCGAGTGGAGTCAGTAAGTATTGGCAACGAAAAGGGCAGATGGCGCTATCGCATACGCCAAGCGCATCAGTGACGCTAGCTGATAGCCATTAACACGAATTCAAACCAGAACAACGACTAAAACAAAGAATAAAAGTGGAATCGAAGCTTCAAAAACTAGATAATCGGTTGAAGACGCCGTTGAAACTCCCGATGACCGGAAACGAATGTATAGGATATACATATATGCGTGCATACAGAGGCTACGTATGACCTAATTTTCAGGCCCACCCGAAAACAGCCCAGCCCAGCCATCTAACGTAACCAAGGTTTTAAATAGAGTCTAGAAAGGTTGATGAAAATATAGATAAATTGTAAATGTCATATATATATATATATATATATTTTATGCAGTAAATATCATATTTAAATTAGCAAATGGATCTTTCATTATAAAAATTATTAATATTAATATTATATCTATATTAATAAAATTTTGTTAATATTTTTAATATTTTATCCACATATAGAAATGTCGGGGACAGGTTAAGGCAGAGCCATCTGGGTGAAATTCAAACTCATGTGACAAGCCACGGACCCAAGTAATCAACAGCTTTTTCTATAAAATCTACCTCCCCAAAAAGCCGTCTCATGCAAGAGCGAAACTGCTTTACCCCCAAATTGGGCGTTTGCTAGAAGAACCAGTCCCAACAAAAAAGCAGAATAAATTGAGTTGTTAAGTAATAGTACTCCCAACAAGACTACAAGAAAATCATGTATCAATTCAGGCAAATCCATTATATATAGTAAAAAAAGAGATAAATAAATAAAAATGTTTTTCATGACCTTATTGATCTGACCAAGCAAAAAAATGGATAATCAATTCCTAATTAAATCTGAAGGGGTGTGAATTAATGTAGATACAGTTATTGGATTAATATTAGTCTTGATCTGAAAGAGTAGAGTAGTTCGAAACTATATATTAAAAAAGTACAACATGCCTTATGTGTCTCTTTAGGGGGAGATAGAATGTCTTAGACTGTAGACACTTTTATATAGCCACTGTATGTGAGTATGTGACTGTATATAGAGGACCATACCTATAAGGTGATCCAACAAACTTCAAGGAAGGGGAACTACGCCCATTACTGGAAGGTTATATTGGAAAACATAAAGGATAATGGACAGAACTATACTAGGGTCAGATAGCATCGAAAGTAGAACCTACCTTCAGAATTACTGTAGATGTTAAAATCCCATAATATTTTAATAAAGAACGGACTGTACTTTCCATTTCAACTTTTAGTGTGTCAGAAGTTAAGGCATGTAGTACCTTTTGATTATGGTATAGTACTCTTAAAGTGTGTTAGAAAAAATGTTTGAATTTAAGAAAAAAAACCGTTATATATTTTCCTCTTTCTCTAGGATAGATGTGGGGTTCATCTTTCCTGCATTCTGCTAAAATATTTTGAATTATACGGGTAAAGGGGGGCCTGCATGAAGGAGTCAGATGCTTCTTCTATTCTTTTATTCTTTTCCTTGGCTTAGCTGGGCCATCCTGGACTTGAACCAAAGACCTCGCCCGTGAAGTAAATCATCGCACCTACGGTCCAACCAATTGGGAGAGAATCAATAGATTCCTTTTCGGGAGCGATTCATCCTTCCCGAACGCAATCGAATTTGTTGAATAAGTAGTATTTATTTATCAGATAAATTATCATATTCATCAAGTCAAATTATCTGTATGATACGTAATCCATGATCATGTTTGCGAAACCGTAAAAAATCAAAGTATCTTGGCCCTATCGCATGAGTTAATCTGAAAGTAGATTGATTAATTTGGAGGGGAAAGAGGGCATTTTGAGCACATTTAACCAAATTCATAGTTTTCAAATTTTAACTGCAAAATTCTAAACCCAAGCCTAACCGAATCGAGCATAGTTCAGTGATAATTGAAATATATCTCAAATCAAGAGATTTTGAGTTCACTCCCCACCTCCATGTTGTACTAAAAAAACCCCTGCAAATTCAATCCACATACCTGGAATTTTCTTTGTTATTTATTAACATATTTACTATCTAGAGAACGTTTAAGAAATTATTGTAAACAAGCATGCTATCTTTTAGCCTGATTGCTAATTTTCGTCAATTTAAACATAGCACATAGCACAGTGAATAAAACACCGATTAGAAGGTGAAGGTTTGACCCATCATAATCATAACAAGAAAAATAGTATGAACTTCTGAAATTTTATGATGGCGTTTAATTCAAAAGTCTCATCAATAGGCAAACACGCAATTCCATAACCTGAAAAGGACACACTGAACCAGAAGGAAATAAAGAATTTTGACTTCCTATGGTGTTATTATAATACACTGTACAGAATATATACATGGTAGAATATGTAGTAATCCAAAGATCACACACTAAAAAGAATAGACTCACAACACACTAAAGCCAATAAAAGAATGAATTGAATCAAAACCAAAAAAACACATAAGAACAACCATTGCCTATGTACCTTTTTCTCCAGCCTCCCCAATCATGATACATATCTTACAGGCAAGGGGGACTCCTTACTTCCCAGGTGGATTGCCTTCGCCAGTGCAATGAAATTCAGTAGACTCTTTTCACATAACCACTTTAATTTCCATTTTATATGACGTGACGATGACTTATCCTTCTTCTTCACGGTGGCGACCTCCTCAATGGGGATTAAGGAGAACTCTGATGTTGCAAATTCTAAAAATAAAGTTACACATAGAGCCCCCTCCAGTTCAACGACCTGGTAACATGGTCCATGATTAATAACCTCTTACAACAGCATTAAGAAAGAAGGATGATGAAAACATTTCTGAAAAAACAAGGTAAAGAATAGACGAGAGGAAAATATCAAGCTAAATTTTAGATTTCTTCTTTACTTCTTTATGGATGAGCAAAATAAACACTTAATTGAGTACGTCTTGCATATTTTTCCACAATACCAGGATCACTGACTACATTGAATTCATCGCCATAGAACTTAATA
Organism: Momordica charantia; assembly: GCF_001995035.1. The sequence goes on along the minus strand of NW_019104494.1, from coordinate 2,903,889 downwards.
ATTACACCGACCTGTTCAATACTATACTTCAATTCTTCTCTTCGAAAAGGAACATCTACTCTAACAATTTCATCCCCGTCTACCAAAACAACCGGAAATTTTTTCTAAAAAATTTGGCATACGGCGTACAAAAAGTTCGCGCCCTTCTTTTATCTCTAAAACTAGGGTGTCCTAACCACCCAACAGCAGTTTCATCCCTGTTGTCCCATGCCTAAGTGATGGGAGTCCAGTTTGGACGTGGTAGGATAAAAAATAAGGGGCGGGCTTCTGCCTAAGTCTTATCAAAATTGCATTTCCTAAAATTTCGTAAAACTGGACTATCTCAGAAAAAAGATTGTTTGACAACAACTATCTCAAACTTAAACCTTTATGGCTAAAATCAACATCGACATCAGATTGGACATAAAAAGCACAGGTTGATAGCCTAATTCCATACGGAGTGCGACTTCAATCGACGGCTAGATTCTAAATACCAAGTAGATTCCTGATCTTCAATTTCAATTTTAATCACATTCCAGCCATGATCAACAACTCTCTGTCTTTCCCCCAAATTTGTGCATCCTACAACTCAAGTCACTACATGCCATTATAGATTAAATCCTCCTTGGTAGTCGGCACTAATATTTTCAACTTCTTTCTTTCAATAGTCTTTATATCACAAATTAAACAACATATGTCACGGTCATAGTTAAGGATCAAGAAAGTACAAAATAAGTTCGGAGACAAAAGTTGGAGGGAAGGAACCCCAAATACAATTTGCCTAAAATGTTATACTAAATAAAACAGATCAACGTTACTAATAGCTGAGAAAAGAAAAGATTCAACTGCTAAAGAGTTGAGTCAAGTATCAGAAAGCATGTCTAATCAACTAAGGATGATATGCATTTTTTTTTATAACTAGGTGTCGGAGCTTTTGCTCCCCTATACTCAGGGGCACCCGCGCCTGTCCCAAAGCCCGGACTCGAGAGACATTAAGGGTTTTTGATATTAAGCTCTGGTTCGAACTTGAGGCCTCTAAACCAGTATGACCAAGAGATCTCAAGCTCTTGCCAACTGGACTACCCCTTAGCAGCAAAAGGAAGGATGATATACTTTCAACATAAAACATGCGTAATCAGTAAATTACAGAAAGTTACCATCTCATGTATGTCGGCAATCAAACAACATGAATCGAGTGCAAAGTATGGAGGCAACAATCCTTCAATTGAGAAAGAACCGAATTGCATTAAATCCTCGATGCACACAAGTAAATGCCTTCCAAAAATAAATAATGATCTAGGATGCCACAATTCTCCTGCATTTCCAAAGGAAAACTTACTTTTGTCAAAACATGAAAGGAAATTATATTTATATGTAATCACAAACAAGGAACTAGACATACAAAATGAAAAACCCATCGATCCACCCAAGTTCTCCATGGAGGGTGATATTCATATATATTTATTTCTAATACATATCCTACGTTTGACATATTGTCTACTTCATTGTAGTAACGAATTATAGCTTATATTATATATTTTTAAGTGCTCGTTGCTTCACTGGAGCAACAACTCTTTTGTTTCGAAAAAATAAATAGCCTGATTCACTATACACTGCATCAAAAATATACTTCCAAAATGAACAAAGACCCATTCAAAAAGAAAAAGAAAAAAGAAAGAGTGAGTGAGGTGGGTTGAGCTTACCATGAATCTCACTGCAACGAAAAAGCACCATAGAATATTGAAGTAAGTTAGCTTTTGCACCTCCACATATTTGTTTTTCAAACAATACAACCTGAACCTGCTCCAAACTGCCAGATAAATATCCAAAACCTGAGTCTACCACAATAGAGATGGAAAGTACAGATCCAAAAGTGCTAGTGTGACTAAGCGCACATGTGGGGTTGTGAATAAATAACTCAAATCCATGTAAGATGGATATTCACTGTGCCTTCAGACATCCAAACACCAATATGCACACCACGTTCATGCATATAAGATACACTAATGCATGTCCAAACAGAGCCAGAGCCACAATAAACTTGTTACAAGGTTGTAAGGTATCACTTACAATGTATCGATATTCCAACCACAAAAACAAGCAAGAACAAGTAAAAGCAAAAATGTCCCTCCAACCTTTTAGAGAGTTCTGGACCTCTTCCTACCCCAAACCCTTCCAAAATAAATCAATCATGCCCCCAACAACAGAATCACAAAAGATATAAAGGGCTCTATCTAACTTTCAGGTGAATTCCCTACTTTACCCTTCCAAACAAAGGTATTTACTATTGGGGACGGACCTCACACCATGTTCATGCATGTAAGATATACTAATGCATGTCCATACAGAGCCACAATAAACTAACATTACAAGGTATGGCAAGATTACCTTCTTAGGGAGCTCTTGTCACTAGGTGTATCAATGCCAGAGACTTGCAACATACGAAGTAATTGTCTTGATTTCTCAATGCTTCTAGTTACAAACACATACTTTATGCCTCTCTCCATGCAAACCCTATATCAATTGAAAAGAAGAAGAATGTTTCAACTTATGTGAGCTATCCAAAAATCGCTGAATTTATCAAAAATAATCACTAACCTCACAACCTGAAGTCCTAGGCCAACAAAGACCTCTCTAATATCTTCAACGCTGTGACAATCTGATAAGACAAGCATGGTTCCTATGAGGCAGATAAACTCTAGTTAGCAATCAGCTACAATAATAAATAAACAAATAAGAAACACAAGTGGTTCCCTGAGAAACCAATACGCAGAAAAACCTATTTTTTGAAATATGTTAACTGCAATGAATTAAAAGCCAACCTGAACCATCTCCAGCAGCTCGGACACTAAGTACATACAACTTGTTTCTACTACTCAGTAAAAGAACCACTTTTCTGCAATTTGGTATGCAAATGATGTCAAGCAAATGATACTCGGCATAAATAAATACAATTCAAACAAATAATTATTTATTACCACAGATGGCTACGGTTTACATAGAAGCTAATGTAAATGGCTAAATTATCATAGAATTAGTATCAGTTTAACATCATATTACACAAGACTCGTCAGTTTAACTATCTTTATCATTATTTCCCTGATATTCCCAAAATTCTGCACCCATGTTGAACCTCATTAAAATGAAGAGCAAGAATTATACAGAGGGGAGAATGTTTTAGAAAAAATAATACAACTTAAATTAGTCACTGACCAATCGCTAAAACTTTTGGGAAAACTCATCATTTAATACAATCAATATGTTCAATTCCCTTCACTAGCATTGAATATAACCCAAAGAAAATGGAAATTGAAACCATTTGCAGAGAAATTAGACCCCCAATGGCGATGATTTAACCATCGAATGAAAAATCATGCCACACATTGTTCCCACGCCTACTCTCTTCCACTCTTCCTGAATGGGTGGTGCTAAATTCAAGATAATCCCACCACTATACAAGAGATGGCTCACGATCTAAACTTCTATTTAAATCAAGTCGATGAATTGGGGAGGAGGATGAGGAACGGTCCTGATACTACGAATGGGGTAGATTTCTCAAGAAGGGGGAAAAGCCAATGAAAAACTCATCAGAAGGTGCTGAGAGGCCAAGCAAGTAAGCACTTGTGTCTACATTCTTTCTTTTTATTTCTTTGATGAATAAGAAACATGGGATCATAAAAAATATTTTCCACATGAATTACAAAGTAACCTACCTGTACACTACCTCAGAATCAAGTATACAAATGCAATTGAGATACTGCCGACAAGTTTCATGAACTCCAGAATCCGCAATATTTAGATTGAAATAGTTTTCAATAAAATTTTCACTTTCTTGTTCAATTTCCATATCAACTCCAAAAACACTCGGATCACAACTTGTCCTTTTTCCCCTGCTGGTTGTTCCAACTACGGAATTCCCCAACAATGAAATAACTCTTTTTTTCACTTTCTTCTTGCCTTCTCTCTTCCTCTGATTACTGTAATCATATTTGACAGAATGATCAGTTCCATACGCATGGGCGTCATCAGGAACAACATTTCTTGCCAACGGCACACTATAGCCTAGACAAACAGACTTCTGCATGCTAGATATTTTATCAACAGATGAATCAAAAAGGCACAGGCCATTTTCTCCTACTAGCGGAGGTTCACGGCATTGTTTAGAAGTACTATCTTCACCATGATCTAATGACAACTGACCTTCAGCACTTCCATGCAGCGACTTAACATCTGGAGGTTGAATAATTTCTGGCATCAATGGTTCAAATGGAAAGATGTCATCCTCGCTGTTGCTGGAATAGCTATCAGAGGAAGGAACTGAATATGACTCTGCAGATAATTGCAAAATCTCTTCCATTAAGTTATGTCGACGGTGAAGAATGTCCTCTTGGTAATGGGGTGGTGATCCAGGGAATGCTGAGAATGAATGAGACTCAGATATACTGTCAATGGCACTCAGTGGTGACATACAAACGTCTTCAACCTTTGTTTGATCACCCAGGGACCTATTATACAGAGGATAAAAGCTTTTCATTTGACTGAATGGACTACCGATTCCTTCAAATGAAGAACTAAGGTGGCCGTTATTAAGATTCAGTCTCTGTGTTCTAGATAGGGGCACCTCAACATCATTCCCCAGTGAACCATTCAGGCCAAAGTAATGGGATTTCGTCAAACCTCTAGGCATGTTTACAAAGAAATTATCTGACTCCACAAAATTTGTAATACTTTCATCTCCCGATGCCTGTATAGAGTCAGATTTATATCTAGAGCTCTCACCAATATGCTGTGGAGTTTTCCTACTTTTCATAAAATTTTCTTTCCAAGGGTGCAAAATAGCCCTGTTGAGATTGCCATTAACAGTATTTGGAGGAGCATGATCCATCCAGTCCTCAAACTCTCTCAGCCAAAGTGCAGAACGCTCTTTCTTCATAAATTCAATTTTCTTCATCAAATCAACTACTTCAACTTCATTATCAGATAATGTTGCTTCCTCTCTGCTTCGAGTCTCATTATCACAGGATACAGACTCCTGATCAGAACAGAAATAAGTACTCTCTTCTTCACTATGAATAGAAGCAATTCGAGAAATTGTTCTCTGCAAAAATAACGACAAAACTTATATGATTACTTAGATAATGTATCCCTCAGAACATAAATAATTTATTTAAGAATGATAACATGATATTACTAAAGTTCAAAGATTAGAATGAATATTGAAAAATTGGTAATTCAAGTTTAAATCCGAAGAAGCATTGAAATATGGAAGAAAATGAACGTTCAAATATGAATATAATTAATCATCACTTTCCAAAATACCATTACATATACTGGTGAATTATAAATAAGGTTTCTCTCTTTAAACAATTTATTCCCTCAATTATAAAATGGACATTTCATTAGTATGCTATCTCCATGCTATGGTGAAGTGACAGAATAATGCACGAAGACATTCCTATCCCTGATTTTACCATTCAAGTTATTATTTTACCATTCAAGTTATACTGGGAATTTATTAAATTCAATTATAAACTGGTGAATTATAAATTCTTATGATTTGTTGAGAAAAAGTAACTTTCCATCTCAACTTTACCATTAGGGGCAAACACAATGATTTTTGTTTACTCTATTTGTCTAAAGTACCAAAACATTAGAAGATGCTTGTTTGCGTTATATAATCCACTAAACCGCTCAAAAAACAATATCTATAGTTCTTACACAACCAACGGCAACTAAAAAGTGACATCACTAATATTTTTCAAAAACTTTGTATCCGAGCATTATAAAAAACTAACCAATTTAATTAAAAAAGTTCTAATACAATTTATGCTTAGAGTATTATTCTCGACATACTGAATTTAACACTAATATAACACTTTCTGATTGAAAAGAATTATGCAATGGTCTATCTTTCAATAACAGTAACCACCTACCTTTTTCCTGTTTGTACTCCCCTCTCCTTGAGCACCATATTTTGCAGGGGAATAAAATCCAAAACTGGCAGGTCGCTTTTGCCTGCTAGCAATTATAATTTTCCTCTTCCAAAATTCTCTTTTGCAGATTCCCTTGTCATCTAACTTCAACTAGTAAACGATAAAACAAAACAAAAAACCAAGATCATACTAAGATGGCTAAATTACTAACAGTATTTAGTTGCATGCAATGCACTTTTCTCATACTCATTCTAAATCAAAATCTTAAAAATTAATGATAACAACATTTTTTTTGGATAATAACATTTAAAGATGAGTTAAAATGATAATAAAAATTGACAAAGGAAAAAAACGAACATTATCTGGATGAGAGAAAAGGCTGAACACATGTGCCCTATACCACCGTGCACAACATAAGGGATTTCCCTCTAGCCATAAATTCTGTAAAGATGTAATATCCACAAGGAACTCCAGCTCTGAAAAATTGGAAATTATATTGTAGGACACATCAAGTCCTTCAAGTGACTTCAAATTCTCAATCCCACGCAATGTAGTTAGAGCATTGTTCCTCAAAACAAGTTTAATTATACGCGACGGGACCTGCATTTTCCAACAATATTTGTGTATGGGTCCGAAACTACACCTAAAACAACAACTTGAAGCAGAAAAGATATGTTTCAAGCTCAACAGCTTCAGAGTAGAGCTTCACATCGGTTCAGATTAAAAATAGTGATAACATTTTACATTTGGGCAAAAGCAAATCAAGATCCCGATAAATAAACAAGTTAATCAATACTACACTTTGGGGGTAAGAAGTCATTAAAAATTATTACAAGCTAATACATTCAATGCAAGACCATAATATAAAGAATAAAAGCCACAAAAACTCAACGAATGCCATTAACAGATAATTCAAAGACAAGTATACAGAAAAAAACTCTCAACACATCCAAACATGGAATTTTTGTGTCATCTTGTTACCATGAAAACAATAGATTCAGTTATTCAAGCCAACCACAACATGATTCATGAAATTTAAACATTGGGTTCAAGTCTCTGAACTGTAAAGTTAGACACTGCTAGCACTCAAAAATAATTAAGTGAAAACAGCTCTCCTCTATCTTCACAATGTGTGGGGAATTTTAACAAACAACATCAGCAAGGTAGTTTAGTTCTAGGAAGGAAAAAACCTGCTCTTCTCATGAAATTATTACCGGTGATTGATTACAGTAAAGTGGAAAGTTCAGTTACTACAGTTGTTAAATCAGGCAAGATTATTCGATTTTATAAAAGGTTCTGTAGTTATTTCATAAATTTGATTATGTAGAATTTAGAGACAATATTGCATAGAAACCATTAAAAAAATGATAATAATAAATTTAAAAAAAAAAGCTTCATTCTCAATATTCTTATACTTACATTATATAATTCATTGTATGCTGTTGAATATCTTGTAGAGAAAAACATGTTGTCATTATATAAAAGAAAAGCATACGCTCAGCAGCAAGGAACATAGACAAAATTCTTTTATTTTTCATGGAGACATTTCTTACTTATAATCTTAGATTGAAATATTACATATGAAATTTAAGATTTTAAACTTTTCACTCTATTTTGCCCCACCTAAATTTAATATAAAATTTTACCCCTCCCTGTGGAAATTTCTAGGTCTGCCCTTGGCTACATAGGGCAATAAAGAACTAACATGCACCTTACTATTTTTTTTTTTCCCAAAAATCTGCATACTTATTTATCAAAACAATATTAATGAATATGCAAAGTGACCTAGAGAAAAACGGTGACGGGACTATTTGAAGTACATACCTCAGCGAAAGAGGCAACTGTCCTTAAATGATTAAAACCAAGATCCAGATGTTTCAGTTTCACACACTTGCGAAGATTGTCCACTTTTGAAAACTTGTTTCGGCTCAGATCAAGGGTTTCAACAGCAGGTAGAAGTTGCAAAGACTCGTCCATGCGAACTAAGCCATTGCACGCGCACGAAACAAATGACAATCGATTCCATTGCGGAGAGTCCTTAACCTCGACAATCCTACTTGCAAACACATGCCGCAGAGCATCCTAAATCATTTAAGGAAAACATATGTATTAAAAATCCTAAACAGCTACGAAGGAGTTTAAAAGTACTAAAAAATGCATATCCTCAATCTTTTAGGCAACAATTAGTTCAACACGTACGGTAGAATTG
>NW_019104494.1:2868229-2894843 GCF_001995035.1 Momordica charantia | reverse complement strand
ATTTCCGGTTCAGTCAGACCGGTAAAGTGACGGGCGGTTTAGGTGAGAATAATGATCCGGCACCGAGTCGTGAGGCGGGAGAGACTTTTTTGCTTTTTTGTCATTATACTAGAAAATAATAATAATAATAATAATTGAGGTTTTTTTTTTCTTTAATTTTTTTATAAGTCTACTTTTAAATAGTAATAATAATAATAATAATTGAGGTTTATTATAAGACGAAACCTGATGTGATAGCATTTGGTCATTGGTTAATAATGCTTACATTTTCTTTTAGATATTTATTCAATACGTTTAATTAATATATTTACACCGATGGAGGTTGGGGCAATATTAGCAAACTTATCTTAAATTATTATTTTCAACCATGAGCTTTGAAAATAATATTTTAAATATTATATTACAAATAAAGTGAACAATTCGAATTTATCATTAACAAAACAGGTGCTAATATTTGACTACTTCAATTAAACTTAGAACAACTAATAAAATATATTAAAATCAACAAATTTTATCAACACGTAAAATGTCGAGAACATGTTAGATATGATCATGCATCAGACTTGATCTATCTAATATGAATTTAGAAAATCAACTTTTAACATAGCTCCAAACATGCCCTTAAAATGTTTGAAGCTCTTCAATGATTTAATAACAATGGGACTCAAATATTGTAAGTATTACTTCAATTAATAGCAAAGAACTTTCAAAATGATTTTTTTCCCAACTATTTTTCCAATTCATATCTAGATTTTGAATTATGTTTATTTTCCATCTTTATTATTAACGTCACTTGATAAAATGTTGACTTTTATCGCTAGGTAATTTTTGGATAAGATAGTATGATCTATAATTTGGACTAATTATTGCCAAGAGCATACATATATCATGCTAGATCCTCACTACCAGGATTATCAAAATTTATATACTGAAGTGTCCTGTCAATATTTTGTTAATCAATTGATTAACAACAAAAACTAATGATTAACATAATTCATAGTAAACTTCAAAAACAACAGAATCCTCAAAGTAAGAGTAACTGAACACTGTAGCTCCTAAGATTTTGTACAGCTTTGAAATATTCGAGTGTCGAGAGTAATTTTATCTTATTACTCAACCCTTTGCATCTCTGCAATTTAATTTCAGTTTCCTATTATTATTTAAAAGATAAGAATCATCGCCAGGTAGTTTAGTGCAGCGCAAATTATGTATTAATGGTTTTTACAGCTATCTAAAATGCATTATCTAAGCATCAGAAACTTATTATACACTGCCCATATAGAAGATCATATGCACAATTCTAGTCGGAGAACTTCTAACAAATAAGGATTAAAATGACTTCAATTGACCTGCTCACCACTAGCTGACTGGCTCTTCTCTTCCTCGACTTGTTCGAGCAACGCTACTAGCTCGGCTTCTGTAAGGCTCTCCAGACGTTTCTACAGACACAAATTAATTGAGGTTGGTGAGAAAGTAATTGAAAAACTAAAACAGAAATGTCAAGAACTTTATAGATGCGTTTCAGGGTGCATTCAAAATAAGTGATTTTAGTAAAATCAGCTTGATGTTTGGTTCTACGTTCTTAAAAGTGATTCACATATCACACCTGCATGACTTTGTCCTCGTAATCACGTAGTTGTTGAGCATATGTCATATCCTTGTTTGAAACTCTGAACATGTACGTGGAAACCCATCCAAGCGTTAAGCCCAAAACCAGTACAAGCTGGACCACGTTGCCTGCTTGCATGGGATCATACCCAGCAAACTGCACAAGATATCAAGACAAAAAAATTACACATTTGGTGAATAGAAGTGAACAGCATGAATTTCACAGAACTAAAAGGCAAAAGCACAATGTACTGGTATATGATTTGTTCTTTGGAGTAATAACGTTGGAATAGAACAATAAAAGAGCAACTGAAAAGTTTTATCTCCAATGAGCAGCCAGAAAATTAATGGAAGTGTATAGAAGAGGGGGAGATAGTTCACCCTCGGAATTCTATAAATATATAAACAAATATCAATAAATATATAAACAAATATCTCTTACGAGAGGAAGAGTTAGGTCCGTTTTGATAACGATTTTGTTTTTAGAAATTATGCTTGCTTCCTTACGATTTCGAAATATGTTTTTCACCTTTCTTAAATACAATTCTGAGCCAACTTTCAAATAATAAAATAATAAAAAAAGATTAATATTACCTTTTTAGTTTTTAAGAGTTGGGTTAACTTTTGGAAATATTATAAAAAAAGTAGATAACAAAACAATGAGACACAAAGGTAGTAATGTTTATAAGTTTAATTTTTTAAAATATAAGACCAAAAACAACAAAATAAATCAGAGCATTAGTATCAAAAGGAAAAGTGAAAAATCTGAGTACGTACCTCTAATCCACTTTTCAACCCAAATCCAAGAATTGTGACGCCCAATCCAATGAATAAAACATCCTTCCTCGTGTAACCAAAAGGTGTTTGCTGCAGAAAAAAATGTCTGTTACACCCACCGGCTACAAAAAGAATATATAATATGCCTCTCTGTTCCCATAATTTTTAGAATTGAAAAATTAAATATAAAAAAAGTTAGAATGTAAAATTTTGTCCTCCCTAGAAAAATATCGACTAACTTCCATGCACATAGCGAATGACATCTCTCCTTTATCATCAAGATTTATGCAAGTGTGATCAAGTAATCAAGTAAATACTAACTGAAATGTCTGCACTAGTTCCCCCTAAAGCATCTCACTCCCCACCCCAGAAGAAAGAGGGAGAATATTATTGCACTGTCCTTGTAGGAACAAAAAACTGCATGTGTCATGTGAATCAGCTGGAATCTGCTCTGCTAAGCTTTTTATAAATGCAATCACCATATACTCAAGAAGTAGATAATATATAATGCACAACTGCTCCAATAGAAATCGTAAAAAGAAGATCCATTGATGCAGAGAGAAAAAAATCACAACAGATAGTTGCCTTGCCTCGGATTGATTTGAAGGATCGTCCTTGCTGCTGCTGCTGCTTGTGTTTGAAGAGCTACTGTCCCTAGGGACAGTGAAGACAATGTTCCTTGCGGCAAAGGATCCTTTCCCAGGGAAATCACAGAGTTCCTTCTTCGACAACCTTCGACTAGTTCCTCTCCCTGACGAAAAAAGGATATAGCAATCATATGGTAATTGAATGGAGTTCTTATGATAGATCAACTTAATTGCTAGTCACAATTGACTTGAATATAACTTTGCGAAAGTGCTTGTTTTATTCGTTCTGCAATAAAATTATACTAGCAACAACCGTTTAGAGTTTTCGCGGGAAAGAGAGTTTCCAGTCATCTATAACACTATAAAAAATAGACTGATAAAATAGAGATTAAAATTAAGTAAATACAGTATCTAGCCGTCAGGATGCTCCTCCTCAATCAACATGCTAAGCTCTACACGGCCAAGGAACTGTACAAGTGTCGATTGTTGGGACAAAGAGAGTTATGGGATTAAGCCTTCCAAAAAACTCTAAATGAAGAGGAGATATGGGCTTTAACAAACTTTCTGGGAAAGACTGCTGCTTTTAAACTCTCCTCGGTTGAAGAATGAAAGAGTGTGACTACACGAAAACACAGGATTTATCTTGCAAATCCTAATCCCAACACCTTTCAGCCCCTCGTCCAAAACCTAACACATTTCTAACAAGCTATATTTGGAAGAGAAAAATTCCAAGGAAACCAAATTCTACATTTGAACTCCATTGCTGGAAAAGGTGAACACAATGGACAATGTGCAAAAATTTACCCTTTATTCACCTTTATCCACTTGTCCCCTGAACAGAGAAAAAAAAAATTGGAATAGAAGGACTTTCAATGATTACAGATGAGGTTTTGAAGCATTTCTAAACATAGTTACTTATGTAGCTTCCAATTGGAGAAGTCTCTCAAAACTTTTTTGTAATTATTCTTCTTTTTTGATGTAAGCCAATTGGAGCAATTCTATATAAGATTTCTTGGACAAATGGTTCTCCCCTCATTTCCTATCTTTTCATTCCCTTAATGAAAATGTTTGGTGTTTTCATTCAAACATAAAAGTATCGATCATGATTCCATAACAAATCATAAGAATTTATGACTAATCTGCTTGAACTTTAAACAATATAAATAACAGGATGATGTAAATCATTTCTTAAACGTGATTATTTCACCAATTAAAAGAGAGAGATAAAAAACGAAAGACCATCTTTGTTCCTGCACATGTTCTCTAGCTCGTAATTTATGTCAAATCCCTTTTATTCCATCTTAAAATCCTGACGGTGTGTACCATCAGTCTTCAAACTGCATAAATCAACTTTACAGGGTGGTCAATACCAAGGGAACATAGACATAAAAATCATGTCAACGAAAATATGGCACTTCTATACGGGGACGAGACTATGTTGAGCATACATGTCGAAAGGCCATCGAACAAATCGGATTTTTTAACAAAGTCTATTGGGAGTTGTCAATGTGAAGAGATTGACAGGCAATCTATATTCTTCACTATTATTATTCCACCAACTTGTGTTCCATTATTTAATGTTTAAAGTCATACCATAATTTTTTATACTCTCTCTTTAAATTGCCAAACGAAGACAACAATATCGGTGAATAAAATAAATAGTAGAGAGATTGGAACTCTTACTTTCTCTAGAACAATTAGCAAATCATGCATAACACATTCAACTTAGTTCAGAATTTCCAATCAACAACCACGCAAAGAAAAGTCCAAGAACTTAAAAAAAGACAGGTAAAATTGACTAACCTTTCACAAAATGCCCGTAAACTCCCACCCTCTGAGGCAAAACTGGAGCAGCAGAAATACCTAAAAACAAGCTCCCCTCCCTTTCACAGAAAATTCTGAAATTCGGACTTCCATGTGTCAAAATCGCCATCCCTGCACCTTCCAGAAATCAGGTAATAACCAAAACATAACAGTCCCGAGCATCAAAATTCCAAGTGTAATGTAATGGAGGGTGAAAATCAGAGACATGGATGAAATGAAGCAGCAACATACCCGCGGAAAATGGCTGTTTTATGAGTCACGAACTGAAACTTCTTGTCGCGTACCAATAGACGAGTAATTACAGTTCAAAGCTCTTGGGATTACAGAGATTAACAGTAGAAACGAAACCAATTGCAGATGAACCTTCGAAGCTGCGATTGCTGAAATCAGTTAAGAGGATGCAGCGGATGACTGGTTCATAGCTCACCTTACCCGCAGGAGTATAAAATCTAAATCGAGTCTTTCTTTTCTATTCTTTTTGTTTTTCAAGAAATCAAAAACGAGCTTCTAGTAGTTCTAATTCATGTATCGTTTGAAAAAATCTGATTAATTTGGGTCCCGCCATACAAATGGTCTAAAAATTAACCCCACCCCTTGTACAAAAATACACTATATATTATATATATTACATATATTACATTCTTTGGTTACCCCTATTAGACATAATTTGACGAAGGTTTTTACCGTCCGTTAAAAATTATAAGTTTGAATATTCATATTCGTTTATTGTATTTAATAATAACAAATTTCATTCAACATAAACTTTTCCCTCTTTAGTACCCTCATCGCACACACAACTATGTTCTATCATCTATGGCTCATCTAATGGTTTTTATTTATTGTTTATCATGTTTCCATTTTATTTTCAATCAATAAATTATAAAAACATAATCGCATTTGGTGTTACTCGTTTATATTTTTATTATCATCGAAAAAAATAACACACACATATTTAATATCACATATGAGGCAGAGATTCAAACTCACAATTTTTTAGCGAAAATAAATATCTTAACCAGTTGAATTATGTTCAAATTAATACTATAATTTATCTCATTATATATATATATATATATATATATATATATTAAATTTCATATTAATGTATTGCATATGATAATTCAAATTTAGTATCTATACATTTAAAAATATCAATTTTATACTTAATCCACTAAGTCTACCATGACATCACTATGGTCGGTGAGAACAACCATAAATTCAAATGACTGTTATTTGTGGTTACACTATAATAAAAGTCAAATCTACAACAAACATGGTTGGATATACTAAAAGAGAAAGGCTAATTTCCACTCGACCATTCTATGTAATATAAAAAACCTAATCTAATTTACTATTTTCAACTAATATAATTAATTGGACCTCTACATTATACAAGTTCATATATTTGCACCATTCGAATAACCTAAAACGTTGTAATTATGGTACTATTGTGTCCGTAAGGGACAATCCAGTTGACAAGGATTTGAAGTCTCTTGGTCATATTAATATAGAGATCTCAAGTTCGAACCTTTTGATGAACTTAATACAAAAAATAATTGATGTCTCCTGAATTCGAACAAGTGGACATAGATGTCCTTTGATACGGTGAAGCAAAGTTCTAACTCAATTATAAAATAATAAATTAATTATGTTAATGGGTAACCTCAATGTCTCTTTTAACTTTGGTACGGTGAATCAAATATATATATTTAGCTTTGATTAAAATACGGATAAGTGACTGCAATGAAATAAAAATATAGAGACTATTAAAGATTACAACTAGTTTCTAATTATGTCCGCGCAAGAAAGGACAACGGAGACTTTGGCAGACTTGAAAGTCTGTTACACCCACCGGGTACAAAAAGAAAACGCCGTTTTTTCCTTCAAATTCTTCGGTTTTAAGTATTATTTCGTGTAGTTTCAGAAAAAAATAATAATAATAAAAAGGAAAAAAAGTATTATTTATTGCATTTATTTATTATTTTTTTTTGGCAAGAGTATTATTTCGTGCATTGCTATGCCTAATTATAATTAATAATTAAATTATTTTAAAACCGGCTGACCATTCTCCGGTATCTTGCAAAATCCGCAACTATTTTAGTTAGAGTTGGCTTCATTATTATTTTTCCTAACAACAAATTGTCCGCTAGTGGAGTCCAATAATTTTGGTGGTTCGCAAATTTTTTTAATAATAATTATATCTACATATAATAATACACATATAATATTCAACCAAACTACCTTAATTAGTTGTCCGATAATTTTTGTTGTCTCATCAGATTTGTTTGGTTATTGGATTGTTTAACTGGTTTAGTTTTAACCAAAATTGAGTTTTTGTATGCAATTCAACTGACGAAAATATAAACTTACGTTAACTGGTTAAAATATATATCATCTATCAAAATATCTAAAGTGTAAATTCTCCACATATTAAATTATAAAAAAAAAAAAAAGCTAACATCATTTTGTGTTTGCCCACCAAAATGCAAAACTATAACTTTTAGTTTTGAAATGGCAAAATGGAGAAATTAGGGGGAAAAATATGGAATCTCAAATATTTTATGTGGATTTACGACAAATTTAATAAGGTGGGCCAGACCCAATTCATCAGTTTGGTCGATTTCATTCAATGTATTCAAATTTCTAAATTCTGGAAAATATTGAATGACTAAAAAAATACATAAATATTGGCTGTGATTTCTGTTAAAAAGTGAAGAAGACAACAAATAAGAAAAACAAATTGGGTGTGATTTGTGATAGAGCCAAAGGAGCTGTGAAAAGGCATAGTAGGCTGGAAAGAACTTTTTCTTCAGCGGCAGCTGTGTGAGTGGAGAGTGCCCATAAAATATTAAATATAAAAGATTGGGGGATGGAGAGTTAGGTGATTATTGTGAATAGAAACCAAATCGAATCAAATTTTGCTATTCCCAATCCCAATCATTAGTTGGGTGGGGTGTCTTATTATCAATACTCGCTATTTTCTTCTTTCCCACTCCTTTGTAAGATTTAGTCATGCGAAATCAGCATCTACTCTTATTAAGATGGTAGATTCACACATCCATATCCTTTTTTCTCTCTGTATATTGTTTTAGTTTTTATGCTTTTGATTTTGTGTTCATTTTAGTATTCATACGTTCAAAATAGATGTTTTGTTTTCTATATTTTTTAAAAATGTCCATCGCGATCGTGTATTTGCAAAACTTTAACATAAATTTTACATACCGTGAAAGTCATTAATTTAGTACAAATTTATGGTTACATTTTAAGAATGAGGAAAAAAATGGATCAAAACTCAAAAGTGTCACTTTTCAAAAGTAAATTGATAAAAATAGACGTTTTCAAAATATATAAACTAGCACGATCTTTTGTGAGAGATAGATACCTTGACCCGTTGAACTATGTTAAAATGAATAAAAATTGGGAGTAAAGATATCAAAATATATATTTTAAAAATCATCATGAGTGGTTTATTGATCCAAAAGGATTATGGTTAATTAAAAGGGAATGAGATCAAACAACATAATGACCTTATAGCTTAGGAATTAGTAATTCCTATGTGTTTATCGACACCAGTGATAGGTTCAAGTGGTGGTTCCGTGGGCTAAGATACTCACGAAAATATATTTTTAAATATATGGGTCAAATAGAAACTAGACAAAGGAAAATATAGTATTTATATTTTATTTGTATTTTTTCCCTAACGGCCCGCACCATCCTCGGCCATGTGCCTTTCTTATTGAACACAAATAAATTTGTGTCCTTTCTCCTCCTCCTCCCGACACTTCTCCCCTCCGCCGCACCAAGTTTTTCGCTTTCTTCTGCCAAATTAGGTGCACCCGAATCTTCTTCAATATATTTTCAACCACACACCAAAACCCCATTGCTTTAAATAAATAAATAAGAAGGAAAAAAACTCAGTGAAACAATATAATTATCTTATCTCACGGGAGTTTTAGGGTTATTTTTGCTAAATATTAGCTTATCTAGTCAACTCTATCCTTCCAATCAATAAATTATGTTCAATTATTTTTATTTTATGTTCACTCCATTTCATTATCTACTGAGCACTTAACTTATATCAATGGAAATATATCTAAAATCAACAAATTTTATAGTTGTTTAAAAATATTGTAGGTAGAATACCATACTTTCAAAATATGTTATTGGCACTCTTTTTTATTTTAGTATCTATGCTATGTTGATCCCTCTAAATGACTATTTTGATTCCTATTACATAATGTTAGCTTAAAACAAATTTGTGAATAAGGGAGTCGTGCTAAAATTATGATTTGAATAAATGTGAAATGAAAATGAAAATTACATGACTAAAATGATAATTTTTAGTTGCGAAAATATAGTAGCTAAAATGAGTAAAAGTCGAAAATACGAATACCTACATGGCCAAAATAGAAATAGTATAGGCCAATATTATATTTATTCAAATAACTATATATTTTTTTAAACCAGGTGTACATGATTTTCTTTTTACTAGCAGAACTCCATAATGTAGCATTCTATGGACGACGAAGAATACAGATCATGATACATCATCTTCCATTCTCACTTTAAGTTAGTGCCAATATCAACACAATTCAATCCTAATTGTAATCACGATAATTCATCCAAACTTTATCTTATAAAAATGTAAACCGTTAAAGTCAGCATTATTTCTGTCTAGATGTTACTTGCCGAGAGTAAAGACAAATTACAATTATAATTATATAAAAAAATATGCAATTAATTTATAATTTAACAAAATAAAACTCACACTTTTTTCCCGTGTCGTATTCATGCATAAATATTCATGCACTGGCCAGAGATTCCATCGGCACCACTCCGCCTTTTTCCACTCTTCGCAAAAATCTCGTTCTCCATGGGGAACTCAGCGTCTTGTGCTCCTTCCATGGTCTCCAATGGCGCCGCCAAGGTCTTATCCTTGGACGGAAAATTGGAGAGCTACACGAAGCCAGTGAAAGCTGCGGAATTAATGATAGAGAATTCCGGCAAATTCCTCTGCGATTCCGGCGATCTCAAAGTCGGCCACCGGATTCAAGGCCTTCTGCCTGACGAAGATCTCGAGTGCCGCCGATTGTACTTTCTCCTCCCGATGGATCTGCTCTACTCCGTGCTAACGCTCGAGGAAATGAGTTCTCTCACTTACATCGCCACAAAAGCCCTAAAACAGGGGAATTCGAGTGGATTTGGGAGGATCTTCCCTGTTTTGATCAGCGAATTGTGCATTCTTCCGTCGGAAGTGAATCGGTTGAAATCGGAGCACAGCGATCGAGAGACCGAAAATTCGACGAAGAAGCCGGTGCAGAGATTGATGTCGAAGCAGAGATCGTGGAAGCCGGCGCTCGAAACCATTGCAGAAACTTCGTGCACATAGAAGAGAAGACGGATACGATCGCAAATATGTGAGAGATGAGATTAATTACATTACGACAATAATTGGCAGTATTTTTGCTTCGTTAATCGGTAGATATAATAAACATTCGATTTTTTTTTTTAATAATTTCTTTTGTGAAACGATGGGTGGATTCTTGAATCTGGATGCAAGTTTTTTTCTCGAAAGTCGCGGTATTAGTCTGTTAGATGAGAATTATATATATATGATAGATTAATTGGATAGTTTCGTAAAATAAAAATAAAATAAATAAATAAAATTCATGGCTAACGGCCCGTTTGGGGATTCGATTTTGAAGGCCATGACCAGGAGAGTGAATTTTGAAAACAATTTTGACTTAAAAAAAAAGGGGGAGAAAACCGTTTCAAGTTTCAACCATGGATAAATTACTTTTTCAATTACTATGATCGAGCTCGGACAGTGAATTTCGGACTCGGCACACTAACGTTCGAAGGACCCATAGAACACTTTGACGAACTATAGTATATTTAGAGAACAATATAGTATATCGTCGGATCTATATTTAGAGAACAATATAGTCTTACGTGAGAGGTGAGATCCTCTATTTATAGTAGTGGAAGAATTTCTGACTTTCCTGATGATATTTTTACTGATGTGTGATAAATCATCGACTAAAACTATTTGTCTCTAGAAAGTTGGTACAAATAAGATATTTCCTGACGTTTTCTTACAAATGTAAGGAGATGTCTTATTTTGTCTGAAGTTGTGTATAAAAAATTGAGATAACTGAAATATTCTCGACGGATTTCGAAAATCATTGGACAATATATTATTAAAATAAGATGTCTCCTTGCCTTTTTTAAAAAAGATCAGGAGAGGTTACCTTAGTCCGATGGTTGTCTAAAAGAGTCAAGGGAATTGGACTTATCCAAACCGCTTTTAAAAACCATCGGCATAGATATTTTTTAAAATGTTTTTTTTTTTTAAATAAGACCTCTTCCGATAATTTTTAGAAAAGGTCGGGATGTGTTACCTTAGCTTGACGGTTGTCCAAAACAGTCTTGAGAATGTGACTTCTCTCGACTATTTTTAAAAATTGTCGTGAGATTGTCTATTAAATCATTTTTAGGCATTTATTTAAATCATTATTCCTGACGTTTCTAAACAACGTCGAGACAAAGTATAAATTTCCTGACGTTTTTTTAAAAAACATCGGACAAATTAACATTATGGATGGTTTAAAAATGACAAGGAAATATATATGATGAATTATGTAAAAACAAGTGTTAGGAGTATTTTGTATTTTGAATGATAATTATACTAGATTATATATATTTAATTATTTAATTAATTAGTTCAGTAAATTAGGTACAGAGATTTAATTTAATAAGTGAATGTCATTTACCGATCAATTAAGGTCATATCGGTAAGTTTACTCTATATATATAAATACATTATTCGAAATAGTAATAGACATAAACAAAAAAAACCAATTATAATTTTAGTCCATAAATTTTGATGGTGGTATTTATCTCGCCAATAAATTTTTAAAAGATTTCAAATGCCAATTTTTATTTCGACTATAATCATTTATTGTCGTGAATACGATATAGTTCAAATATTGATGCATCAATTTTATTTTTTATTATTATCATTGTTTTTTAGTTCAACAATATGTATATGCGTGAAATTTTTCAATATATGATATTTTGGTGTTGATAAATTTGACATGTGATATCACACATGATAGACAAAATAATTAATAGACAAACAACAAATCTTGATTTATAATGTCTTTCATATGCCAAGGTCATCGAATTTCTTGGCTCATATACCTATATTACCTGGTTAGTCTACCATATTTTGTTGCGTAGTGTTAAATTATATTACTTATTAATTCAATCAACTTCCCAAAGACACAAAATTATTATAATTAAATTTGAAAACTCGAATTCTCAAATATTTAAAAAATTTTAAAGGCAAAAGATTAAATATATACAATCAGAAAAATCCAAGAGAACTAGATTTATAATTTTATAAAAGTAACATGTGCGATGTAGGGACATGTTTAAAAAAGTTGTATCTTTTTCAACAAGAATTTACAATTTTAAGGAAAAAGGGAAATAAATCATAAACAAGTTATTAGATCAAATCATGGTTCTAAATATCCATTGACGTTTCCATCGACATATCTATATTTTCATGGGTTTAACATCGACATGAAAGGTGAATCGACATTTCCATCACAGTACAAGAAAATCGACAAAATATGAAACATATCAACAAAATGTCACTAACATATATATATATATATATATATATATAATATTAATATTAATTATTTTTAAATAATTAAAAAATGGAAAAATGTTTATGGGTTAATTTAAATATTTTTTACGATTTTTTAATTTTTTTAACTTTTATAGAAATATCCATCGACATCAACATTTTATCGATATTTCCATGAAATTGAGGTATTTATACATTTTCATCAACATCAACATTTAAAATCTTTAATCAAACTTTAGACCTCTCCGGACAAAATTAGAGAGAAAATTGTTGTAGCCCACCAATATTTTAATATATATATATATATATATTATTTTAAATACGATTTCTTAAACCATCTGAATGTTTGACTCAAACGCCACTTCACCAGAATTACAATATTTTTAAAAGCAACTAAAAAGTACTATATTTGTCTAAATAGTTTGGAAAACAGTTTATTATTAAAATAAGTTTAAAAAATAATAATTTTTTAGACAAAATACACCCACCATCCCTAAAATATGATCAATATTATAATTGCATCGCCTAAACTTTCAGTTGTAAATATTGAACTATTTAACTTTTACGGTTTGAAAAACTCTACCCATAAACTTTCAGTCCTAAAAATTAAATTATCAAACTTTCTTAAACGAACAAAATTGCATGCAATTTTAAAAATTAAATGCCCTCAAAATTTTATTAGTGAAAACACAATGCAATCAGAAAACCAAATTAGATGTGTAATTTGAATCCCCGTCTATTTTCTCACTCAAATTATTAACTCGAACTCTTCCATCTGATCAAGAAATTTCCCAACTTTCGATATTATTAAGAGAGATGATATGAATAGAGGAATAAATGTGAGGGGACATAATTTTTACCACTAAAAATTTATAGATGCAGTTTTTTTAAATATAAAAGTAAAAATTAATTTTTACGATCAAAAGTTCCCGAATATAATAATAACAATCAACATATTTTAGGACATTTTGTACAATTTATCGAGGAAATGTTTATTTAAAAATTCATACAGCACAGGTACACAACGTTTTCGAATGGTTGGCTGTCATTCTTTGTCTTCATCCCGTAATATATGTTTGTTTAATGCTGCCACGTGGTTCTTTTTTTCTTTTGTTTTTTTTTCTCTTTCTTCAAATTTGAATTTTTACTCGACGGTCGTAATTTCTTCGAATAAGTCATTGAATTCATTCGAGATGTGAGCAAAACTCATATTGATGAAGACTATGGTGTATGTTTTAGCAAGTTGAGTGACGTTTATGTCGGTACATCAATTTAATGTTCTGTTTTTTACGTGGTTAAATTATAAGTTTACTTTACACCTTAGAAAAAAAAACATTAAACTTTCATGATGGTATTCAATTGATGATTATATATTTTGAGTCTTTTTTTTAATCTAATATCTTATGCTTTTTCGTTATTAATAAATAGCTAGTTGATAAATTTATATGATTTCATATTCAGTGAATCGATGAAAAATTTAGAAGGATGAGAATGTTATCTAAAAGAAGATCAGCTTGTTAATTTTCCTTCAAATTTATGAGAAATTTGAAATTTTGGTTTTTATTCTTTTTATGATTTTGTTCCCTTTTTTAAATTTTTATATAATTCACTAAATTATGTCATATACACTTATCACTGGACAAAAGTAGGTGAAGATAACTATGTATAAATTTTGCATATGTCGTCTCTTGAAGATACGACGTGCCAAAAGTAAAAAATAAAAAACACACAACGTCAATAATGTGTCACGCAACTGAAAAACATGAGTAGCATTGGTCTTTCAATTTTTCAAGTATTATTCTTTCAAGCATTATTCTCGTTGGACATTATTAAAAAAAAAAGTCCAAAAGTGAGAGATTAATTTAAAAATATTAAAATACAAGAGATCAAATAAAAAAAAATGTCCTATTTCGTACTAAAAGAAAAAAAGAGAATTAAAATTTTCTAAAACAACAAAAATTAGAGAGAAAAAAAACTCTCAATCGTTATCATCTCTCTTTTAGTACATTTAATCGTTATCCCTAAATCTAGACAAATCATGAAATGATAGGAAATAGAAGAAGTATTCAATTAAAAATTGTTTCTCATCAACATCCGAACTGCCGTGATGTTTATGTACAAAACAGACTAAATAAACAATTATTAATTAATATTATTATAAATAATCTTAATTAGATGATTTATCTCGCCTTCCCCTTATAGATTTTTGCTAAAACTAATGAAATAATGGATATTCTTGCGGAAAATATGAACATGAATTAATATTTTAGAAAAGAGAGAAAAAATTTCATTTTCCAATATTAAAATTTGAAAAAAAAAAATTAGGACTATTTTCGATAAAATGTCCTAAATTAGGTACACTACATTTCATACAGCGAATCACGGACAAGCACAATGGTCAAATTTCAGCTGTTGAAGCAAGGAAATGCTCTATTTCTCTGTGATCATTTTCACGAAGCCAATTTATTTAGCCAGGGGACATTCCTCGTCATCAACACGCAAGCGATCAAAAAGTTGCAGACCAAAAAGGAAATAAATAGGAGATTACACAGATCCCAATGTGGTGAAGGTTCAGTTTGTTCTCCCGCTTCAACGCGCTGTTTTGGATAGTTCAATTGGTGGGAGAATCACGGAGGGATCAGCTGAGGGGATCAGAATCCAGCTGCGGTTGTAAGTTGAAGTTTAGTTTGGTGTGGTTCTGGTGGTACCTAGCTTTCATCAATGGCGTTGATTGGGTTCGCTGGGTTGGACGATTTGAGCCTCGAATTGGCTGCTTCGCTGATCCGTGGCGGCTACAGAGTCAAAGCTCACGAGGTTCTTCCTTCCACCTCACTTTGCTGTTGTGTATTATTTGGGAATTCCAACGAGTTTGCTGTACTTGTTTCATCTTCTTATTTGGAATTCTGTTGTAGAATGGACACTCCTGATATATCGGAAGTAAACGAATGCAACATGAGTTAGGCATACTCTTAGTTGTTTCAAGTACTTAGCAGTGTATTAATCACTAATCATCTCTCGGATTCTTCTTTCAAAACAAGTTTTTAATCTAATCTGAATTTTTTTAAAATCCGTTATTTTTAAAGGCATTTTTTTGGATAATTTTCTCTCTAACTTTTCTTTTAAAAAAACTGATTTTTTTTTGTTATTTTTTTTTAAATCAGTAATTTTTAAGGGGCACCACTAGTTATCTAAAGAATGGTGTCAGAAAAGAGCCATTCTGGAATTATGGTGTATATGTTGCAGACTTAATCTTGAATGTTAAAATTGTAATGGAAATTGAAGCTCAAAGACGAGAATCTACATTTCTCTAGTTTTCTCCATTTGTAGGTATAGTTACATCTGCAGACTGCAGCTAAATGTAATTAATGTTCATGAATGAAGTGGTGAATATTATATCATATATTTGATATCATATGTTAAGTGCTAACCAGTATTTTTGCTGGTCCAATCATTAAACAGGGATGTTATTTATTTGTTTTTGGATAAGTAACAGTAATTCCGTTGGAAGCACTCTCCGAAGCCTTCAAAAAATGCTATCTAACCCTTGGAAAATTTTTCTATTTCTCTGAAGGCAGGGATGGATGTAACTGTGTTTCATTTTATTTCACCTATTTAGATTGTGTTTAATTTGAGAAATCTGCTGCATTTCCAGAAATCATCACTAAACAAATTCAAATATTATCTGGTACCAATTTCTTCATTTTTTAAGCTGTAAAAGTAATTGTTTCCTGTTAAAATAACCCAGTAGTAGCATATATTGATTTTGCAGATATCCCTTCATATTTCTTTTCTTTGTTCTGGTTAGCTTTCAGTATCGTATCTGAATAGTGGTGACAAGTTCATGTTAACCGCTATGATTCTACCTGCAGATAAATCAGGCCTTGATAGATGAATTTTTGAAGTTAGGGGGAATAAGCTGTGCCAGTGCTGCAGAGGCAGGGGAAGGTAGAATGTGCTTGGTTAAGTTGATTTCTATTCTCTTCCAATATTATTTCTTTGAATGAGCTATCTTCCTTGGTTTGACTAGATTGAATGGTTTAACTTGGGCTTGGAGTTGCATGTTAGTCATCTATTTCGTTGGCATTCATATTTAATATCAACTAATGTCTTATTGATTCTTATGGAGTACTGACATACATCACTTTAATATAGGTTTAGCTTTTTTTTTTGGTTCACCTTTCTATTCCATTTAAACACTAAATTTTTTCTTTAAAAGGGTCTTGAAAGTGCTTCTCTCTGGGCTTTATATTGAAAAATCATATATCTTTCAATTTTACATACAACTACAAGAGGTGGGATTGCTTATATTAGAGAGTCATATATCTTATTTATAATGCTTGCTTTATATCTTAGGATGGACTCTTTGACACTTTCTTTCTCACTTGGTTCTTTGTTTCCTTGCAGATGTTGTCGCATTGTTTGTATTATTAAATAGTCATCCCAATCTGATAGATGATTTATCTTCTGGTAATGCCCTCAGAGGCATATATGAAACTTCTTGCATGGTTTTAATAATATTTATGAACTTCGAGTAAATATTAGATTATTATGTCATATATGATTATACAAGTTACTTAACTTTGTTGATTGGCAGGGTTGCATAAAGATGTCGTTGTTGTGCTTGTCCGTTCAACTCTACTGGGAAATGATGTCCAGAACTTGGAAAAGCTTTTTACAGGCAATTTCACCCTGACTTTCTCAGTACTTTGATGATGGAATGTGAATACTAAATCGTCCTGTCTATTACTTTAATTATCTCTATTATTCTATATTCACGTCTGAGTGTCCGTGGAGCAAAACGTAAGCTTTTTTGGGTGTTGGTGATTTTGAATGCGCTAGTTAACTAAAGTTTTGAGGTTACAAAATTTTCTGCTTCCAATATCTACCTCCTTTATGTTTCTTTGGAGCTTCCATGGGGATGAGAGTAATATATAAATTTCAAGCTCTTGATCATGTCCGAAGCTCATTATAAGAAATCCCCCAATCTCACATAAATTATTTATCTTTCCCCTAAGCTTCTTCTGAATTAAAAGCCCTGTGAGATTGTAGTGTTGTTGGATTTAGCATTTCAACTTTCAAAATAAGAGCCAATCAGTTATCCTCCCAGCTCTCTCAAACAGCTACTTCACTTAACATGTTCATTGATTAAAACTGAAGCATAGATCAGATTGGAAAGTAATTATTTTTTGTGCTTCTCGGTGCCTAATATCTAATTTTTTTTTCCTAATATACAGACCAATTGGAGGTTTTTATTTTTTATTTTTTATTTTAATCTCCTTTAGTCCATCTATGTATATCTCATTATATTCATGAAATTGGTTTCCCATAATTTTTCCAGTAGCGGGGTTTTTTTTTTAATTATTATTTTTTATATTATAATAATAATTATTATTTTTAGGAAGTCTCGTCTTCCACTTCTGTCATATATTTTTCCTTTAAATTAATGGTTAAATTATGATCACAATCATATATTGTTTAGTTCATTATATTTCAAATTTTGAATATTTTGTGAATTAAATTTCATTTGTATCAGATGTGCTAAGTTTTACAGGGTTTCAAGAAATCTTGGTAGGATGTTTTGGATCTCATTATTTTTCTGTCTTCCTCTTGTTTTTTTACTTTTTTTCCCCTTTCTGTAATTACTCTATTTCTTCTATTGTAGTCAATTGGAGAGCTTTTCTCAACTCTATAGCTTCAACGAGGCTTTGCCTCTTTATGTACATTTTTTTTTTATCATTGAAATTTGTTTTCTATCCAAGTAAAAGTCCTGTTCAATTTAAATATTGCCGGTGAAAGAGGTTTGACGAAACCTTATATATGGTCTTTCCAGAACAGTATATTACTCCAATTATAGGGAAGAACTAACACTAACCAAATGTTGTTAAATGGATGACTTCATTTTTTTGGTTGGCCTGGTAGCATTGGAATTTTTGTTTTTATTTTTTCTACCAACTATCAAACAAATGTATTTTGGCACCTAAAAGATGATATTGTTGCAGAGATTTTTTACAACATTGAATTCTTAGGCATTGGAACAATTTTCTTTTCCTTTCATTTACAGGAATCGTATTTGCATGATTTAGATTTTGGTGTGCTGGTCACATACTAAGTGCACTTTACATATAGAGATTCAAGGAAGGGAGAGTATTCAAGAAATAGGGGGAAAAATCTAGTAAAAAGTGGAAAAAAATGGAAATAGCGTCTATAATAGTAGATATTTCTTATTCATATATTAGAATTTTGGGGCTAATACTCTAAGTACCTTCTTTCAGAGATGTTGCATTTACAAGTCATTTGATTTATACCTTTGTGACGGCCACTTCCCCTGTTCTGCAGTTGAGTACGAGATACCTAATCTTGTTGAAGCATATGTCTTGAAGGGTGTTTCTGAAGCTACGAACGGTCAGCTCATGGTAGTTATAATCTGATATAGAGTTTATGTTTTCTTTGTTTTAAAGTTGGATATTTGTATTGCTTCATTGCTGCATAGAACCCTGATTTTTTATTTACTGCCCAGATGGTAACCTCTGGGAGGGCAGCTGCAATTTCTAAAGCTCGACCTTTTCTATCAGGTAGATTTTTTATTTTTTTTAATCAGAAATTCTATCAGGTAGATTCATTCTCAGTATATATCTTAACACGCTAAACCTTTGTTCCTTTTACCATGTTTTGATATCAACTATTGTAAATCATCGTGCTTACTTGCAGCAATGTGTGGAAAGCTTTTCATTTTTGAAGGTGAAGTTGGTGCTGGAAGGTATCTTTTGTTTGTTGGAACATGTCCATTAATGATTAGGATGGCTTTTCTCCATTGATGATTATGTTAAATTCAAACTCCTTGATGTATTTACTGCTTCTGTGCACATTGCAGTAAAACAAATATGGTAATTGAGCTCCTCAAAGGAATTCATTTTGTGGCTTCGCTGGAAGCTATTTCCCTGGGTGTTAAAGTTGGAATTCACCCCTGGATAATCTACGACATTATTTCAAATGCTGCTGGGAATTCATGGTGAGTTCCTCATAATTGCCTTATTATTTTGTCATTCTTGGTCAAAGTACTATAGAGAGAATATTTGAAGTCATTTAAGAGAAGTTTAAATTTTAATTCCCTGTTTAAGTGCAGCTAACATATGGTTAACTATTTAAATCTGGACAAGAGCTTTAGAATTTTGGTGGATGATGGTCAATTGAGATTATATGTATGGCATTATCTTTAAAGTTCAATACTAGATTCAGTTTCTATAAGATAATGAGCCAATGCTTGAATATGTATATTTCCTTCCTCTAGTTAAGTAAAAAATTTTGAGTTGTTTATTCCTGAAGATCAGTAAATGTGGGGTCTGTGCCTTCTTTAATGAGTTTCTAGAACTCCAACAGTACTCAAGCTCTTTATTAATCTCTTTATGATTTAGAAGAAAGATTCAATGTGTGTCCAATATCTAGCAGTAGCAAAACCAAACAAGATGTATGTTGTTCAACCCATGAATTCTTATTAATCAAAATAATGTGGCAAGAAATTATTATTTTAGTTGATGAATAATGTTATTTATTTGTTTATAATCTTCTTATCTGTGCTCTAATAGCAGTATTCTTTTCGGTGGGTGGTTTACTTCTGCAGGATTTTTAAGAATTATGTTCCCCACTTGTTAAAGGGCAATATTAAACCGCAGTTTTTGAGTAGTTTGGTTCAAGACTTGGTAAGATATCATGCAGGCTGTCTAGCTTTTATTGCGTTCACCATCA
The DNA here is from genome assembly GCF_001995035.1 of Momordica charantia. The sequence continues at coordinate 2,874,647 of NW_019104494.1, read as the reverse complement.
ACTACCTTTTATTATATTGGTCCATCACTGAATTAGTTATCTTTGTAATTTTTCTAGCTTTTCACTTACACTGGCCTTTTCTCTCTCCTAAGAAGTACAATATATGACATTGACGTCAACAACTATTAAATTAGAGGAAGGCTGCGTAAGTGAAAATGGGTATAAGAAGTGTGAATTGACTTACTGTTTGTGAGACGTCCGGGGAATTTTCATATGAAGGAACTATGGGTTTTGAAATAGATATATGCATTGATTGTTTATCAAACTGAAAAATCCTGAGTGAAAAAAGTGTAGGATTATAATATCTTTGATAGTCTGAATAATGGTAAATTCTCAAGAGTTAGGCTAACTGAAACAGCCTGAAAAAGTTCTTCCAAAGGGGCCTTTTCAAGCCTGGGATGACCCAGAAGAGAGTTTTACTGCCATCTCCCAAGTCCCAACTTAATCTTTCGAACCTGTGGCATAGAGATTTTTGCATTGAGATAGTACATTTTTAATTTTGATTATTACATTACTAGTAATAATTGGTATTATCGTATTCAAGATGCATCAAGTTATTTAGCATAGCTGATGGCATCTCTAATGCTGAAGGGGATTGTCATGGATAAAGCCAAGTCGCATATTTTTCCTCTTCCACTCTTGGCAGTTAGTCATCAGCAACTTATGCTTGGTAAACACACCACACAACTTCAAAGTAACTCCTACATTTGAGGTTTTCTCAATGTGTAGTGATCAGGTTTTCTTCTATCACCTTAGCTTATTTCCTTTCCAGGTTCTTCTCATGGCTCTGGAGATGATGGTGGCTCGTTAGAACAGGTTACTTTTCACATGGAGCTTCTTATGCGTTTTAGTTAGAATTATTGTTAAATTTTGAAATATGGCATTCAAAGTGAGGCATTATTTTTAACTGCCATTTAATTATTGAGAAAGTCTGTCAGGTGTGGGAAAGTGCATATGGAGTAAACATTTCAGATGCAGCAAAGACAGAAATATACAGCCCTGAGCAACTGGCAAATGAAATAACTTCTACATCAACTACTGTTAATCGAGTGGGTTTCATTGGTCTTGGTGCAATGGGATTCGGCATGGCAACTCACCTTGTCAAATCAGACTTTTGTGTGATGGGTTATGATGTAATATCTTTACCAATCTTTATCGATTTATTTCATTATTTCAAAAATGACTTTGGTGGTTCATTTTAAAAAATGCTGAAAGAAACCCACCCTTTTCTTCATTATAGGTGTTTAAACCAACCCTAACTAGATTCGCTAATGCTGGTGGCTTGATTGGAAACTCGCCTGCTGAAGTTAGTAAAGGTGAACAATCTCTTTATGAAAAATCAATTTGAACATAGTTCATTTCTACTTTTCTAAAGAAATAAAATTTCATAGACAAATAATATTTACAGAGGTGAATTAGGATAAGCAATTCTGCAAGTCAGAAAGGCAAAAGAAAAATAAAAACTAGACACTTAAATTTAACTATGTTTGTTTATGTATATTGTAATACAAACAAATATTTCCAATTGCTGGTCATGTAACTTTCGAATCTTTGTTTTGTTAAGAACTATTTGTTGAACTTAAAAAGTTGTGGATTACACATCCTCTCAATTTGAGGTGTTCAAAAAACCCGACAACCCGATGAACCCGACGAACCCAATCAAAATTTCAAGGATTCGTTATAATTTTCTGTAGTTTGCTGAATTAACTAGATCTAGTATCACTGCTATTAGTTAGTGTACATTGTATAAATTCAGAATAAATTTTTTTATCCATCGTCATATGGTATAATGTTTTATGGAAGTTATCAAAATCCTACTACCGGCCTAGACACTCACGGATATTAAAAAAAAAATGGTCCTAATAGTATGCTATTTCAATTTTACACAGATACGTTGACTCTAGATGGCTACTTGTGTGATATGAATAATTTTTTTACTTAATTTAGGAAAGAAGAATATATTGTAGTGGGAAGTTTAAAAAAATAAGAAAAGCTTGGGTGTAAGGTTAAAAGAACAAAAAACTATAAGAAGTTTGACCAGCTAGAATACAAAGAGGTCAAAGTAATGTGAAATTCTATGATAACATCTTTTTTGCCAGAAAAAAGATAAAGAATGCTTTCTTCATCGCAATTATTAGTTGATTGCTAGCTTTACATTTGTATTTAATTGACATGTTATACCTTTAAAGCCATTTGATGTGTACTAGCTGTTGGATTGCAACATTCTTGTCTTTAGCGGTAGGGTAGTCTTCAGCTCTCTCTTGCAAAAGGAAATTTAGTCCTAGTAGCATCCTGGATTCTATAATTTGTTCTCCATTATGTAGGAGCCACTGTCCTATCCTATTTTACAACGCGAAGATCAATTTTTCCCCTTTCCTGAAAAAAATTCTTTTTCAGATGTTGAAGTGCTCGTAATTATGGTGACAAATGAAGCACAAGTGGAGGGCGTTCTGTATGGAGAAGCTGGGGCTATCTCCGGTACACTTACTTCTCAGCCTACAGTTTCTTCTATAAGAACTGATGCTAATTCTATAATTTCCTTGTGTTTGATAGCCCTTCCATATGGAGCTTCGATTATTCTATCATCTACAGTTTCTCCTGGATATGTGAGCCAACTAGAGCGACGCTTAGGAAGTACGACCTACTTATGTCATTCTAAATCACTTTTCAATGTTTTAAATCACTATTAAATATTAAGTCCTTCTAAAGTATCCGTGATGTATATGGACACTTAAGCATGATAAAAAAGTTCAGCCGAACTTTGAATGCTTGAGATTTTCATTCACTGATTGAACTAACATCATTCTTTAATATTAAGACGAGGGCAAGAATTTAAAATTGGTTGATGCTCCCGTTTCTGGTGGTGTTCAAAGGGCCTCAAAGGGAGCCCTTACGGTGTGCCTTCTACCTCTCAAATAGCTTCAGCTCCTATAAATTTTGGGTTCTCTTTCCTCAAAAAGTGACAGTAGCTATTTTTTTAACACAGATAATGGCTTCTGGGACAAATGAGGCTCTTAGGAGTGCTGGTTCAGTCCTCTCAGGTAATGAAACAGGAAAGTTCTATAAGAATTTTGTGTATGTTTTGTTGTCAGAATTAAAAGATGACAAGCCACTAATTTTGGTTTTTATTTGTTAACAGCATTGAGTGAGAAGCTTTATGTTATTAAAGGAGTTTGTGGTGCTGGAAGGTATTTCTACATTCTAAGAATTGATCAACTCACGTTTGTGTGATTGTTTGGCTGTTAACCAGAGTCTTCAATTTTATTCCATTCAACCATCAATTTCATGTTCATCACTAACACATTCATGTAGTTGTGTAGTTTCTCTGATTAATGGTTACCGTGACCTCTAATTTTCAATTACTCTGTTATAGTGGTGTGAAAATGGTAAATCAATTGCTTGCTGGAGTTCATATAGCATCAGGTGCCGAGGCAATGGCATTTGGAGCTCGACTTGGTCTCAATACAAGAATTTTATTTGACGTCATCCTAAATAGTCAGGGAACATCCTGGTACACCCTCATCTTTAAAATATCTACGGCATTTTTGTCTGATATTCCAGAAGGACACATTCGCTACTTTTTTCAAATGGAAGCACTATTGTGAAAATTGAATCTAAAGCCATCCACTCCATTCCCATATCTAACATTTACAGACGTATGTTCTTGTAAGTGCACTGTCAATATATTCGTCGTGCAATATCTTATTTATTAACTAGAAAATCTTTGTACAGATAGATAAAGAAAAACTTAACTGCAGCCTGGTTCTAGCAGAATTGAACAAGATATTTTATTTGGTAAACAAATAAAATTCACCTTTTCATTTCAGTATTAGGGTAGAGAATGCAGATCTGACATTATCGTCTATGGTAAATAACAAAATCCTCTTTTCCTAAAAATAGATAAGAACCTTTATTAATTTTGGATTGATGATATGATTCCCACAGTTAATAGTCAATTGTTAACTTTGACTTGAAATATCTTGACAACTAAAAAATGACAATGACAATGACAAACTAGATTGAAAATCTGAAACAATATGGGGACTGATCAGAAATTTAAGACACTTCCATGTTATTCCATATTTCTGCCATTTCAGGTTTGCGTTCCTATCTTGTTAACTTGGTCTAATAAATAATAGAGAAGGAATCGTACCTGGGATCACATGAAGCTAGACAGGCAATCTTAAATATAATCATTCATGCAGAGTTGGCCACCTCCAAAAGACTTTTATGCTTAACGTTTTGTCATCCATTTACTGTAATAAGAAGATTCTTCTACCCCCCTTGAATTGCAGGATGTTTGAAAACCGAGTTCCACATATGCTGGACAATGATTATACACCATACTCTGCACTTGACATCTTTGTGAAAGACCTGGTCAGCACGAAACACACATTGATGACTTTAAAGGAATAAATTGTAATCCTATAATTGTCCCTCAATATCTAAGAAAAAATCACATGCTACAGGGTATTGTTTCTCGGGAATGTGCATCTCATAAAGTTCCTCTACACTTGTCCACAGCTGCACATCAATTGTTTCTGGCAGGTATGACATAATGTTGCCATTCATTGCTATAGTTAACTTAACATACAAGATATCGAGACACTTGACAACCTAGATAAGATAATATCAGGATTTTATAAATCTGATAAATGAAAAATTCAGCCCAATCCAGGAGCATTCTGCTCGGTTTTGTTAGACAGTGTAGAGACTAAGGTGGGAGAGAATCCAATGTTCTATATTCTCATTATTAAAGTCTATATATATAGACAAATATACAAGGTTGACCTAATCCTATAAGGAGAAGGTAAATGACAAATTAATATTAATACAAGAATATAAAATATACTAATATATACTCTAACAGACAGGAAACGCAAAATAAACAAATTATTCCTTATTAACAACAGTGCTGGTCCTATTGCATCTTCCGTAAAAATTTTGGTTGGTATGCATATGTTTATTCCAATTGGTTTACTGTATTTCAGGTTCTGCTGCGGGTTGGGGTCGTCAAGATGATGCTGGTGTAGTAAAGGTATGGAGAAGTCATGGAGCATTTTGTTTTAACTGAAAATCATATTTCCAAGGATGAATGGAACAGATAACCAGACATTGTTAATGGAAATCCACTTATCTTAATTAATTGAACTAAAGATTGAGTCATGTTTTTTTTTTCCAACCAGAAACAAACTTTTCATTAAGGTAAATGAAAAGAAATAGAAGTGTTCAAAGATAAAAATTCTCGTAGGAGCGAAAAGATGAAAAGCAAACAAAAATACATAATGAGTCATGCTTTCTGTTGCTATTTATGTTGTTGTAATTGACATGACACTGGAGTTCTCGGATATAATTGTTCTCAAACCCTAAATCCCTCTGTGTATGCAAGCATAAACAAAGAGACGAAATATATTCATGCTACTGTATGCCCAAGTGTCCTCCACATCAAGCTGAATATTTTGAAATTAGGGGATATTAAGACTTGAGCTTTGATCCAGCTTGAATAATATTACAGCTGGCTCCATGACAGTTGATGACAGCTTAATTAGGTTCTCAAATATTTCTCAAAAATAGAAAACTTAAGGTTCTCATATTTTCCTTACGAAGAGGGGTTGCCAATGTGTTAAAATTTTTATAATCTTGATGACTTTAGTTTGATGCTTATAGTTTCAGTATGCATTTATATAAAGACTAGAAATCACAATAATATTAATGTCAAGTACTTTTGATTTTTTTCCTCTCTTAATGGAAAATTTTCATATACTTCTTGCATATCTCTTCTCCCACATCAAAAAGCTTTACCGTGACATTATCATTGTTTGTTAGATTGAAACATTCAACGCATTGCAGTTGAAAGAGTATGGTCTAACTGAGTTCATGTGATGCCATAGGTTTATGAGACACTTACAGGTGTCATAGTTAAAGGAAAACCTCCCACTCTTAAGAAGGAAGTTTTATTGGGGTCTCTTCCACCGGAATGGCCGCAAGATCCAATTGATGATATTCAACAACTAAATGAAAGAAATTCAAAAATTTTGGTAGTGCTGGATGATGATCCAACTGGAACTCAAACTGTTCATGATATTGATGTTTTAACTGAATGGTGAGCGTCATTCTTTCTCAATTACTTTTGTGGCTCTGTGGAACAGTTGTTTAGTAATGTACCAGCAAACTTTATTAATTGTATATATTAATTAATAAAGGTGTTTTGAACTTTTAAGCTTGTTTAATCTAAGATAATGTACGATTGGCTCTAGAGTAGGTGAATTTCCAAGCGGTTTAATCTTCATGTGATCTTGGCAGGACCATTGATTCACTCATCGAACAATTTCGTAAAAAACCTAAATGCTTCTTTATATTAACCAACTCCAGGTCACTGAGCTCTGAAAAGGTAAAAATCCCTCTTCAAACCAACCAC
>NW_019104494.1:2849630-2868124 GCF_001995035.1 Momordica charantia | reverse complement strand
ATTATAGTACTGAGTATGCTACAAGCTTTACAGGCTGCGGCATTAGTTGAACAAATTTGCATCAATCTACTTGCTGCATCTGAGAGTGTCAAGCATAGTGATTACACAGTAGTTTTGAGAGGTGATTCAACCTTACGAGGTCATTTTCCTGAGGTATGCAGAGTGGCTTCAGTATTTTCTCAATTGTTAGCTGGCAATGTTGAGTCAGAATTTAATTGTCATAACATGAGAAAGTCTGATTTGTCTAGGAAGCGGATGCTGCTATTTCAGTGTTAGGTGTAGTGGATGCATGGATCATCTGCCCATTCTTTTTCCAAGGAGGCCGTTACACAGTTGACGATATACATTATGTGGCAGATTCTGACATGTAACGTTCTTTTCCTCCAATTGTGTATTTTGATAGTCATGATGGCTTATTGAGCGCCTAACATTGTATGAAATGATCATGCATGCAGGCTTGTCCCTGCGGGAGAAACTGAGTTTGCAAAAGATGCTACTTTTGGTTATAAATCTTCAAATCTTCGTGAGGTTCGTTCATTATATTGTGCTGTAAATAAATATATACTGTAATTATTCTTAAGTTTTTTCCCTATCTTCTGAATAATAGTGGGTTGAAGAGAAAACAGCTGGGCGGATACAAGCCGATGCTGTTGCCTATATTTCTATTCAACTTCTAAGAAAAGGTGGCCCAGATGCTGTTTGCAAGCACCTATGCGGCTTAGAGAAGGTACAATACGTACCCATGTTCCACTACATATGTGAATGGAATGTTACATTTTCTTGGCTCATTTAATATTTATTTTTAATTTATCAATTAATTTTCTTTTCACTACCCGCAGTTCAATTTATCCTCAAATCATGGATATATGGAACCTTTAAGGATGAAGATAATAAACACTATCATAGTAGGAATGAGAGAAATTGCCTTAAGAAAGCAGATGAAGTCCCTTGTTTTTTTTTATAGCCAAATGCTATCAGCTTGAAAATGATTTCCCTTTTTTTTTAGGGTTTGGTGTGAGAGGGAGATAGATTTTTGGGAGGACCATTTGATCCCTAATGGTTTACTTAGGAATCTATTTCCTGGTTTAAAATCTAGCCATTACCAAAAGTTGTTCTTATTAGCATGTATTGAGATGTTGTAGCAGGTGGGAATATCCCATGATAGAAAATTATCACTTAAGAACCGAAGGGACTCTAGGAGGTGAATATTTGATTCATTGGGTGATTTTATTCCAGGTCATTGTTCCAGACATTGACTGTGATTGCTTTGGTTTTGGAGGAGGATATTATTGACGCTATTTGGAAAACAAATTGCCTTGAGAAGTTGAAAATTTGTGCGTGAACTCTGGCTTTCTGAGGACCAACTATAATTGATAAGATTCAAAAAGAGAACACACCCACGAATTCATCCCTAATTGATGTTTTTTCGTCCAAAAATAGTTTAGAGGAGTTATATCATCTGCTTACCGAGTACCAATTTATTGGGAGTGTTGGTGCAAGCTACTAAATATCTTAGGTTATAGTGATGTTTTCCAAGGTGACTCTCATAGTGGTGCCAACCAATTGAAGCGTGTTTATGTGAACTCTCTTGACAATGGGGCTTTCCCATTTGTGTAGGTTTCACATTTTCAATGAAAAGTGTAGTCTTATTTAAAAAATAATAATTATAATATATATATATATATTTATTTATTTATTTATTATGTAGGAAAATAACTGTCTGACGTGGTTTTGTTAAAACAGGGAATGACATGTATAGTTAACGCAGCTAGTGAAAGGGATATGGCTGTCTTTGCAGCTGGAATGATCATGGTAAATTTCCTCTGATAGTTTTCTGATTTCTCTCTCCAAGTATTCCCCTAAACTTTCCTAATGTTATGTTGATCTTTGGTTACTGAAAATTCTCATCAGATTATTTTTTACTTGGCAGGCAGAACTGAAGGGCAAGATTTTCTTGTGCCGAACTGCTGCTAGTTTCGTATCAGCCAGGATTGGAATTACTCCAAGGGCTCCTCTTTTGCCAAAGGACGTTGGAATTGAGAAAGAGAGAAATGGTGGTCTTATAATTGTGGGTTCATATGTTCCAAAAACAACTAAACAGGTAGAATCAATGAATTTAAATTCCCTTAAATTATAGTGTTAATATTATAGTGTTAATGAATCAATGAATTTAAATTCACATGACGTCATAGGTTCAAGAGCTGAAATCACGATGTGGTCCACTTTTAAGATGTATCGAGGTAATCTGACAATTATTTCAATTGAATATGGATATTTTTTTTTTTACCTTAGTTATGTTTGTCAATCCCCATATATCAAGAATCTGTGTCTTTGTTATTTCTCATTTACCATTTTTTTTTTGTTTCTGAAAAATGCTGTAATATTGTCGTTTCTAAATATCTTTTAGGACCTTAAATATTGTAAGTTTAGTTGCTCTAAAGTTAGTTAATCACATCACATGTTCGCTTGAGAGGGAACATGGGATTACGCCAAAAAAAATTTATTCTAGTTGCATGTGTTAGTGTGCTTATTCTAAATCTCCCTCTATTGCTGTGTTTCTCCTTTGAGTATTTCCTTACTTGAGGTCTATACCATAGTGATAGTACATGCTCCTAGAATTTTAGTACAACAAACATATATTTCTGCCATTCCTTTCTTATAACTGCTGAAGATTAATTTTTTTTTAATGTATGTTTTTGTTCTACTTATATATTTGTGTATACTTTCCTTCTTCTCCGACAGGTTTCTGCTGCTAAACTTTCCATGAGTTCAGAGGACGAGAGGGAGGAGGAAATTAGAAAAGCAGCTTTGTTTGCAGATATTTATCTCAGGGCTCATAAAGATACTCTAATTATGACTAGTCGAGAACTTATCACGGGAAAAAGTTAGCCTCTTTTATATAGCTTTACATATGATGCTGATATGGTTTGTTACATATTTCTAGCATACACTATTTTGGTATCTAACATATTGGAGGAATTTTTTTCTTGTTTGTTGCTGAGGTTGCCACTCATTCTTTGATTAGGTCCATTGGAGAGTTTAGAAATCAACGTCAAAGTAAGTGCTGCACTAGTAGAAATTGCTCAACGGATAACTACAAAACCTCGCTACATCCTCGCAAAGGTACCTAAATAACCAAGTTTTCATCCCTTTTCTCGTTTACCTTCATTCTGGATATGCCGGCTGTTATTATATGAGTGACTCTCTCCAAGCACCAAATAATGTGTGTGCTGCAGGTAAATAATTGGTTTTGCAGTTAAAGCTATTCGTGCATGAATGTTCATATCGGGCTTCTATTCTCGACCTGAAAATGTTCATCTATTTAATATAATGGGAAAGTTCTGATTTTCATTCCATTAACATCTTTGAATTGTAATAATGGTAACTATTGCCGATAAATATTTTTTTCGTACAATTGGAGCCTGACTCATTGATGCACACATTTACTGTGGAGCACTTCTTATTCTGATAAATGTAAACAAATTAAACACTGGGCTAAAGTACAAAAATTATCTTGCAGATCCAAAATTCCAAAGGAAAGAAATTTATATCCACTAATCTATGTGCTTAATCTAGGGTGGAATAACCTCATCAGACATTGCGACAAAGGCTCTTCAAGCCAAATGTGCTAGAATAGTTGGACAGGCCTTCTCTGGGGTTCCCTTGTGGCAACTAGGTCATGAGAGTAGACATCCCGGAGTTCCATACATTGTTTTCCCAGGTAAATTTAAATGGCTCACTTTTCAAAGTTATCTTCTTTTTTTTTTGGACTTTACAATTTGTAATTACTCTATTTTGACCTCTGACTATTTTGAACCATGTTTTACTTAGGTAACGTTGGCAACAGCGAAGCACTAGCAGACGTAGTCAGTTCTTGGGCTCTTCCTACCAGACTTTCCTCTTCAAAAGAGATTCTTCTTGTAAGGATCATTTGATTTAAATTTCGCCTGTATTTTTCCTCAATTACTGAAAATATCATTCTAAATGAAGAGTGCAGAACGAGGTGGTTATGCAGTGGGAGCATTCAATGTCTATAATTTGGAAGGAGTTCAGGCAGTTGTTGCTGCTGCTGAAGAACAACAAAGTCCTGCAATATTACAAGTAAGGTACCGTGTGGTCTAAAGAATAAAACATTCCACCCATAGCTGACTTGTGGGGATATCTTGCAAAATTTTATCAATTATTTTTGCTCATTGCTGGGTTACATGTGATCTGCCTTGAAAAACAGTAGATTGCAGTGATCCGTACGTGAAGATATCAATAACATTCTTTTATGATCCAGTCAGTTATTTTCTTTTTTATTTTGAAGAAAGATAGAGAAATAGTTTTTTGACCTTCAAAAGTTCTAAAAGATATGCTCAGATCAGCTTAACTTTCTTCTCTCTCCTGAGCTTCCCAATTCTTTTTCTGGCTCCATATAACATCAGAATATTAAATCCGTTTTTCTTTTTTAACAAAAAAAGGTCTCCTTGTGGTCTATTCCCTTTTGGATCATGTTGCTTTATCATAGGATTTTTTCAGATTACTCTCTTCTATTTGTTTTTTTTAATGACAAAAACCTTTAGTCTTTCCACAGATAATGTTAGTTCCTTTTTGTAAAACAGGATCAATAAAATCATGTTCCTTTTACTACTGTTAAAAAATCACAAATTCTTCAAATTTCCAGATCCATCCAGGTGCCTTGAAGCAAGGAGGGCTTTCTTTGGTTTCATGTTGTATTGCTGCTGCTGAACGAGCCAGTGTAAGTGACAATCCTTAACAAAAGGAGGGGGAAAATAGAATAGAGGATGTAGAATAGAAAAAACAGAACTTAAAACTTTGATTCTATATTTTCCATTTGATGATATTGGTGGTGGTCTTTTCGTGTTTCCTGGACGATGCGGTTTTCAGTTTTAAGTGTACATTGAATATTCCTGAATTAGTTACAGGTTTCTGCAGTGCGATTATCAAGTGTGGAAGAGTAACAGATGCAAAATTTAATTTTTAATTGTATGAGTTTACTTTAAAAAGCATCAAGAAGTAGATAAGCTTCATATGATATGTTTTGCTAGTATTTTTCATTCTGAAACAACAAATAAAAAGACAAGGGGAAGAGAAAATGGGGAAGGCATGGGACTCTAGTTTTTTAAAGCATCATAAATTTGGTTTTTTAAAAAGAATGTCCTCTAATTAATGCGTTAGATATTACCTTGGATGGAACGACCAAGAAAGTATTGTAGGACAATGTAGCTTCCATTCTCGTATTTTAAAACTTTCCAACCAGCTACCATCCAAATATCTGGACATGAGGCCGTATATAGGATGAGAGTTAATTTTGTATTATTTCCTTCTCATTGTACATTAATGAAAATATATTTCTCATCGTTGATATCTGTAGGTACCAATTACTGTTCACTTTGATCATGGAAATTCAATGCAAGATCTGTTGGAAGCTCTTGAATCGGTATGTTTTCTGGCTATTTAAATAAGTTTGCAGTCCTTACCATTTGATTTCGTGCCAAGCATTAATGTCAAAAAGTTTTGCTTTTCTTATTTGCATTAGGGATTTGATTCAGTCATGGCAGATGGTTCACATCTTCCATTTAAGGAAAATGTTGCCTACACAAAGTTCATATCTTCCTTGGCTCAATCAAAGAACATACTAGTGGAAGCTGAACTTGGAAGATTGTCGGGAACAGAAGATGACTTGACTGTTGAAGATTATGAAGCAAGGCTGACTGACGTTTCCCAGGTTACTTCTCTCTCTGTTATATTAGAAAGGTTTTCTTTACTTAGCATAGCAAGTTCATACCATTATCAAACAATTCAGGCTCAAGAGTTCATTGAGGAGACTGGTATAGATGCTCTAGCAGTGTGCATTGGTAATGTCCATGGCAAATATCCAGCAAGTGGCCCGAATCTCAGACTTGATCTGCTCAAGGTTTAGTATATTAATATTTATAATCAAGTCATTGTTAGTTTGTCGATGTGTGTTGTCTCCTGTCAATGCTATAATGTTAAAATAAGAATGTTTAGGTTACTTTGCTTCTTCATGAACACTAACTGAACTTTGGCACATTGAAAGATATCTCCCAGGTTTTGGGTGAACGGCAATTCCCCTACCTGCTTGGCTGAAGAATGAAGATGCAATTAGTGCCATACAGCCAAAGAATTATTGTTTACTTGGCTTTGCTTATTTGAATCTTGAGTCATTGGACTCTAAGCTAGGAAAATTTTGTATATGAGTTGTCTGATTCTGATCAATTCTTTAACAAGGACTTGCATGCTTTGAGCTCAAAAAACGGTGTCTTCCTTGTGCTGCACGGAGCTTCTGGTTTGCCTGAGAATCTTATAAAGGTGCGAGACTTCGTTCCTTTTCTTTCAAATAGAATAGTTTAAATAAGTATGACATACTCAGCTTCTTGATGTTTGCAATAAAAATCCCACTGATCTTTTGCAGGAGTAAAAAAATGGAACTAGTATGTAAAACATTATACTTGTTTCGCTTACCATGAACTCATGTCAAATTGAATTTCTTAAAAGAAATAAACCTAGGCTTGTCTCTCTCTGCCTCAACTTCTCGTCAGAATTGAGATTTTGAGGTGGTTAAATAAATCAATTTGAATTACATCTGCTTGCATGAACAGGCTTGCATTGAGAACGGAGTGAGAAAGTTCAACGTAAACACCGAGGTTCGGAAGGCATACTTGGAGTCCCTGAATAGCCCCAGCAAAGATTTAGTCCATGTGATGGAATCAGCCAAAGAATCCATGAAAGCTGTGATTGCAGAGAAGATGCATCTGTTTGGTTCTGCAGGAAAAGCAGTATGAGTTGCGGTATGGTGATCCTCCCTTCGATTTAAACTGAACATTCAAGTTACGTAATGTGTAGCATATAGTTAAATAGTTATCAACAACTTTCACTTAATTTTAAACTGATCATATTACCTTCTCTCTACAATAGTTCTTCAAATTCTTCTGCCATGCTATGAAAAATAAAAAGTAGCCTAAAGAGATCTTTAAATACAAACATTACAATATAAAACTCGTGAGAAATATATGAATACATATTATGATCCAAACAACAATCTTATGGAAATTCCACTCCTTGGAAAGACATTCCCTGAATGTGTAAATTTTGGATAACTTGGAGAGAACGAAATTACGGAACTTTCAATGATAAAGATCTTCCTTACAAGAGGATTTTTTAGTCAGATAGTCTTACTAGTCATTACTTGAGTGTAAATGCTCCCCCTTATTTCACCATTATAGCTACACTTCCCTTTTAACTAATTCCCTTTTAACTAATTAGAAGTACTTCATGTAATCTTTCTTTGGTCTTTTGTAATTTCTTTCACACAAAAAAAAAATGTGAATTTTGTCTAGAGCCTATAATGGCAAGAAATTATAAAATTCTCAATGTTCGATGAACAATGATGAAATATAAAATGTGAAGGAGTAGAAATAAATAGATGAGAAATCAACTTCAAATTGAAGTGATTCAAAATTGATGAATTAATTAAATGAATAGTACAAGTACAAATGTTGGTGATACAAGAAATGTGGTACAAATGTGATGGTACCAAATATATGGAGGTATAAATATTGTGGTGGTACAAACTTCTCATATGGGAGTTCACCCTACAAAACTTAACCCTATTTAATAACCAACATAAACTTAAAAAATATTTAAAAGCTAGAAACTTACCAGTTATAAACACTGAAATTTAAAAGATAAAAACAGGAAATTAAATTAAGAAAAAACCTCAAATCTCAACATAAGCTTTCTACTTGATAACTCAGACCCGTTGTCGTTGTTCCTTTACTATTTATTGCTCTTTTGGCCTCAATCTGAACAGCGAGGGTATTTTCTGATGCTTTTTCAGCCCTGACCTTGTGAATGTTTTCCATTAGCACACGTTTGTTTCTGTAGACGTTTCCCTTCACTCTAATGTACATTTGATGATAAATATGCTTATCTATCTTCTCGCATTCTCGGTATTTCCGCAGTAATCTTCTGAGGACCCTCATTCTTCTCATCCATAGTAGCTTTGTGGGTAACCTTGCCTCCTTTGTTCCTCTTCGTTTTCCGTACCCAGAATGTCGTCCTCTCGCTTTTGCTTCATGTGTTTGTCGAGATCGGGCTTTTGAGCGGATTTTCGTCAACCTCTTGATGATCAAGCCATCTTTTATGAGCTTCCTAATGCTCATTCCTGCAAGTAATAAGTGTTTTCTAGTTACAATGTGTTGTATTCATTTAAATACTATTTTGCCATTTTGAATTGTCAGTATCAGATGCAAAATTCTGTCATGAAACTAAAAAATAATTCATTGTTCAGTCATTTATTAAATCTGTATATGGTTAAATAAATTGTTGATGTTGGCTAAACCTTTGCATCTTTTTTCCTCTTTGACATGCATGAGCACTCATAAGCAAACTTCATGACTACCAAGTTAGACAGAGAAACCAAAAGATAATTCTAGAAAAGTTTGCTGTACATACTAGAATTGGCTAATGAGACAGTGGTGATCTCATTGGGATCGAGCCATACTCGACGTTTGCCGCAGGCAAGACTGCTGGCGGCGAGCCGCTTCTGTAGGGCCAGGGACACCATTGTTGATGATGCTTGTGGTGGCTGCTTCTTTGTGTGCTGAAGTGCTTCTTCTTGATGGGTAATAGAGAAGAACACTAGCAAATTTGAGGATCTCTACAAGAAGAAGAAGAAGAAGAAAGAGTGAAAGAAACTGATGGGCTCTGCTTTGTAGAAGATAAATTGATATGGCTGCCACAGGAAATGAAATTTGGAAGCTTTAATATAGGAGTAGAAAGCTAGTTGGTTGGTTATGTGATACTTGGGATGCAAGTATATTCTGTCTTCCTTATCTCTTCCCTATTCCAATTGTTTGGTTGACCATACAAACAAACTTTAAAATTTCAGTGTTCAATTCCTTGGGGCCAAAGCAAAGTTGTAGTTTATTTTTTTAGGGTCCATGGCAGAAATGGTATTATTGAAGTGTAAAATTAAAGTAGTAGACCTAATTACAAAATTATAAGAATAGTCGAATTAAATTTTGGTCTCAACCAATATGAGATGGTTAATACATCTTGCTCCATACAATTCAACATTCCCATATTTGTTGTACGAAAAAAAAATATTCTAATTAGTAATTTTAAAATAATCAATTTGATGGCTTAGATTTAACCATAGTTAAACCTAACTAAGAAAACATAACTTATCTAGAAAATTAACATTTGGATTTTTTTTTTCATCTTCCCCTTAAAAACTCACTCCTTTTTCTATGTAACTCATTTATTTTTACCAGAAAAAGTTATCTAATTTATCCATTATTCAGTTTAACTTCTACACATATTACATCATCAAACAATAAGACATTATTATTATTATTTTTCTAGAAATAATATAAGACATTATTTAAATATGTTATATACTTATTCTGATTTTTAGAAAATATCTAGTAAGTTCTAGCCCAATTTATGTCTAATAGATTCATATATTTTGGACCTCCTTAAAAGAAGTACTAAATTTTAAAATTTGAATTTAAAAGGTCTTGAAATATTTGAAATCCTAAACTTTTAATTTTATATTTAATAAATTATTAATTTAATCAACATTTTCAAAGTCACATTTCTTAAAATAAAATAAAATAAAATAAAGAAATCACTAATTTATTAAACATGAAATTGAAAGTAAAAAAAAATCCTCTTCTTCCTCAGTTCATTCGTGGGAGACTTATCCGCCATTGATGGCTTGCGCAACTGCAAGATTGAAGAACATCTCCCTTCAACCCTCGCTCTCGAAATCAGCAATCAATTTCAGAAATTCACCGATCTTTTCCCCAAATTCACTCTCTCCTCTCTTTTGCATAAATTCTAATATCAGATTTCTCTTCGAACTCCATTGACGCCTCCACAGGAAGATGAACCCTCAGTGTTATCAAGGACGTTAATTTGGTTATTAACTTACGGTTTTTTTGTTTCCATGTTGAAAGATTGAGAGATAATGAGATAATTTTTCAATGTCGCTTTGGGTTCCTTAAAATACCCAATAATTAGTCAAAACTGAAAAATTAACCGAACTAGGCATGATTCTAGGAGATAGTGACGTCATCATCTCAGCTGGAGATATAAATGTTCGATTCCTTCTCATCCATAGTTCCTCTCTCTGATCTCTCTCTCTGAAAGACATTCCAATGGCGGATCAGACCCAGAAGCCAGAGCTTTTCGAACTCAACAATGGAACCATGAAGGTCCTCCTCACCAATCTTGGATGCACCATCACTTCTCTCTCTGTTCCAGACAAAGAGGGTAAAGAACATTTTGTATTTGCGTGCTTCCTCTCGATCTTTTGGGATTTTTTTCCCTTTTTCTATGATGTTGCTGATCGTGGACTTTCTGGCGCTTCGAAGGAAAATTGGCTGATGTCGTCCTTGGATTTGATACTCTCGAGCCTTATCTGGTAAGATTTGTCACTTTTCCGGTGAATAATTTGAGTTTGATCGTACAATATCCGCGATTCAAATGCGTGATTTCAGATTTCTCCTCTCTTCTGCCGATGGATTTGTAGAGTTTAAATGGCATGCATTTTTCCGAAAATTGCGGTTAAAGGAATTGAACTGATTTTCCATTATGTTTGCGAATATGAAATTCCTGTGTTGGTTGGATTTCATTATGATGAACAGCAAGGTCTTGCTCCTTATTTTGGGTGCATTGTTGGTCGAGTCGCAAACAGAATCAAAGATGGGAAGTTTAAACTCAATGGACAAGAATACTCTCTGCCTATTAATAGACCACCAAATAGTCTCCATGGTAAGGAATTGGAAGTTTCTGTTCATTTTCTAATTGATCTTTCATATTGCAATATTTGGAGGCTTTGAATTGCAGAGAATTGTAAACAAAACCTTCCATTTTACTTCCATAATGACCTGAAGCTGTGTGAATTCATTGTTTGATCTTGAAATCTCACAACACTCATCGAATTTTTCGTTTCCCATTTATTGTCTCCATGTTTGATTTGAATGTATAAGATAAGGGTTCCCCCTCTTATCTACTTTGGTGGAGATCTTGGTTGGTGATCCTATGTTTGTTTATGGGCATGAAAAGTTTTTTACCTTTTATAAATTAGTAGCTAATTCGAGCATTTTCTTCAAACATTTTAATCGACATTTGGAGGCGATGTGTATATAGAGGAAAACTTTGGCCTTCTCAACATCCGCCCTCTGATACATCTTAGAAGTAGTTAAACTCTAATGCCCTATCTCTTGTTTTAGGTGGGCATAAAGGATTTGACAAGAAAGTATGGCAGGTGATTGAACACAAAAAGGGCGAGAATCCTTCGATCACCTTTAAGTATCATAGTGCTGATGGAGAGGAAGGTAATTGAATGTTCTTCACTCTTCTCCGTTCATGCTAACGATTCACTAGCGAATACTGGCAATTCTTCCCCTGGGCACAGGTTATCCAGGAGCTGTCTCAGTTTCTGCAACATACACACTCACTTCAAGCACAACAATGAGGCTTGATATGGAGGCAATTCCTGAAAACAAGGCGACTCTGATCAACTTAGCTCAGCACACATACTGGAACTTAGGTGGGCATAACTCCGGGGATGTTCTAAACCATTCAATTCAACTTTGGGCGAACCATGTTACTCCAGTTGATGAGAACACGGTCCCGACTGGAGAAATCAAGCCCGTTAAAGGCACCCCCTTTGATTTCACTAATGAAAAGAGGGTAGGTAGCTCTATTCATGAGGTTGGCATGGGATATGACCACAATTTTGTGCTCGACTGCGGGGATGAAAAATCTGGCTTGAAGCATGTTGCGAAAGTGAAGGAACCATCAAGCGCCAGGGTCCTGAACTTGTGGACCAACGCCCCCGGGGTGCAGTTTTACACAGGCAACTACGTCAACGGCATAGTTGGCAAAGGAGGGGCTGTTTACGGTAAGCACGCGGGGCTGTGTTTGGAGACACAAGGATTCCCTAACGCAGTGAACCAACCCAACTTCCCATCTGTTGTTGTTCAGCCAGGTGAGAAGTACCAGCACACCATGCTATTTGAGTTTTCAGTTGAATAGAGTGGTTTAGCTCCAAATGATAACAATGACAATAAGGTCAATTACCAGTTTTGTGTGGCAGAGAATAGTATTTCCTATATGCATTTACTACATATTTGATTTGGTTGTCCTTGTTTTATGATTGTAGAAGTTAACAAAGAGGATGAGTAGTTTCGTGACGTGACGAAACCTAATGAAATGTTCTCGCATCGTTTTGAAGCATCATATTTTTTTAGGACTGCAGATGTTATGAAATCCCTAGAGATCTCTCCTTTTAGGACCACCATTGTCAACATCCTCTTCAACTTTTTAGGCCTTGAGAATCTCTTGACCTTGTTGAAAATATTTGACATTCAAATTGCTGTTTAAACTAACCTTCTTGATGATACCATACCAATTACTTGAGCTCTAGTGTTTGGCATATGAGTATCTTAGGCCCAAACGTTTCCTGTTTCATTTTTTATTTTTTTAATAAATAAAAATAGAATCGTATTTAGTATTTATTTTCTGTTTCGAAGAAAAATAGAAACATGTTTAACAATAATTTATTATTTCTCATTCTTTAGAATTTTAAATTTAAAAAGTAAACATTTTATATAAATATTGTCTTTTAAAATCAAATATTTAAATTATTTATTATACATTTAATAAGTAAATGATGATAAAATAATATATTTTATTTATGGTATAGAAAACATTAAGAGTAGAAACAAGAAACTTCATTGTTTCTGAAATTTATTTACAATATTGAAAATAATTCTTAAAAACGTGGAACAAAAATAGTTACCAAATGCTTAGCTAAAAAATTAGCAATCGATCTGGGGGAGAGAAATTAGAACATGCAGAAAAGATAAAGTCCATCACATCAATAGATAAGACCATTTCTAGACTCTAGTCGACATGCCAATACTCATTACACTAAATTATCCTTGGAATGGAACAAAGAAATAGATAATCAAAATTCAAAATGCTAATAGCTAAAATAAATATCGCCAGAAAATCATACAATTAATCTAATAATAACTCAATTACCAAACATCTCCAAAATTTGAATCAATTTGTTGGTCTTGGACTTCACCTCTCCCTGGGTGACTCCCACAGTTGATCCTCATACTCGGAACTTATTTCTTGTTTGGGGCGCTCACCATTGCACTTGCGGCAGCTCATGTTTCGTCTGTAATTCAAGAAGTCACATCTGGAGATAGAGAAGGCAGATGTTTTGGCATCAGTGCTTCTGTAAATTGGCAGAACACAACATATGGTTGTGACTTGTGAGTGAGTGTGAGAGAGACTACTTACGAGGGGCATTCCCATTCTCCTGGATTCAGGTCCCTCTTTGGACGATGTTCTCGGCATCGCAGACATTTCTTGTTGCTGGCGAAGTTCATGAATGCACATCTGTCGGGTAGATAAAGCAGAAGAGAAGAGCACGGTCAAACAGGATACAATTTGAACAGAAAACTGGATCAGATTAACATGAAAGATGCACAATCAGAATTGAGATGCAAGTCCATCGGGAATATGGATGGTTATCCACGATAGGAGGGGTGAAATTAACAAGCAGAAAACTGGTCAAATCAATTGAAACCGACCAAACTGACATTGGTTGGTTGGATGTTGATTAGTTGGAGAGTTCAAAGTACTCCGATGTGACTGACCAACCATATAAGATAATATCATGTTTATATAGTGAACAATGTAAATTTGCTTAGTAAGGTAAAATGACGTCTTTTTGATTAAAAATTAGAGGGAAATTTCGACAAGGTTCTGCTTATTGTCAAAGTACTTGTTGCACAGTGAATACTTTTTACCCATAAACTGTCTATGTCAAAGCCAACCGACCAACCAAATCATCTCTAAAAGTTAAAATTTCAATTTTTATCTCACCTCTGACCGATCAGTTCGTCAACAAAAATCAGAGTAGGTCAAGAATCAGCATCGGTTTTACCTTCATCTTGATTGACCCTGACTAACTTTCTCCCCTTAAGTACTAGAATTGGTATCAAATCCAACGTCTCAACGCAATTATTAAATAATTGAGCAATCAAGTCATCCAAACAACCGTGAAATAAAACAGTCCCCTATTTTGTGAAAGCCCGCAACTGCAGACACCAACCGTACTAGAAAACTGAATCATTATTGAAGTGACCAATATAGAGCATAAGTATTGAACTTACTGCGGGCAGATCCAATCTCCCTTCTTCATTTCAATTTCGTCATCATTCATCCTCTTCGGCCCCTCTGCTTTGCACTTTAAGCAGCGTATATTTCTTGAGAAGTTCATAAAGTTACACCTATTACAGAAACCAATACAATATTTAAGAGCATAATCATGGATGTATGTAATGGTCTTGGAAGCAGCATTGTAAAATCAATATTGAACTGCCTATTTTCAGAAAGTTGAGCTAAAATCTTCTGATATTCCTCATGACCATATTGGAAGAGCAGAAGCTATACAAAAACACTTCCAATAGTAGTTTTAGGTGAAACAAATTGGAAATTGTCCAATCAAACAATATTTCCAATATGTACACAGGCCTACAGGCTGCAGCTACAGGACATCATTTGTACGAGAATATTTTATATTTATCGTTGCCTTAAACTCGTAAGAATATCCCCAAGTTTAATAAGGCCAGTAGAGAAGTACAAATACTTGAAAACCGTTGAATTGTTTTTGTGAGCAAGATTGAATCATTGAGCGGGTTCTTACTCTGGACAGGTCCAATCTCCACTCTTCATTTCAATCTCATCAGCCCGAACCCTTTTAGGACCATCTTCATTACATTCTAAACACCTCCTGTTTCTCGAAAAATTCAAAAAATTGCACCTGTAACCAAAAAATCAAAAGTTAAGGCCCCATTTCATAACCATTTTTTTCTTTTCTGTTTTTGAAAATTAAATTAAATTTTGTCATTCTTTTTCCTTTGTTTTCTGCAGTGTATTAGGAGGAGGGACTTACTTTTCCCTTCCTCGGCTCCTAATTCGGAGCACAGCCCCAATTTCTTCTTTAACATAATTTTCTGTTTCTCACTTGAAAGTTTTTCATGTATAGTATAGCTTCTTTTTTGTTTTTCACAACAAAAGAAATATAGAAATTCGAGCTAATAAAAAAGAAAATCGAAAAATAAATGAAGTTAAGACTTCAGATCTTACTTACTTTGTACACATCCAATCTCCTCTCTTCATCTCTACATCTTTTGATAAGGCATCATTCGTAAATTTTGATGTTTTTTCTTTTCTTGAGGGAGATTTAGTATCAGCCTTCTCTATTGCTGAATCAAGGGGTTTTTCGCTCAGTTCGGATAGCTTGGAAAGCAATTTCCTCACGGATACTTCGACATGCTCTCTACCCAAAGGTTTGTCCCCTCCAGACAAAACAAGTGGATCCAGTGCATAGGTCAACAACATTCGAGCTATATCCACAGTTCTTGCAGTTGCTTCTGGTTCCTTTAAAATAACATAAGCTCTATCACAGGAACCTCGAAGGTTGCAAGTACTACAAACCTGTACGATGTAGATAATTGAAATGAAACACAAGCTTATAACATATGCATGAATTTAATCAGTTCCCCACTCAAAATAGAAAACGTTAATATAAGTCAACCGAGCCCATAGTGCAAAGAAATCTATCTTATGGCAAAATAATTACGATCTTTAAGTGAGACTACATACGTCCCCTTCATCTAGTTGCACATAAGCCCTCAACCTTTTAGCTGAATTAACAACTTTCCTGAAGAGATTGGGACATCCACCTTTCACAACCGTTTGAATATCATCTGTGGACAACGACCTGCACAAAAATTAATCACATGCCAAATATTATGAATAATAATCATACAATCAGTAGGAGTTTAATTTGCGAAAAAAACAGAAGATCCACTTCCATTGATAAATTTGGACAATTAAACTGGATCTAAGCACTAGCCTTCAGGTATGCAGTTTAGCGACTATAGTTGCAGTAATTAAATCCATTACACGTCAACCTAGAACCTGAAGAGAGACAACGGACCTTCCTTTTTCATAGCTAGTGTGTGGAAGCCTCACGCCTCACATTATGCTCATAGGCCCATCCTACTAATTTCCGGAATTCTTTACTAACTCATGTTCGCTCCCAAAGATGATAATAGTTTTAAGTAATTAAGTTACAGGGAGAATCTCAAATGTTCCACTCCTGCAGATATAAGTTTTAAGTTGTTAAATGTTCAAGTTTTAGTCCATGTACTTTCATCTTTGCAATTTGCAAACACGTCTATTTTAGTTCCTATATTTCAAACTTTTGACATTGTAGTTCCTATATTTTGTAATTCTAAAAAGTGATCATTTTGGTCCCCTAGTTTTCCCATCACAGTTTCAGCAAAACACTAATTTCTTCAACTATAGCTATAAATTTGTATTCAAGAACAATTTTTGTTGTGTATGGAATTTATGTTACCGCACCAAATTGGTACATGGACCAAACCAATTTTCAATCTAGGTTGAACCAAAGCGCATAGGGCATGTGCAATATCCAAGTACTTGTCCCAAATGTAATACCTTAGCGTATGAGCCATCCACTCTCAAAAGATGCAACCATCACCATGCCAGAATCAAGTCCGATTTCCAGTCAACAAAACCCAAAAACACAAAACTGTAAATACAAAAACTCACTTGAAAACATCGTAGCGATCCCGCGCGAAGCTGAGGCAAGCATCCTTCAACACGTTCATGTCACTGTAAACATTCTCGGATGCCGTAGCTCCATCACCGCCGCCTCCACCTCCGTCTGCGTCTTCTGAAGGAGAAGACTCGGTCAAGTAACCTTTGGTTTTCAGCCCGTCGACGAAGGAAACCCATTCAGGCCACGGGTGGTGAGTGAGGGTGGAGAGTTGTTGAGGAGCATCAGCGCCGCCGCTGGTGGCGGAATCAGGCGCGGTAGAAGAACTGCAATTGACGAAGCGTAGGAGCTTTGGCGGGAACCTTCTGGGGAGGAGGAGCGGCGATAGGGCTCTGGATGTTGTCCGTGAAATCGCAGTGCCGAAGTATAAGAATTTTGGGGCTGACATAACTCCTTCCTTCGGTGGATTTCAGAAGGAATGGAGAAGGGTTTTTGCCATAGCCATAAGGCCTACTGCGAGAGGGTTTTAGTTTTTAGGATCTTTTCCTTGGGAAAAAGATTCAATTTTTACGTCAATTTTCACGATCCTATTCGACTTTAACAAAAATGATTGATTATCAAAATTTGAAAATCTAAAAAAGAAAAATCACTAATTACAATTCAAATCGAACTTTCAGAAAAGGGGGAAAAAGAGTTCAAAATCAATCACAAATAATTTTGCCAAAAACTTACAATTTTTTAAATATTCTGACTCCGATGTCATGTTTCTTTCAAGTTCCAACACTTTTTTACAATCCATTTAACACATAGAAAATAAATTATTTTGTATCTTCCAACGATTATTCGATTATCTATGTTCAGGTATAAACTATAACATTTATTAGAGTATAAGAAAACAAACAAATTTTAAGCTTTAAAGTAAATATTGTAATACTTAGTCAATTTTGAGATATAGTCATATGAAAATAAAAAAAATTGATACATCTAACCAAGTTGGTTCATATACATTTTACATCAGGTATGGGCTTCACCTCAATTTTAATTATCTTATTATTAGTTTTTACTTTAAACTTTATACTCCACTCGAATATATCGAAAATATATATGTTCTAACCACGTGTGCTAATGAACACTAATGTTATTGTTCATGTTGGAAATGTTGTGATAGGAGCAATAATTTGTGGATTCCAAATGCACAATAATAACATTTCAAGACGAAAAATTCATCAATTGACTGCATTAAAAAAATTGGCATAAGTTATTACTGAGGTATGATGGCCGCATTAGAAGTAGGTCCCTGACATTTGATGGTAAAAATTAAACTCTAATGTAATTTGACAATTGGTATACAAATAAGATGTTTTAAAAAAACGAAGGCAACTAGATGGAAGTATGATGCAATAAAAGAACATCAATTAAATTACTACATCCAAAAAAAACTAAAAAATAATGCATCACTATTATATGTTACGTAAAATCTAAAAAGAAAAAGAAAAAAGAAATTATTATATGTTAAGTAACATAAAATCTAAAAAAATATAAAAAAGTAGAAATTAATCTGGTCGTAAAAAGATGGTGCCACCGGCGGTAAGTCTCTCGTGAGCTTTTGACGGAGTCAAGTTTCATTGGCACTGGCGAGAAGAACCCCACGTAAACCCCTAAACCCACTCTCAAATCTCAATCTATCTTCTTCTTCATCTTCCTCAAAGATCTGCTTCTGCTTCCCGATTCCCTCATTTTTCCCGCCCCAGAAGATGAGAAGATCTTCCTCCATCGCTTCATCCTTCCTCTCCCGCTCAATCTGCACCGCTCATGGCAGCCTTTCCGCCACCGCCACCTCAAATCA
>NW_019104494.1:2830520-2844799 GCF_001995035.1 Momordica charantia | reverse complement strand
AATTCTTATCATCAAATTGAACTAAACGAACAAATTATTTAACCAGATCTTGGTTCACACGGATTTCGTAAAAAATTAATTAATAAATAAATATGTCACGTCAATATTTTTGTCAATAATAATAATAACACATATCAAATTAAAACATAGCATTAAATTAAGGCATACTTCAAGTTTTATTCGGAGCCTATGATCATACATCAGGTTAAAATTGTACAACTAAATTTACAATTGAACTTCCATCTTGGTTTAAAAATTACTAGATCATAACTACTCATCAATCTAGAGGGAATGAGTTCAAATTATGATAGCCATCTATATAAGTTTTTTTTGTAATCAGAAGGTTGACCCGTGAATAGTCGAGGTACGCGTAAACGCCGAACACAGGGTTATAAAAAAAAATAATAACTACTCATCCATTTATAATTTATGTTGAAAAATATAAAACAAATCATAGTTTCAAGAAAAATAAATAAATTCTCTAAGAAAAAAATTAATAAAATAAATCCACGGTTCACCCCCCAAAACCAAAGAGAGAGAGAGAGAGAGAGAGGAACAGAAAAGCCTCCACCATAGCCCTCGCCATTGTCAATATCTCCGAGCCGGTTACTCACATCGTTATCTTCTCTCTGTCTCCGCCCAAAACCCTCTGCAGAATCGGAAATACGCCTCTAGGGTTTCCAAGACCCACCTTGCGAGCAGCCATGGCGTCCAATTCTGCAAACCTATGGGTCCTCTTGGGATTGGGTTTGGCTGGAATCCTGCTGATGACCAAAAAGCTTAAGAAAGCTATTAGAGAGGACTTTGGAGCGTTTATCGAGAAGCTTCAGCTGCTTCCTCCTCCTCAACCTGCTCCTCCCAAAGCTCCTCATCCCCTGACCGGTCTTACCTTCGCCATTTCCGACGTGTAGGTTTCACACTATTTCATTTCAGTATTTGTTGTCGTCGTGGTGTGTTTTGTGCTGTTATTGCATAAGGAATCTTCTTTTCCCCTTTAAGGGAGGATGTAAAAGGACCTTCTCGAACATAGATTGACAAACTCTATTCCGCACCAAAGGAACCCCATAACTTTCCAAGAAATGATTCCAAATCGCATGGGCGAATTGACACCCCAAAGCAAATTAGGCCTTTCGATACATCTCTCCACGAAACACACCACCGAGGCTCCAAAAAGAATGAGAAGTGTCTCTGTACAAAACACACCGCTGAGTCCATAAAAGTTGTTTGAAGTGTGGAAATAATCTGTTTGTTGTTATTAGAATTTGAGTATATAATATGACAATTGTCAAGCCATCTTTTTTTGGCAATTATAGAATATGTGACCTGAGAAGAATTGGAGAATTGTCAGGTTAGAGGCCTTGGGAGTTGCGAGGAGGTGTGAGATTTGATTAATATCAATTATTACTCTGTTTGGTTCTCTATGTCCAAACCACCTTTATAACTATTATTATTTTTATTCTCGATGCTGAAGCTTATCTTTGTAATTTCTATCTTGTTTTTGTAGACTCCCTTTGTGTTCAGGCTTTTTTTTTTGTTTTGTTTACCCTTTAATTCAATCAAATTTTGGTTTCATATTAAAAAAGAAGAATTTGATAAGTAACCGTCTAACATTTTGTGATGGATTCATGATTACACGTTTATGCTCTTTATACGAACATTTTCTAGTTGGTCCCTAAAGTGGAGGATTTATATATTGTAATAATCAGATTTGAAATTGAAGGACATGTGACTGGGTTTGGTCATCCAGACTGGGCAAGAACACATAATGCAGCTTCTCGTACATCTCCAGTAGTTTCTGCTCTTGTTGAAGGAGGAGCAACTTGCTTGGGAAAAACTGTTACCAGTGAATTGTCAATGAGGTAAATATTTTTCTTAAATGGTTTATATGTTTCAATTTTACTTCTGAGGGGTTCAATGAAAGTTCATTAGTTTTGCGGATCCCAGACAAGAAACTTTCCTGTTTCTCTAAGCTCTATTCAAGCAAGTGAGCATACTCTTTAATTTGGTTGGGTGCCCTTTGGTTCATTGTCAAGAGGAGGTGTTCATTCTGACATTTTGTTTCGAGTCAAATCCACATTTTTTTTAGATTATGGTAATTTTGTAGAAACAATACTTCACTACCTGCTCCATTTTTCTAATCTCGCATTCTGATGTTAGATAATTTCATGAGTTTCAATTTAAGATCATCTATTGAGTTATAGTTACTTTTTCTTAACTTCAGTATCTCTGGAGAAAACAAACATTATGGCTCACCCACAAATCCTGCATCACCTTCTAGAGTTCCTGGTGGGTCGTCCAGTGGAGCTGCTGTTGCAGTAGCTGCTAATCTTGTTGACTTCTCTTTGGGTAAGTTTCTTAAATCTTCTGTATCCGGCCATTCAATTATGTCTCAATCTCTGTCGAACAGGTTTTCCAATTCCACCCATTTAGGAATCAAGGGCATCATCACTATGTGCACCTTCACGTGGACTACCCTAATTTTCCCCCATATGAAATGAGGACAACGTCTAAACTGAAAAACATTGAAATTTTCTTCCAAGTGTTTTTCCCCCATCAAAGATTGTTGTTGGCTTTAGCATCACAAGTTTCCCTTTCTTCTGATCTACTATTCCTTTATATATTTTTTAAAACCTGCACATATTAATTTGATTATTATTATTATTGTAAATATTGTTACAGATGAATCTGATGGTGTGCATATTTTATTCATTTGAACTTCAACTTTTTTGACAAAAAAAAATGTTGACTTATGTATATTCTTCCGTCTGTCAATATGTTTAATGCCTGTAGGCAATTGACATCCCAAGTCTGTGACTGTGACGATACATAAGGATTGATCTTTCCTCTCCTCCCCCAAATCTTCTTTGAAAGAGCATAGTTGATATGGCCATGTGGCCTTCCTCATAGTCTACTTTCCCTATTGTTTAGTTGGAAATTTGTGTCTTCATTTTGATTTATGAAAAATGCTTTCCACTTTATGATAAAGAAGTGACCACTGTCAGAGCTCTATCAAAAATATTTCCTCTTAGCTGAAGGCTCCAAGTTTGATGCTTTTCATTCTAACACTTGCTCACCAGGAAACCTCTGGCATTGGAGATTCTGTAGATATCAGGAAACTGAAGATTCAGAGGAGTATTATCAAGCCATGAATCCTCCCAGAATCTTTGCTTTCTCTACAGACTTCTATCTTTTGTAATATCCACCCACAGTCCAAAGTTCCTTTTTCCACAAACTCATTAGTATACCAGACTAGGTTAATGCTTTTATACTTGAAATCATACTTATCCACAAGGAGTTATTCTCATGGACGACCCCCACAGCCATTTTGGGAGCAAAAGAGGTGTTCGGTGTTCCTGTTTCTGATATTTTTCAACTCCAAAATTGTCGCCTTTGATGGAGTTCAAAAGAAAAACCCAAGAGTGGCTATTCTCCCTGGGGCCCTGGTTGTTTCAAGGGTTTTATCATGGGTTCCTTGGTTAACCTAGATTGGGGATATTTTGCTTAATTCTTCCAGTTGGGGAAGGCGACGATGTCTTGTCTCTTTGGCCTTTTTGGATTTTTTTTTAGTGAAGTTTCTGTTCTTTTTTTTCCTTAAAAAGGGAAAAACACTTGGTCACATAAACTTCAGAGTTTTTCAATGCTTAGAAACTATGAAAACATATGTTACTCTTCTAATTTTATTGGTCTTGTGACATGACACGTATCTTGGCTTATACCTTGCAGGTATTGATACTGTTGGTGACGTGAGAATACCTGCTAGCTTTTGTGGCATTTTAGGGTTTCGTCCATCATACGGATCTGTTTCCCAAGTTGGAATCATACCTGTAGCAACAAGCCTTGACACTGTTGGTATGTACATCCACATTTTTTATGCCTGCTTGTTCTCTAGCTATTGTCAGTGAACTTGAGCCATTGTAGTTATTTTTTGGTGATATAGATATGTGACTACCTCGTTCAGCTGGTGAAGCTCTTGGTCTACCATTGATACAAATAGAAAAAATTACACGGCAAATGGCTTGGAATCTATTTTATTTTGAATATTTTTTAATAAATCGAAGAACCTCACATTGATATGGGATTCCATCTAGTGCCGTCAACTCAGCATATCCTCTGTGAAAACACAAACGAGGATTGTGCTATTTGCTTTTTTGTTCACTGCCTCTTTATTTTCATAGATTGAATTCTTCCCCTACGTTCAGATTGCACAAGGCTTGCAGATTTACATACTAAGCAGCTTGGTTCTTTTGGATGAGCAGACTGCTCTTTTAAGAAGTGTAAATTATTTGGAATGTAAGATTGCGGTCATTCTTTGGAATATAAGCAGTCTGGGTCGTTTGGATGGTCATTATTTTAAGAGAAAGTTCTGGGCGGCTGAAGTTTAAAGCTGAATTCAATTCATTGCTGCTTTCTAGTCTTCTATTAGAAACGATCATCATCTTATGGAAAGCAATCGAGGGAATACTTGTTAAAGTTTGGGAGTGCCTCTAGTGTTTTTTTCTTTTTCCCCATCCCTTTTTCTTTTCAGTGGGGTTACTTTGTTTCCCCTTCTGAATGGAATCATTTTTTATTGACAAGATGTTTGGTAGTTCTCATCCCTTTTAGTTGTACTGATAGAATCTTACTTTTAGGTAAAAGAACAGTAAATGTAGACAATTTTGCACAGATCAATTATACTTTCAGGCTTGGAAAATTATTTCATTAGGTTATCTGTTAATGTTAGTCTTATCATTTATGGAAGTATCATTAATTCCTAATGCATGTGACCTCTCATATTGTCCTTGAGTTTCATAACTTTTCATTGCTTTTCATTTGATAAGGTATGTAGCTTTTTTGATATCTTTGTCTTTTGGTTCTTGGTGGGCATCTTGTCTCCCCCTTATAAAAATCCCGTTTGGTTTCATTTTGTTGAGCTTCTATTGTACTATGGCAGGATTACTTGCTAAGGATCCTAATATTCTCCGTCGTGTCGGCCATGTGCTTTTGCAACTTCCATACGCGGTTCAACGCAATCCTAGACAAATTATTATAGCCAATGATTGCTTTCAAATACTGAAGATACCTGTTGACAGGGTTACT
This sequence comes from Momordica charantia, assembly GCF_001995035.1. The sequence goes on along the minus strand of NW_019104494.1, from coordinate 2,839,723 downwards.
CAGGCGGTGGCCAGATCAACTGAGAACCTCTTTGGCAGTATGTTCTCCTTTTTTGCCCTTTGTAAATTTGTTACTAGTGAATCTCTATTAAGTTTCTCAAAGAATCTAAATTTCATTTCTTGAGTCACTCTTAACACAATATTTTTCATTAGGACAAGTATTGAAGCACGAAAATCTTGGAAGCTATTTGAGTTCTAAAGTTCCAAAGTTGAGAGAGTTAATTGGGAAAAAGGCAAATGGCGATCTGAGTTCTTCTTCAATTAGAAATCTGGCCAATATGATGCAGATTCTTGACAGGTGTGACTACAACCTTAATTGATGTTGGATTAACTTACCTGATGTTACTTTGAATACATGGGGCAAACAACATGAGCTTGCCTTTTGTAGTGTCATTATCAAACACCGGTTCTCTTTCAAATCTGTGTATTCTTGGAAGGATGTTTTTTCCCCTCATTCTCCTTGATCTGCTACCATTAGTAGAAGGCCTGTGACCTAACTTATCTCAAACTTGTATTACAGGATTGAGTTTAAAAGCAATCATGGGGAATGGATTGACTCAGTGAAACCAATTTTGGATCCTGAGTTAGTGGAACAATTAAATGAGAAGTTGGAGACATCAGATACAATAATTGAAAACTTCAAGTCTGTTAGAAATGATGCCCGTGTAGCTATTAATTCTCTTTTGAAGGTAATGTTTGTGCACGTGCTTTAGTTTACTTTATTGCATTTGCCTTAACTTGTGTCGTAGACTTGAGATGCCTTTGTAATATTTTCAATGTACTATTTAAAAGAAAATTTGTATTTGTTGGGAGACCATCCTCATTTGCTGTTTATTTGTTAACTTTGGAAATGAATGAATCTTTTATGTGATAGTTTCATGCTTGGAGGGTTAGCGACTATTTAGAAACGAATAGGAAAGATGTATTTTTTTTCCTGAGTTTTGAGATAAAATAGTTTCATTCCTCCTCAGAGCTCATCCATTGAAAATACTGTTAATTTAGAATTTGTGTGTATATGGTAGTTTTTGCAATCAGATTAAGAGAGCATAGTTCAATAACACTCATGTATTCATTCATTCGTTCTCAATGAAAGTTATTTTTTTCATAAAAAAAAAAAGTAAGAGCACAGTTCAATAACACTACCTAACTACGTAATCAGACATTTGAATCATACATGTGTAGTTACATTTGAGTCTGAATGTGTTTGTGTTTTTGTGATTTATTACTCCACAAATTTCCTGATGGACAATGAATTGCGAACATTATATGAGACCTTTTGGATGTTCTAGACAAAAAGATAATAATTGAAGGTTGACCATATTTGGATGTTCAAATCAGCTGTCCTTTGGATCTTTTGGTGGGAAATAAAAGATTTTTCCATCAGGACTACAAATTTTCTTGAAGACAAATATCAAGCTTTAGAATCTTTTAGGAAAAGCCATCCATTTTGCTTCTGTTTAGGTATTTTATTCTAATTGAGGAAAATATATTACTTTCTATTTGCTGCATCACGTTGACATTCAGTTTCTTGCTATTTTTGTACCTTAAGAGATTTTACATTCAAGGTTTCAAGTGAACAGCATTTACGAGGGATTAGCAGTCATGGGAACTTTCCTGTTTTTTTGATAACTTAAATTGCAATGTGTCTCTTTTTCCTTTCTTCTTATTTATTTTTTATTTTAAAGAAGAAGTTCTATGCCTTGAATTTTGACACTGTTGTTTTTTAATTATAGTAGTCAGTAACTCCACGTATGAATTAAAGCAGATTGACATTATAGAATGCGTGACCTCCTATTTGGTCATTTATGCATCACATGGTGTATATACTTCGCAAGTTTCTTTTGCCTAAGATAGGAGATTTGTGTGTGCTACATGTCAAACTTTCAGACCACCTAGTCAATTTCTTTTACTTTGTATTACAGTCTTATTTTTTATCTGATCTTTTCAATGAATGTTGAAGTTATATTTCCTATCTTCTTTTTTTGGCATTATCCCCACCTCAATATTCTTTGAGACTTTTGATCAAGTTGACTAGTTTGATTTTTACAAAAAATTTACACTTTGCTTAGGATGATGGAGTTCTGGTCATCCCCACTACTGCTGATCCTCCTCCTAAACTTGGTGCAAAGGAGATTTTTTCGGAAGAGTACCAGAGCCGTGTATTTAGTTCATTGAGCATTGCTAGTATATCGGGTTGCTGTCAGGCAAGCCTCCTCTCACTCTCTCTGGGTGCTTTCCCATGATCATATTTATGGGGTTCTAAGAAGGGGACAGCGTACATGCTATTACTGCCGAGTTTTTTCGTGACATATTTCCCCGCAATATTATCTATGTTTGTCTAATTTCAGGTCACTTTGCCACTGGGATTTCATGATAAATGTCCTGTGTCCGTGTCATTCTTAGCCAGGCATGGGGCAGATCGCTTTTTATTAGATACTGTGCAGACAATGTACAAGTCTTTACAAGAAGAGGCTGAGGCTGCTTCCAAATTCAAATTCTCAAAGAATGCTGTTAATCAGGAACAGTTGGCTGAAATTGCTAAAGAAAAGGTTTTTCAACTGTTATTAAATTACCTTTTCTTTTTGGCCTTTTGGTTTCTGATGCTGCTTCAGTCCATGTCTATTTTCTATGCGAACATATCTTTGTGCTCTTCAGCTTCATTTGTATGCAACCTGTTCATTTCTGATGTGAATACTTTCTGCAGTTGCACTACCTTTTATAATCGTTCCTGTGGCCAATTCACTCTTTTACCAGGACTGTAGAATGTTTTAATGGTAAAATTCATGCTACAAATGTTATGAAGAATTCTCCGAATCAGCTCTCTCTCTCTCTTTAGGAAAAGGAAATTTTATTGAAAGCAGAGAGCCAAAAAGGCTACAACCCAAGGCCAGGGGTAGAGAACCCCCCAAAAAGTAAAGGAAACAAAAGAGATCAAAAGAAAGCCTTCCAGTGTCTTATTATCACGGAAAGGCTATAATTACAAAAGAAAGCTCAAGTGTTCTATACCATTGAGAAAAGAGTCAGATGAACAATTAATCCTAAATTTTTTTATTTTTTTTATATTCGTGTGTTCGGGCCAGCTTGCCCGCACCTCGACTAATCATTATCCTAAAAATTTCTACAGTTCCTCTCTTTCCAAATAAGCCATAAAGATGGCTCCCATAGCACAAACCAAAGAATCTTACGTCTCCTGAAATTCAGCCCCGTGCCATTCCATAAGCCAGTCATCCATCCTGTTTAGAAGGCATAATGACAGCCCCATCTCGTTCAGAATAAAACACCAGCCACTATAGGCACAAGGGCAATGGAGAGACAAGTGATCTAATGACTCTTCTTTCCTTTTACAAAGGCTGCAAATAGAAGGGGAAAAAAGAGCCCAAGTGGGAACCTTCTCTGAAGCCTATCAGCAGTATTAAGACCCCTGAGCAAAATGGACCATAAGAATATTTTAACCTTTTCAGGAGTGAGGTTTCCAAATCATATGCTCCCTCTCACTCTTAACTTTTTTAGATTACTTTTCCAATTGAAGTTTATGAGAATTGCTGGTTAAGAATCAACCTGTTTTTGTGAGTTTAATAAGAAGTATTACAGTTAATGTTTATATGACTTATCCGGTCACCATTTGTTCATTGTATTCAAATTAGTGTCTAGAGTCCAGTAATTTATATTCAGCTACCCTTTCAATGCCAAGTTGCAGGCAGGTAGCATATGTCACCTCCTTGCTGTCATGTTAAATTGACTGTTCATAAATATTTTTAACTATTTCTTCTATAGTACCAATAATAATTGATACAATCAGCAATGTGGCAAGTAATCTATAATCACTAGCTTTGTATTTGCTGCTTATTCCCCCCAACCCCATCCATCTTTCCAAGTTTTCTGACTTAATGACATCACAGAGATTTCATTACTTGCCACATTGCTTTAGTTAGGCAATATATTGCTAGGCTTTGAAAATTTTAGCTAACTCATAAGGCACTACATTTGACTGTTGAGTTTATGATACGTCATCCTGTTTATCCTTGTAGTCCTCTGTAGATCTTATGAAGAAAATACACATTTTCTGATTGCCTTTTTTGATGACAGCAAATACTTTTGTTAAGGCAGTAATTCTTTTCCTCTAATTTGGCGCATTTGTGTTTACTTTGGAATACCAGGGCAATCAAGCATACAAAGATAAACAGTGGGAGAAGGCTATTGGTTGTTATACCGAAGCTATCAAACTTAACAGCAGAAATGCAACATATTACAGTAATAGGGCTGCAGCATATTTAGAGCTTGGACGGTATTTTCATTCTTTTTTTCCCTCTTATATGTATAAAGATTTAATCTAATTTCTAAACCATTTCCTATAGGTTTGTGATCATTTATTCTTTCCTTGGTGTCATTTCAGGTTCCACCAAGCAGAGGCAGATTGCACTAAGGCCATTGACCTGGATAAAAAGGTGACTGGTGTAGAAAACTTTTATGCTCTGAATTTGATTTTATATGGACTTCCATTTGTTCGTTTATTCCTAATGATTTATCAGAAAGCGTTGCAATATTCTTTTTGTCTTTAATATCAATCAACCTCTGTACATCCTGCTTTAGTCTGCAATCAAAGTGGATACTTGTTATTGATGGTTAGGTTACCTTGTTGAGCGCCCGATAATTAATGTAGAAGGCTATCGCTTTTTCTGATGCTTTCATAATAAATAAATGTTATTTAGTAAAAAATGATAATGTTTAAAATATTGTAATTTGAACGTGTAGCTCTGTTTTTCTTTTGTAGTGACCTTATTCACATCATTCTCTTATCCTCCTTAGCGCTTTCTATTAGAAAGAGTAGTAAAGAATTGAATGTAATTATACTGTTTTTCACTAATCAAAAAAGAAAAACTCCATTGACCTCATTTCAGCGAAGTTAATATTGAGTTCAGCAAATGTTCATAATTGCTTTAACATCTCCCAACCTTTTCAATCTTCCAGAATGTTAAGTCCTATTTACGAAGAGGTACAGCGAGAGAGATGCTTGGTTATTATAAGGAAGCAATTGAAGGTAAGCTGTTTCTTCATGTTGACTACTATTTTATGATTACTGGGTGAATTTTGCCAAATCTTCACAGCTGTTATTTTAGGCCTTGATGAGTTCATATTAAGAATATCATAAGTCATGCTAGAACAGATGATTTGTTGTTGGGGCTGGATTCTTATCTGGACTGGTGTTTGTGATACTGGGTTTTGTCAAAATTTAATGGTTTCCTTATAAGCCAATGTCATTGCGTCACATTTTTTTTTGCTACAATTCCTCTTTGCTCCCTGTAACTTCATTTATGATGCCAATCAAACTATCATTTGTTGATGGATAGCATAAAACCACTATAATGTTGATCACTGTTATTATGGTAACTTTTACTGCAGATTTTAATCATGCCCTTGTTCTCGAGCCAACTAACAAAAGAGCATCAGTATCTGCAGAGAGATTAAGAAAGTTATTCACAGGTTGATTCAGTGATAATCAATCTTCCCAGACCGGAGAATCGCTCATTGGCGAGACTCATTGTTCTCTGCCATGAAGACCTAAACCTAGTGGTGGGCACTCCCATGCGCACAGACGTTCTTGCTGTTGGGAATATTTGATTGCATTTTGAGCCAATAATGTTGTCCGCTTGATTTTGTATTCGATTTAATTAGGACCATAGAAACATTGGTTATTTATTTTGCGAAAGCTCTGTAATCCAATTTTGTCTCGACCAACATTACCCAATGAGGATTGTAGTCCTAGTTTTAGCTGAGCTGAGAAATGCTTACAATACTATTATGGTGATTGGTGAGTATAAATTCAATGTTTTTGGAGTAGTATCTTCGAACAAAATGTTTTAGAGATCAAGCAGCATCAATTGAGATGTATGATTGCAATGCAATTTGAGATAGTTTTTGATATCTTCAAAATATGAATGTAATCTTTCAACCTATTTATGAAAGACTCTAGAATTAACTAAAGCGTTTCTCGGCCACATCTGAGATTTAACTGGATCCTCTTTAGTGTTTTCCACTTAAATTTTAGGAGTATCAACGTTAGCAGAATTGTGAGTGATATAATATTTAGTGGCATTTCTATCATTGTGAAAGTATATTACTTCTTCACAATTCAACTTCTATTTATGTATTTCTACAAAGAAAACCTGTTTGGCTGATCACCAATCCACGCAGCATTGCTCGTCCCCCTCTCCAAAACAACCGAGATCGAAGACTGCAGAACAAGATAAATGCATCGAGGGCAGAGATCAGCAGGACAATGATTTCCATAACTTCCTTTGAGGACATGTTTATAAGCATCAGAATTTTACATTAACTCAGTCGAATACAAAGAGCTCATCCAACTGCTCATCTGTCCATTGTGGGAGTAAGGGTCCTTGTGTTCGTGTGTCAGCCTTTTTCACTTCATTAATTGTTTCAGCTTCTTGATTATGTGGAACTTGTGTAGCGTTGGCTGCAGCAACATCATTTTCTTTGGCCTGTGATAGTTCGCTTGTATCTGTACCCATACCACGGTTGATGTACTCATCTTGCCCTGTTTCTTGATCTTGGTCAACCAGGAAAGTGTTGAAACTCAAATTTGAGATTCCCTTCGACATACCCGGGTTCATCACCGCACTGTCTTTCTCGACGATAGTCTGTTGGTTTCTGTTGTTTCCACTTCCTTTGCAATTGCTCGATTTAGAACTTTGCCTTAAATTGTTCATGATATTTTTAGTTGTTTCGCGTGACACATACAAATTCTTCTGTGGCATGGTTTCTGCAAAGTTAAAGGATAATAATTGAAAATAAACATCTTATCCTAGTCGTTCCAGTAATAAAGCATATATGAGGGGAAAAAAGCTTCTATTTTCCCACTAAAACCACTAGATATATACACAATAAATATGGCTTTAGATAAAACAGGAATTTGTATGAAAAATATTGTCGACCTCCAGTTATAAAATCAGGCTGTCTGATTGCTGTAGGATTATTGTGCTCAATATGAGGTCCGCTGTCCTTAGAAATAACCTACGGGATAAAGGATAAGCAAAAAATAGTTGGTGGCAAACAAAAGATAAAGTGCGTGCTCCCAAGTTATGCAACTTATGAACGTAAATCATGAACTAGAAATGGGAAAGAACATCATAAATTTCAAGAAATCTTTAAGAATTTCCCATACATTCTGCTCTGTAACTATATATCTTCATTGCATCCATATTTCCTAAGCCTAAGATTAATTTACAAAGAGTCCTAGGAGTAAGTTCATTATGGGAATCTAACACAATTCCTAGCAGGATTAGATACACTATGGCTGAACTATATGGTCACCTAATACCCGAGCTGAATTAATGTCATAGGCATAGCATCTAATTAAAAGGTAAAGATGCTGACTTCAACAAGAATCGGATTTCGCCGACCTAAGCATAGCTCAGTACAAATAATAATTGCTGACACTACCAATGATAAATCACCACTCGATTATCTTTCCTGCAGGATGTACAAATATGAAAATGCATGTACTAAACCAACAAACAAAAATTTTTGAGGGGTCAAATATCCTTTACCTGTCAAACAGACTAAGCGTCAAACTTTTCTTTAATATAATCATTATACGCCTGCATAAGCTGTTCAATCACAGATGACGTTTGTCTACAAGCACAAGAACTAGCTGACAATTTGTCCAACTCTTGTGAGTTGTCACAACAGATGCCTTCAGCTTGGTTGCTTGATGCAACAAAAAGGAAATGTACAATTGGTGCAAAAAACAAAAATCTCTTTTGTCCAGTAAGCTAGAAATGATTCCTTATTTCTTTCGGGGCCTTACTTTTCATATAGGAAAAGTGAGTACACATGAATATATGACTAGAAACAGAGTTTTCATAACAGAATAGTTTCTTCCTTAGTACGAAGGCTTGCTAACTTTTTGTGCAGTTCTTAAAGCAAACCATACCTTGATAACGTTGCTTGATGTTACATTAAGCACGTGTACAAAGCGTGTTGGGGAAAATACAGCAACCTGGAAGATAAATGATGGTACGCTGAGCATTGTGGACAGAATAAGACAATGGGTTCAATTTCCACACACCAATCAAATTTACCCAAATGCCGGAAATAATGAAATCAAACCTTCTTCAACATTAAAACTGCACCAACAGATAAGTCCTTCCCAAAATTTCCCTCGGAAATGACACTATGGTGAATACTAGCGTCTATTGTACCTGTTGGATCCTGGCATCAGAAGTTCATGCTCATTTTCACATCCACAGAATATTGAAATTTTGGAATGCTACTTTCTGTGTGTATGGGGAGATGTATATTCAGAAATCTAACCTTTAGAGTCACCATCATACCACCCAGACCATTTGAGGTACAAGATTTGATAATGGCAACGACCTAACAAGGCAGCCACACAGAACAGAATTAACAGAAAACACCAAACCCTAATTGAATTTTTGCAACGACAAGAAGCTAAAGTGAAGAAATGTTAGCAATATTTGATGCAATGATATAAGAATAAAGATCCACTAAATGGGTCTTAAGCAATAATCATCTGAATATCGTTGGTTCTCTATCTCTCTCCCGTAATCAAAATGGTGGCGACGTCAGGAATTTGTCATTCTCTAGCTTCCACAATTTTTCACGCCAGAAAAGCGAAAATAAGGGTTTGAATACAAATTACCAAAGCAACTTTCTCAGCATTAAAGCCATTCTTGATAGAACTCAAAGGAGTTTCAGACACTGCTCCATTACCCTCCATCGCACCTACAAAAACCCTTGGATTAAGTCTTCAACAATTTCACACTCCTCGAGTCACAAAACAAACCGAGAACAAAAAGAACCTAGGCCGCGGGCAAAATCCAAAGCGCAAAGCCACTGGTTGCCACCGAAATCATCGTCCTCTTCATCACCGTTTTCCATGACTCTCCTTATATACTCCTGAGTGGGGACGGGCTCTTCATCGCCGACATAGAAGCAGCTATCCCCGCGGGTTCTACGCTGCATTGCCGCTTGGACGGCTCCGGCAGGGCCAGGAATGAGACGCGAAGACGATGGAGCGAAGGGACACGGGGGCTCTACTTCAGTGAAAACTCGTCGGGATTGACAAATTGGAATCTGAGAAGAGAAATTCGAACCCGGTTGGTGGTTATCGGATTGGGATTGGCAGTGGAGAGCGGAACTGGAAGTGGCGGCGGTGGGTTCGGA
>NW_019104494.1:2778200-2830190 GCF_001995035.1 Momordica charantia | reverse complement strand
ATTAAGTCCTTAAATGTTTCAAAATGCACAAACTAACTTCAATTTTATAGAATTTCGAATTATATAATGGCTACTATTTAACCCACTTTTAAGGAATTTTACAAAATTTGAAAAGTGTAATATTACCCCCTAGAAAATTTTATTTTTCAAATCCATGTTGAGTTGATATTTTGATTTAATAAACATACCATTGAAGCAAATGATCTGGGTCTGATTGTAACAATCAGATAGTTAAAGTTCAAAGGTGATTGATGCGCATTTTGCAATGTTTAAAGGTTTAATTGTAATAATTTTATAAGTTTTGGGGTTTAATTGATCAAATTTAAAATATGACGGTGTGATAGGGATAGCTTTTGCAAATTTCCCCTTTTTTTTAATAAATCGGAAAAGGTAAAAAGACGATAAATTAAAATTATTTTGTATAAATAGCCATCTTATACTAAATTGAGTAATTTAATCATCAGGAATATGGTTCATTTGTCTCTAAAATGATAAATGATTCAGTAATTAATTTTTGTCATAAAATTAATAATAATAGTTTTATTGTGTAGTGGTTCCACTAATAGTTAAACCAATTATATTTGTAGTCTTTCTATTTCAACTTTGATTTCAATTTAATCTCTAATATCTGTAAAATTTTCATTATTATCCCTACCATTAGATTAAATGCTTACAAGTGATGAAAAATAAGAATAATATTATTTATGGCTATAGTCTATAAAGAGTTACAAATATATTATAGAGATTATTGATTGCACTTCAAAATATCTGCCACTATGCCAAATATCACACTATGATCATGTTTATGGTAATGATCACTATTTCGATGGTTGTTACTCTTAGAAATATCTTAGGCCTTTAAAACATATATACATTTTTTTGGTTTTTATTGAGTGCTCGAATTTGGATTTAGTATCAACACTTAAGCTTCTTGTCACTATGTCAATATTAAACTAAAATTATTGAGGTAGGAATTTGGCCTAACAAGATTATTGAATTCACACCAATATTTTAGAATAAAAAGACTTTGACGAAACATGCCAAACAAAATATGTTAACCGCACGCACTCCAATATTTAAGTCATATAGAGTTTATTGAAGCATAGAAAGAATTAGGACTTTCTTAGCTTTACTTTGATTATGAGATTATAAAACTTAGAGTTATCGAGATATCTTTTCCTTTTTGAATTACTTAAATCTCGATATTTCGAATTTGACACCCCTACATTGATGATCAAGAGAATCTTCAAATGCGATGGTATTCTACGTTGCTTTATTTGAACCTCGACCTAATAAGCTTACTATGGGCCATGACCCAACGGTGGTCAGCTATCATGTTGGCAGGCCGACTCACAGGATGGTTGACTCTTTACTTGTAAAGAGCTGGTCCCAACACGTTGCCTGTCAGCTTTGGTTTTTGAGTCGGATCTACTCTTTTCCAGGTCTCGACCTTTGAGTTTTCAGGCGACTCTTTGAGATTCAAGATTGACCCCTAAATATCACATTTAATTCGTTATTGGTCCGCTTTATTTCATGTATAACAAAAATGTCACATCATGAAATTCATTTATCTATGACATTATTTCATTTAATACATATAAATGGTAAATGTACTCGTTAAATATGAAAATAGAAAAATTATATACTTCTGACCAGAAATTATTATATATTAACACGTGGCTACCACACGACCATCCGAATATGTTCCTCGAGTTATTAAATGAATCCATCTCCAAGAATCAAACATTAAAGACCCAACATGTTTGTGGACATTAATGTAAATTCATTACAAAACATGAATATGTTCATTATATAAAGTAAACATTATTGTCACCATTTGGATAGGCTTTAAAGTTATACCTAAAATCCCAACAAATTATTTATTGGAAACATGTGAGTTTGCTCTTAGAAAGATAACACATGTGTCTATTTAGGTCTTCCAACAATCAAACAGAAATATTCCTTAGATATCCATGGAAAAATCAAGCCTTTTTTGTCTAGCAGAAAAAATATATATATTTCTCAATTTTATCGGTAAAATGTCGATATCAATGGATATTTTTGTAAAAGTTAGAAAAATTAAAAACCGTAAAAAGATATTTAAATTAACAAATAAACATTTTTTCATTTATAAATGAGTTAAAAATAATTAATATTAATATTATATATATATATATATATATATTAGTGACATTTTGTTGATATTTTTCATATTTTGTCGATTTTCTTGTACTATGATGAAAATGTTGATTTACCCTTCGTCGAACCCATTGAAACATGGATATATTGATGGAAATGTCGACGTATCGATGGATATTTAGAACGATGATTTTAAATATGACTTTGGTCACGTTTTTGCTTTTAATTTTATATAATTTTTGAAATTTGAGGAGTAGTATATATATTTTAGTTTAATTGTTTTACTCGAGAGAAAAGTTAAAAAGAAAAAAAAGAGAAAGCTGAGAGAAGAGAGAAATGGAAGGAAATATTATTTAAAATTGACCTTACTAAGGCATTGACATGTCATTATCTAACATATCCACCTGGCTTTATTCAACAACACCTATAATATAGATTTTTATTTCAATAAAGGAAAAAAATAACAACACTTACCATGTAATAATCTTTAAAAGAGTTTTCAAGGGACAGCTCAGTTAACAAGAATTTACCAAACCGACTTAGAGATCTCAAATTCGAAGAATTCTATATCAAAATTTTTTGATGTTTCATAGATCCGAGTCTAAAAGGACACACGTCCTTTCGAGGGGGAGCAAGCTCCAACTCTATGTAATAATAGTAAAATTATGTTTTTTCACATCTCAAAGGCTAAAATATGATTTTTCAAATTTCATGATTAAATTAAGTTCAAATTTCCGACGACAGAAAGTGTAATTCTATTATTAGAATAACATGTATGTGAGATGTCAAAATTAACCCCGTAATTGTTTGATCAAGCGAAAACGATCCGTGGCATCTCGAGGGAGTCCAAAGTCTTTTTGCTTGAATTGACTTACTGGTACGACGTCGTTTCATACGCCTCTAACCTCATCCACTAAAGTTGCGTCCTTCCCATCGTTTTCGCAACCTACAACCGGATCTCTCGGTCACCCAACAAATTTTATTCCAAAAATTATAACCATATTTAGAATTGTCGTCCCAGGAAGGAAAATCAAAGAAATATTAAAGGAAAATCGAAGAGAAAAAAGGTCATAAGAAAGACCTATTCCAGAAAGAGTCGGTAACCTTCTGGGTCCCACGAAAATTGCTGATGTTTAAATTAATTTTAAATTAAATTTCGAATTGAAAGTCTTTTGTATTTGTTTTCTTCAGGTGGTATAAATAGAGGGGAGCGAGGGAAGACATGCGGGATTCACCATCATCGCCGAAGAGCGGTGGTCGGCTGTCGCTAATGGAGAATCTGCTCGGACTTCTCCGTATTCGCATCATCCGTGGTGTCAATCTCGCTGTTCGTGATGTTCGTAGCAGCGATCCTTATGTCGTCGTCAAGATGGGCAAACAAGTATATATCTTCTCCTCTATTCTTCTCTGATCATCACCTTCGTTTTTGTTTTAGGTTTCTTTCGTCTGCTGGAGTTTTGGATGTAAATTAGGAGCTTTTGTGTCGTTAGGTCATTTGGAATGCTGTAAGATCGTAAACTACGGAATAATTTATTGATTTGTTTAGAGAAGTAGTTTGTTTTCTGGAGAAGGGTTAAGAATGAGTAATGATTACCAATTGGTGGAATTTATGATCGGATTGGTTATTTGGTATGATTGGCGAGGTAGCAGTTACAGCGTACTTGAGGGGAAGGATAATTGGGCAATGGGCCAAAAAGCCTCATTAAGAGTGGGACTCTGAAATCGCCTGTTGGTTTTGCAACTTCTGGGTGCGGAATAGAACTTGTGTGGGTGGACCTGAGCTGTTGTTAATCTGGGTTTTTTTTTCTTCTAAGGGACGAGATGATTTAAATTCTTATCTATTGAATTAACTCATGAAATTTCGTTACAATGAATGAACATCATGATGAATTGTAGAAAGGGATTGTGCCTTTTTAGGCAGGTCAATTCCTTCGAAGATTTTAATGGTCCAATGAACAATGACGTTAAAATGATGACTAATTAGGATATCTTAATGTTAGATATGAAATTCTGGTTTCCATAATGATGTGTACGTCTAAGTTGTTGTTTCTTATTAAGGAAAAGATAGAAAGAGAGACAGAAAATTAATGTTCATGTACTGATGCTGCTGAATACATTCGTGCTTGTGAACTCTCAATTTAGAAACTGAAGACTCGGGTGATAAAGAAGGATGTCAATCCTGAATGGAATGAAGATCTAACTCTTACTGTCAGCGATCCGAATCTTCCAATTAAGCTGGTAATCTTTCTTTATTTCTTACTCATTCTATATGATGCTTATTTTCTCCGTTAAAATGATATATATGTGGTTGCTTTGTCACCAATCTAGCTTCTTAAAATTTCCATGTAGACATAATTGAACTTGAATTACAAAGCTGATGGTTTCTTAGTAATTGCAATTGATGAAAATCAGGTTAAGCTCTTTTGCCTTGTAGACAACTGCGTTCTTTCCAAGTTATAAGTGATCATTCTCGAGTCCCAATGGTTGCTTCCATGAACGCTATCGTTTTGTAGCTTTCTGTCATATTCCATAATAATTATTATTACATCGACAACCACCGGAACAGTTATTTCTCAAATAAACATGATCATATTGTGAGAGAAAGCTGGACTTTTGTGGCACTCTTCACGTTTGTGAATCCGAAGAACTGTTAACTGTTAAGAATGCTGTTTTATATTATTGTACTTTAACCCTTTTCTTTTGCTTAGTGTTTGTCATTTCTTGTTTTTTCAGCTTTTATGAAAGCTATTTTTATGAGCCATTTGTTCTAATGCCAAACTAAAATCAACTTCCGTTACTTTCTTCATTGGAAACCCTGCTTCCTTACATTGCATTAATTCCTTAAATTCATCTCCGAGTTGGTTACAGACTGTTTACGATCACGACACATTTACCAAGGACGATAAAATGGGACGTGCGGAGTTCGATATCAAATCGTTCATGGAAGCCCTGAAGATGAACTTGAAAAATCTTCCCAGTGAAACCATAATCACACGATTGCTACCGAGCAGGCAAAACTGTCTTGCCGAAGAGAGCTGTATTGTGTGGAAAAATGGTAAGGTAGTCCAAGATATCTACCTCAGATTGAAAAATGTCGAATGCGGGGAAGTCGAAATTCAATTACAGTGGATTGAACTTCCAAAATCCAAAGGCTAAAAGACGATTCGGTTCATCAACACCCCTCGCTAGCTAGTAAGGTCATTCCACTCTCTATGGTTTTCCTTCTTCAAGATATTTGTATAGGATTTCTATCATTCTTACGATTCTATGTATCTTAGTCAGTCTATATTATGCTTGATTTGTAGCATATTATGTAAGGATGATAGTCTCTTCGACTTCGGCTTCTAATGAATATCTTGAATAAGTTGATTTTACTCTTGATCTGTATTTTCCAATGTAACTTATAGTTTCATTCTGATTGAACTTGAGTTATTTTGATGCTCTCTATTATGTTAATTCGTTTATTTCAAGTTATACATCGGTTAAATTCAGGCTAATAAATCTTACCTTTTATATTATACACTATCTCTAAGACATTATTGAACCCAAATTTCTTTAACGTTGTTTTTGGTGTCATTTAAGCATATGTTTTTCAAACTTAAACTTTTCCATCTCAAATTTAATTACCAAAACTTTATTAAAATTGTGAACTCGGTGTCTCTTTAGAATTGGAAACTAGAGCCTATAAAGCCTATAAAACCAAGTCCCACAAGTCATTATTAATAATAATAATAATAATAATACTAATAATTACTTGTTAAATATACGTGTATTTAATTACATGCCATGTATTTTAAAAAATAGAGGACGGCTGGAGGCAAAAAGATCGACGACGGCCACGATTGCTGTTGAAAAAATTGCTAAAGATAATAATATTGATTATAGCAGTATTATTGTTATTGTTTTTTCCTAAGTTTAAACTTTTGTTTTTGTTTTTTTTTTCCTTTTTAAAATAAGAGAAATAAGAGTAAAGATATAAAAAAATTTATATAGAAAAGATAAATTTTTTAAATAGAGATTCATGTGAGAAAAAATTAGAAAGAAATTTATTAGGGACAAATATGTGGAAGGAAACAATGAGCATTAGAAGAAAAAATTATAAAATTTAAAAAATAGAAATATGTTTTTAAAAACTACTTTAACTTTTTTAAGAAAATTTTTTAATAAGAATTTAAAAAAATTTTAAAAAATTAGAAAATAGAATATTTGAAATTGGTTATTAGATAAGTCTAGTTTTCAAAAACCAAAAATATAAAATGAAATGTTTATCAATGACCTCTTAATTTCTATTCGCCTCGATAAATACGTTACTTGGAGATATATACATTGAGTCAACGTTACTTGGACATATATACATTGAGTCAATTATATTATGTAAATTAATGTTCTTCTATTCAATCTTTTTTTAAATATATAAGCTAATAATAAAATCTCATTTTATAAAAACACCACACATTGATAATGTTTTTCATTATCAAGTTTTAGTTGTGTATGTATGAGACCGTGAAAACTTGTACGGTCAAAACCGAGTATAGCTCAAGTGGTTAAGGAATCTATCTCTGACCAAGAGGTCATGTGATTCGTACAAATTGACTTGCAAGTTAAATAGTGTTTGTTCCCTTTTGTCCTATTGATTACGTATGTAATGAGGTCTTTATGCCTCGTCTTGTCATTTATATATTCATCTTGTCTTCACTCGTCTATATCTTAAGCCAGCCTTATATAGAGTATAGTTTTTATTGACTTAAGAAAAAGGACAACCTTCTCCCCCAAAATAAGGCAACCTTGATAAAAAAAAAAGTAGTTAATTTTCAAAGCAACTTACTTTAAATTGACCTAATCCAAATACAAAAGTTTATTCTTTTTCCTTAAAAGAAGATTTTTTAGGTTAATTGGCTAGGGTTTCTAGCTTCACTTGGCCTCCGTAGGGACTTTTTAAAGCTTATTTTTAAAAAAGCCAACTTTATGGATAAATCAATTTAATGGGATCTTCACTTTTCTACTCTATTTTTAGATTTTCTTAAAAGTGCACATATTTCATGAAAATATTATTATTAATGCATGTCTCTCTTTTTTAAGAAAACAATTATATTAAAAGCCATATTTTGGGAAAAAAACTAAATAAAATGAATCATTTTCAAACTTCTAAAGTAAAATGGTAACATTTTGAAATAGAAGGTCTAGATACAAACTTAATTAAAATTTTTGTGATGAAAATATAATTATCTTTTTAATTTTTATGCTTAACTTGTTTTACTGAAATATTTGTGATTTTAAGAGTTTCATTTTCATCTATATTATTTTAATTAATGCGTAAATAAAGTTGTAGCATAATACAAATATTTTTGTGTAACATTATATAATTTCTACAATATTCAATTGTATTTGTCATAAAATAATGTAATATGATGCCGTGGCTTTATGTCATTTCTTACATGCACTCATAGAGATAATGAAATTGACAAAATAAATAAAGATTCATCATTATCGGTCCATTTTAGTTGAGCATAAATTTAATAATTGCAATATTCATGTGTTGTGTCAATATATTAATAATGAAAATATATATTAAAAATGTTTATCAACGTTACATGCAAATGAATTTTTTTTTCTTGTATGGGTACATGAACATGAAATTTTATGTTAACACGTCCTATCGATGAATAGAAAAAAGAAATCATAAAACTTACAAAAATACTATACATAATGAATAAAAAAATATCTAAAACCAATTCAAACATATATATCATCGACCTTGAAGGTTCAAACCTCCATCCTAACTAAAAAAATATTAAGATTTTGTAAAGTTATAGATTGGTCATTCCATTTGATTATTTGCTAGTGATTTTTATCCTTGATGATTTTTACCTTCATCATTGACGAGTCGAGATAATTGACCATTATCAAGAGAAAGTTACGCATACTTGGACTAGTTGAAATTACTAACGTTTTGATCAAAGGGAGCTAAAATAAGGGCTAATTGCAATTCAACATACTTTACAAAAATATTGTAAAAATATATCACCTAAAAATAATTGTAAATATAACAAAATCATCAATATACGTGTAAATGTCAATCAATAATTTGTCAAGATAATTATTAATCAATATATTACAACAATGAATAATATAGAATTTAATTGGTCGTATAATAAACTTCCTAAGTATTTATTATTATTTAAGTTATTATTATTTTTTAGTACAATAAGTGGAGTGGAGGATTCGAACTCATGACCCATTGATCAGAGATATATGTTAATTACTGTCGAGCTAACTTCATGTTAGCTATTATTTAAGTTAATTGTTGATTAATGTCCCATTTTAAAAAATTGTTATATATATTTACCACTCTTTCTTCCTTTATGAATTTAATAAATGTAGAGACAGATGATTGAACCTTCAACTACAGAAGAACTATGCTTTGATTGAGCAGCTACTTACTCGGGTTTACGGATAGAAATGTTTTTTTTTAAAGAACAAAATGTGATTGGTTGAGAGTGAGTAATGGTAGGGTTGCGAGTGGTGGGGAATTTTAATTTTTGAGGTCCCATTTATTACGTTATTGTTGGTTTTGTTGGCTTCATATTCTCTATGTTTCCCTCTTCTATCTCATTGTCCTCCTCCACTAATTACCATTTGCCTAACCTCCTCGCGTGCCCAACAACAGTGCTCCCACCACTCCCTCACTGCCCTCTTTAACCCCATTCTATTCTAACTCTTTCTCTTTGTTTTCGAGTTGTATTGATATCGACCTCTCGGTTCACAAAGTCTAACTAATTCAAAATATCGACTTTGATCGATTCCTCTCGCTCACACCCGGGCCCTAGATTATGTTTGTGTTAAAGACAAGTTCTTTGCTTTCGTGCTTGAAAATAAATCAACATGTTAGTTATTGTATTATGTACTTTGTCTCGGATCAGGTCATTAGATTTGCATAGAATTAGGAAATACATGAATAGGATGATTTTAAAAATATATGAGAAATATTGGAGAAAGATACATTTATTCACTTATTATCAATCTATGTTTTTTTTAGTGTAACGAGGTATTAGAGTAAGTTGTAGTGCATTCAAACTACTACTATATTACTTCATAATCATTTTAATGGATTCTTTTTTGAATTCTACAACGAGTGGAGACGAAAATTTGAACTTATACATTTTGGTATAGCTCTTAAGCTATATGCTCAAGTTGGTAATCATTTATTAAATTTTTGTGGTGGTAGATTGAACGACATCTTAATTGGAGAAATATGTCAATTACCACTCGACTGGATTTAGTATAGGATATTTTATATTAATTTTCATGCCCTAAATTTTATTTTAGTCATGTCACAATTATGAATCTGAATAAACAAACTAGCAAAAGTTAGAAGGGAGGAGAAGAATAAAACAGAGAGGTACTGACATATCCGAATCTAAAACCCATGAGTTGCAAAAAGGCGAATCCAAGAAGAAGAAAAAGTGTGTTTAAAAAAAGCTTCCATAAAACCCTCCAAAGTGCTTATAAAGAAAGCACAAGCTTTCCCATTTTGCTCCCCTTCTTCTTCATCTTCATTAGATTTCCTCTGTTTCTCAACCTCCCCAAAACATGATCACATTATCCGATTTCTACCATGTCATGACCGCCGTCGTACCGCTCTACGTCGCGATGATATTGGCCTACGGCTCCGTCAAATGGTGGAAGATCTTCACCCCCGATCAATGCTCCGGCATCAACCGCTTCGTCGCCCTCTTCGCCGTCCCCCTCCTTTCCTTCCACTTCATCGCCTCCAACAACCCCTACACCATGAACTTCCGCTTCATCGCCGCCGACACTCTCCAAAAAATCATCGTCCTGGCAGTCCTTGCTGTATGGACAAAGGTAAACACTCAAAATTAAGTTGATGGGTTACCGTAAATTTAATTAAATTAAAAATCTGTTCCGTTTACAGGTGAGCCGCAGAGGGTGTTTGGAGTGGACAATTACTCTGTTTTCACTGTCGACTCTGCCCAATACTCTGGTCATGGGAATTCCGTTACTCAAAGGAATGTACGGCGAATTTTCCGGCAGCTTAATGGTTCAAATTGTGGTGCTTCAGTGCATAATTTGGTACACTTTGATGTTATTTATGTTCGAATTTAGAGGGGCGAGGAATTTGATTTCCGAGCAATTTCCCGACGCGGCGGCGTCGATTGTCTCCATCCATGTCGAATCCGACGTCGTTTCGTTGGACGGCCGGCAGGCGTTGGAGACGGAGGCGGAGATTAAAGACGACGGAAAACTTCACGTCACCGTTAGAAGGTCCAACGCCTCGCGGTCGGATATTTTCTCCCGCCGGTCACAGGGGCTGTCGTCGGCGACTCCCCGGCCGTCGAATCTCACCAACGCCGAGATTTATTCGTTGCAGTCATCGAGAAATCCGACGCCGAGAGGTTCCAGTTTCAACCACACCGATTTCTACTCCCATTTCGGCGCCGGCCCGGACGTCTACGGGCAGGCCACGGCGGCGTCGAGGGGGCCGACGCCGCGGCCGTCGAATTACGAAGAGGAACAGCACGGCGGCGGAGGGAAGAGTACGACGGCGAGGTTTCATTACCATGGGAATCCGGCGCCGGCGCCGGTGACGCCGCATTACCCTGCTCCGAACCCAGGAATGTTTTCGCCGACTGGTTCGAAAAACTTCATCGCGGGGAAAAGAACAGCAAATGGGCAAGCTGCGCAACACAAATCCGACGAAGGTAACCGCAAAATTAACAAGATTATAAAGTTAATGGGTCAGTTTTTTATTCGTAATTTTGATCCATAGGTAACAATAAAGATCTGCACATGTTCGTATGGAGTTCGAGCGCTTCTCCGGTGTCAGACGTATTTGGAAGCCGCGATTATGGGGGAGCTGAAAGCCATGACCAAAAAGAAGTGAAATTAGTGGTTTCTCCTCGGAAAGATGGGGAGAGAGAAGAGTTCAGCTTTGGAAACAGAGGGATGAACAGCAGCAGCAGCAACCACAACCGTCATGAAATGGGAGCTGCAGATCAGAAGGGATCATCGGAAAATAACGGGGCGGCTTCGAAGACGATGCCGCCGGCGAGTGTGATGACGAGGCTGATTCTGATAATGGTGTGGAGAAAACTCATCAGAAATCCCAATACTTATTCCAGCTTGGTTGGCCTCACTTGGTCCCTTGTTTCCTTCAGGTACTTCGTTGATAATTATTTTATTTTTAAAATTTTAATATGAGATATGTTTGCTTGTAATTTCTTTGAAATGCTTTTACCAACGTTAAAAATCATACCTGAAAAAGATAAATGATATATAAAGCGAAGTTTATATATTTTTTTCTTTTTTGTTTCTATTCCTTCATTTTCGCAAAGAAAAAATAAATTGCATGTTTCTAACGTACATGAATTCAAATATGATAAAATAATTTTTTGTTTGTGTTTTGGAATAAATTAGAAATAGGAACAAAAAAGAGGAAACTCGATGAGAATGTAATAAAAAAAAAACAAGCAACAAAGTTAGTAACAAAATGTTTAGATTTCTTAAAAAAATTATAAACGATAAACAAAAAAACAGAAATGTTACCGAACGAGTCCTAAACTACTACTCCTAAAAATGGAATTTCATCAATATCAATATAGTATCGAGGAAGATCCCATCTTTCATGCCCATTAGTTTTGAAAAATCAAATAACAACATAGTTTGGATATATTTTTTTTAAAACTGTTTTCTGATTATTTATTTATTTATTTTGGTTTGCAGGTGGCATGTTGAGATGCCTGCCATTGTAGCACAATCCATCTCCATTCTTTCTGATGCTGGGCTCGGTATGGCTATGTTCAGTCTCGGTACGTAATTACCTCAATTTTGTACTAATTTCTAATATTTTGAGTATTATTATTTTTTAATTTAATCTGTATTGTTCAAAAATTTGTCATTTTAGTCGCTTTTTATTTAACATTTTTTAATCATAACCTTCGATCAGTGATTACAAATTTAATTACATGACGAGATACTAATTTTTAATGTATTTATTTAGGTCGTCTAATTTCTTCTCTACCCACTTGCTAAGTATCTTGTCGCATAAATTTAGTAATATATTAATTTTATCATTCATCTACAGAAATTGTATGATTCAAATGGATTAAATATGTATATGAATGTTGGTGACAACATGTAGGTATATTCATGGCTTTGCAACCAAGGATCATAGCATGTGGAAATTCCATAGCAACTTTTGCGATGGCAGTCAGATTCCTTACAGGCCCAGCCGTTATGGCAGCTGCTTCAATCGCGGTTGGCCTCAGAGGTGTTCTCTTACATGTTGCTATTGTTCAGGCAGCTCTGCCGCAAGGGATCGTGCCATTTGTATTTGCAAAGGAATACAACGTGCACCCAGACATTTTAAGTACAGCGTAAGTTCTAACCATTAGAATTTATATAGAAATCAGTAGTCTTATGTTCAAACTCTTGTAATGTTATTTATATTTTTCTTATTAATATTTACGATCACTTATTTGCAGAGTGATATTCGGGATGTTGATTGCGCTCCCCATAACACTGGTGTACTATATTTTGTTGGGGCTTTGAAATTTCCATAGACATGATCAGAGAATTGGAGTTGATTTATAAAAAATGCAAAATGAAAGAGCCAAGACACCACAGAGGAAGATAACTATATTATTAACCAAAGAAGAGAGAGTGGGAAAAAGGATTAAGAGATGGATTTTTTTTTTCTTCTCCATGAAGTTGCATTTTCTAGTAAAGTTGTATAATCAAGTTTGTAGCAAAATTGTTTTACATAAATGTTTCTTTCCTTTTGTTTTTTTTTTTTTTTTCATTCTTCTTCATCTCCTTCTTCTTTGTATTTTTCTTTTCGTACAAGATCTCGTCTTGCAAAATGAGAAAGAAAAGAAAAGAGAGATCGACATGGAGATGTGTCTTTTTCTTTTAATTTTTGGTTAAGTTTGTATTTGTCGTATAAAACATAATTTGCAGCTAAACTTGCTTTTATGACTGAGATTTAGCAACCAAAGGTAATTTGTATTTTTCCTAAAGGACATATATATCAAACCTAGTTTGAGAAAATATTTACATAAAAAATTTTTAAATAATTATATAACTATTATGGGTGCAATTATCGTGCATTTTTATTACTCAAAAGTTTACATTAAAATCAGCAAACAAACATGACAATTGGTTAAGTCATTACAATGTGGGCCAAAAAGTTAGAGCATTAAATTCCACTAAAAAAAGGGCAACAAAACACTAATCTTTGATTAAAATAGTCAAGAAAAACACCCTTAATTAATTAAAATGAATGGATAGTGAAAAAGATTCTAGATCTATGGGTTTTCAAAATTACAATAAATTGATTGATAATTATTTTCAATAATTTTGGTAGGTTTCTAAATTACTTATAATAATAAATTATTAGACAAATATATCAATTCATTAAATTTTTATTAATGAGGGAATAGGAATTCAAACATTCAAACTCATAAGGAAAATTTTCCTTATAGATGCTTTGATAAGCTGTACTAAGGTCAATATAAATTATGTAATTCTTAACAAAGTATTGGTGAAATGGTAATTTTATATACTTGATTTAATTTTAATAGACTATATTAATAAAATTAAATCAATTATGTCAAATCATGTCAATTCTAAACTAACTCAAACTAGTCAAGGCATATATTTTAAATCAAAAATTAAAACTAATTTAAAGCCATTAAAATTATTTTTTTACTAAAGGAAAGTGAATGGTATGCTATAATAGAAGTGGAGGAACCCTCAGAATTTAATTATAATACTGGAAATCTTTGGAATATTTAGGGGACAATCCTCACATTTCCAAAAGCTCTTTTTCTTTTTTCCAATAACTTCTCACCTTCTTCACTACTTGCATATATTACCTTTTCTCGACAGTTATCCTTTTCATATTCTTCGTTTGTGTTTGTGCTTTGTACAACATTCTTAAAACATGGTACATTTTTCTTTCTTCCTTCAAATTATTGTCCTTTTTGAAAGGGATGGTGAGCGGTTTTGTGATGCTCGAAATCAACGAGGAAGAGTAATCGTCTGGGTAAGTGAAAAGAGGAAGTACATTCACAGGAGCGGTTTATTCATGTGTTTCTAGCTTAGTCCAAAACTTTTGTCAAGAGAGTTGTTCTCCCTTTTTGATCAATGGATTTATAAATCACCTCAGTTTAGACTAAAATATTTTTTACAAAAAATTAAATATTATAGTAATGAAAAATTTCAACTTCATCATAAATAATAAATTCTTCGTTTGAACGTTGTCGTCTTTTAAGATAACATCATTCAGACAGAGAATTAGAATTGATTTATTTTTCATTTATTTTCACAAATGAAACTCAAATGATAGGTTGTTGAATTGAAATTCCACTTTTTACCCATTTGTATCTTTGAAAAGACAACATACACACGCGAGTAATTTGGTAAACTAAGTTATAGATATTGATATTTTTTTCCACGTCATCTTAGAGAGAACTTTCCAAGAAGGAATAATTTTGATGGAGAATAGTCATTCATTAGTTTTGGACAAACTAAATCTCACACCCATTTAGCTAAATTGAATTGATATATTCCACCTTGTGTTTGTCATGTCAAAGCTAAGCACACTTATATATCTTTCAAACATACACTTTAAGCAATTCATTCAAAACACCAATAAACAAAAACACGAAATTCTTATCAATGTGATCACATATAAAACACGAAAAAGAACAATGAACAATGAAGAAATTCGATCGTACGTTTTCGATTTTAAATTCACAATGATCACGATAGAGAACAAAATAGAAATGATTCAATGGAACTACCAGAATGTAGTTATCATTGTATACTTTCATGTCGCATATTTAATATTACGAGTTATTTTTGTTGAGTTTGTAAGAGTGCGAACAAAGTCTCGGGTTGGTTAGGAAAGGGAGTGATCCATAGTATATAGATGAGGACAATTATCTCCATTACATTGATATCATGTATTTTTAGTGAAACCAAAAGCAAAGTCGTGAGTAGTATGCCCAAAGTGGACAATATCATACCATTGTGGAGATACTTGGGATACGAGGGGTACCGTTGTCCTTAACAAATGGCATTAGAGCCATGGTAAAAAACCTAGCTGTGTGGAGGAGATCCTCAAAGGTCGAACAAGAGTGATTGGTGAGTCTAATAGTGTCATTACGGAACTTGTGGACGGATCTTAAAATCGAACAAAAAGTGCTCGAGGTGGCGAGCAAAAACATGTTCTTTGCTTGGATGACGAGCAAGACATGTCCTATCAAGTCGGGGTAAACTAATAGAAAGAATGGCGTAGCTTTGTTTGAGGGGAGGAGAGATTGAGAGTGCGATAGAACAACCCCAGGTGTTCCCATAACGTGGTCCGTGTAGCAAGTGTTCTGGACGTGTTGGATAGAAGTAGGCTCCCATTCCTTGCATGGAGTAGATGAGTTATTGCATGACTATTCGAGGCAAAGATACAAGTGACACTTTGTTCGAGAAGAGTATTGGACAAGGACAATTATCTCCATTGGTATGAGGTTTATATAGACAAGGACAATTATCTCCATTGGTATGAGGTCTTTTGAGTGAAACCAAAAGTTAAGCCGCGAGGGTTATACCCAAACAAGAGTATCGTTGTCCTTAACAATTTTGTGGGCGTTGTTAAATAATTTATTGTCACTAATAAACTATACATAAAATGGAGGAAAAAGTCAAGGAGTGGTGGGAAAAAGAGTGAGAATGAGAGGAGTTTATTTCTTCAATTGCACTAAAGAATAAAACCACAATTTTTTGGGGTCAAGATGCCTCTCCATTGCATTTGATTAATCAACTTTGAATTTTTTGCCCTAATTCCCATCCTTCTTTTAGCAATTAGGAATGGTAAGGCTTGTAACAAATTGAAAATCGAAACGAGAAATAAGAAAAAAAAATTCCTAGTTTTTTTTTTTAATTTCTATATAATTTTGAGGATGTTACGGAAAAATGAGAAACAAGGAATATAAATAATTAAAAAGATTTACATTTTTTAATTCAATTAGAAAGGAGAATCTTACAAGGAGCCTTAAAAGTAATGTACAAAAAATAGCTGAGGATTCATAAGTGAAGAATATGTTATTGTACATAAATTTAGCAGCAAATTTTATGGTCGGAGTCATCATGTCTTTCAATTTTCATCTAGAAATTTTGGAACTCTTGTTTTTATTAGGCTTGTATCAATCTATATTTTCCTTTTTTCTATTTCTTTTTTTTTTAATTATCATCAACAATTTTCAAATATATATATATATCATCAACAATAGATTTTATTCTTATAATTTATAAGAATAAAAATTGTTTAGGTTTTAATTATAGAAGTAATATTTAATTTTATTCGATAAATTATTGGGTCATAACATTTTAGATGTGTGATTGAATATATCTTTTCGTTAATAATTTTCAAATTAATGGTTAAATAGCGGTGTGTTTATACTATGAATAAAAAATAATCAAACTACATGATGTGGGAGTATTTTAGTACATATTTACATTAAATATCTTGTCATTTTTTTTCAATTTACATTATTATTTTTTAAGTATGGAGATAGAAGATTTGAACTCACCATATTTTAATGGAAAATAAATATTTTAGTAAGCTGAGTTCTCAAACTTATTATTCTAATATTCTCTTCTTAATTTATAAAACATATAAGAAAAAGTCAGTATCATGTTATTTTCATTAACATGATGAATAAGGTGAAAATTCTTTTTCTTATCCTCGTATTCAATTTAGAGTTATGATTTCATCATTTTCTAAATTTCAAATTGATGAAATTAAAATCTTCCTTTTTTTAAAATCGGCTTAGTGGCTTATTAGAGATTTAAAGAGAAAGATAAAAGAATATCTACGATGAAATGAATAAATCAAATAGTTAGGCATATATATTTTCTTTTATTTGTGATGTTACATTATTGGAAAAGATCGCCCAACGTGTGTGTGTATAGTAAAATATCTAAATTCTAATCACAAGAAAATGTCTAACACACCCTCCTCAAAATGTCAATTATTAGAAAAATCATAAAATATATGAATTGAAATTATGTTGTGCTGTGGGAAAACCGACTACCCTGAAAGCGAAAATCCGACTCGACCGTGGTGTGATCGAAAATCAACCGTCCGTCCCTCAAGATTAACACGGCAACTCCGAGACACGTGCACTCGTGATTGGGAGTTGGAACACATATTACAATTACCCAAAAATTATTAAAGCGATAGAGAAAATGTACCCTTTTAACAACAGTTAAAAAATAGTAAATAAAACTATTTCTTTTAACTAAGAATTAGTCATTCCGAATATCATTCCCGCCTCAAAAATCAAGAACTTAAAAATAATTTTTTCGAAAATAAAATTCAAATGTTTTTTCAAATGTTACATCACATATGAGGTAAAAAAATATCTAATTTTTTTAATAAAAATACTCGACACAGCTTAAAAAAAACCATCATGGCATAGAAATTATTGCAAATATTTTGGTAAATTTTAATGTAGGAATAATCCTAATAAAATGTTTTAGTGGCCAACTTCAACCTAACTCAGTTTATGTCCGATAGCAATCTAACAAAACTCAAGTGATTAAAGTATCTATTTTCACCTAAAGATTGTAAATTCACATCTCTACACCCTATGTTGCACTAAAAAAAGATAGTTTTTGGATGAAAAAATACAACATTCTACGTGGACCAATTAAGTCAGTTCGATAAAGTCCAAACTATCGAAATAGCCCAAAAGGAAAAGACCCACCGGAGAACTTGGTATTCTCCAACTGGTCTAAAAAAGAAACTTTTTCTCTCTCTTAGATGGGCGTGTGTTTCTCTCTCTAGAGTTAGGAGTTAGAAAATTGGTAAATGGATTGTTGTGTCTCCCACTAACTTTTGTTTGGTCGGCCGTTTCCTTGACAATACTATGTGGTTTTCTCACCTCTCCATTTTCCCTTTCTATTTCTCTCTCCCATTCATCCACGAATTATATTTCGTTAAATTATAAATTTGGTCTTTTTCATCGTTAAAGAATGATAATTCAAATTTCTGATATTCAATCGATTTTTCAATTCTTAATAGATTGTGATACGTTGTTCTTATATTATTTAAATATTACATTGTGAGTTGATTTTTCAAACAAGTTTAAGTGTTTCGTGGCTTAAATGTTGAATTGACAAGTTATCATTGGATTATTATAATAAAATTTAAAGTTTACGGATCTTGTTAATTAAAAACTTTGTGAAATATATGGACTAAACAAATACAACTTCGAAAGTTTATGCACTTATTAATGTAGTGTTTTCAAAATTTGGGATTTAAACACAATTATAAAAGTTTAGAGGCAAAGTTTAAACAAATTAGATCAACACAATTTGGTTCTTCATCTATCCTTTTTGGAGATGTAAAAATAATATATTGCATGTGTTAAAATTGCAGAGAATTTAATTTATAGCATGTAACCGAGATAATATATTTATAAATATATACTTGTTTAAGATTTCTTTTTTTTTTTTTGATAAAAAACTAAATATAATTCCATTACGTCGAAAATGAACAATATTATATTATTTTTGGAAAAACATGGAATTCCATCATGTTGACATCTCTGTATTCTCACGTAGTCACTTTTTATTTGTTTGTTTCTTCAATAAAAATAAGTTATATAGGGAAAAAGAAAGTAAAAAAGGACTTTTCTTCAACGTGGAGTCGGTTTTATTGTAGAAAAATACTATGTTTTTTTACCGGTGAAGATAATTTCTTAAAAAAAATAATGATATCATCCCCTTATATTTATTGTATTAAAAAAAATTAAAAGGAGTGATATTGTTAAATCTAATATAGTTCAATTTCAATTTAGTTAAGTTGTTGTCAGCTAAACATAATTGACACATATTTCCAATCAAGATGTCGTGAGACTAAAAAAAATTAGTTAAATTGTTAATAATTATTTAGAGAAGATTTTAGCATTAGAGAGTAGGGGTGCAGGTCAGAATCGCCAAAATCGAACCAACTTCGGTTTCGGTTTGGCTCGGTTCGTCGGGTTCGCTAAATAATATGCTCAATCGAAGCATTTCGGTTTGGTTGCGGGTTTGCTGGTTCCAAACTGTATGAACCCGAACCAAATCGATAATATATATATTATATATTTGTTTTCCTTGTAATTTGAATTTTGCTGACAACCCGCGCTCGTCTGTTCGGCTTCGCGTTCCGTCCGGCTTCCGAGTTCCGTTTGCCCACCCGTTCCAATTCCATGTCCCTCCCATTATTATTGTGCAATTGAATTTATGATTTTGAAATTCGAATAGTCCACTTGAATCCACAATTAATCAATTGACAATTGCCTCAATCCCATCCGCAAGCGTGCTGGTTATCCACCAAATCGAACCGACAAACCTGTCGGTTCTTCGATCGGTTCGATGCGGTTTAAGAAGACTTTATCAATTCAATTAGGTTTTCTATATTTTATAATATATATTTTCGGTTCGGCTTCAATTCTGTCATCAAGCCAACCAAACCGAGCCATTTATATCCCTATTAGACGGTAGACAGGATTTGTATACAATTTTAAATACGTTTCTCAAAAATTAAAAATAAGAACAGCATCATCATACCAAAATATAAAAGAAATTAAATACATGTCATCTATTAGTAAATAAAATCTTCCTTTTTCAATTATAGAAAAGATGTGTGTGATAAGATCCAATTTGATCCACTAATATTACCTTTTACCTACATCAAATCAAAATGTTTGAGCACTTGAAAGTTATTATGTGCTTTTAGAAGCACACCTTTTAAAATTAAAATATGATATCTATTACCTTTTGCTAAAGTAATTGAATTTTATAAATATCTTTATTTTCTTTTTTAAATCATTCCATGGACATTAAAAGGAGAGTTAGATCAACTAGATTATTGACGTTAATTTAAGAGTTTTTTCTTTCAAAATTCTATCCAATTTTTACACCTAAACTAATGAATATATCATTAACATTTTGTCGTTGATATTAATGTCATAAAATAAATCAAAATATAATTTACCACATGATGTTGAATTAATATACAATTTAATTCGTCTTATTAAAGGTGAAATTTCGCAAAAAAAAAAAGAACCAAATTTCAGTTTATATGAGTTATTTTTGCATTTTACTCATAGTCAAAAACCTTGGTGTTAAAATATTATATTTATCTTATCAAATACCATGCACTTTTAATTTTTTTTCATTTTAAAATTTGATAAAAAGAAATTATAACAATTATCACGAAGATCTATTTGGCCCCATTCACTCACTAGATTCTAGTTTTTAAAAAAATATATTAAATTGCCCACTTTAATAGTTCATCTAAATATTATATCAAACGGTATTTTAAATGATATAGATTGAGTACTCACCTATGATAGCATTTACATAACATATCCAATTTCATAAAAGAAAAATAATAATAATAACAAACACTTTAAAAAGAGAATTTTTCAATATAATTAAAGGATGGGATTAGAATTTTGCTTTTATTTTAACTTGGTTGCTTTGTTTGTTTCTCTAAACACTTTATTATTATTATTATTATTATTATTATTATACATACATACACAATACACATACATATATACATACATACACATATATTATCATTTTGCAGCACTATTATTTATAAAGATTTTTTTTCTTTTTAAATAACTCATATAGAGAGATTATTGATGAATTTTTAAATTCAGAAGAAGAGTGAGATGAAATGGCCCGTGGAATGTCTGCTTTATGGGCCCATTTATCCATCTAAGCCCACGGGCTTTCAATAATTGAAATGCATTGGGCTTCCGGCGTTTGATGGAACCATATCCATTGTATAACAGTTGGCCCAGTAGCTTCAGGCCCACTTTTAAACAATTTTATTATAATTAGTTGTTTCTAAAGGTTACAATAGTTTTTTAAGTTTTAGTTAAATATTTAAAAAAAATAAAAATAAAATTCACAAAAGTTTTAGTTTAATTTTTCAAAATTTGAAATACATACATTCAATGGCCCAAAAAATTCTTGTCGAAAAAAAAAGCCAATCAATTCCCGGTATTTTAGAGCTCGTTTGGTAACATTCCTGTTTCTTGTTCCCGTTTCTTAATTTTTAATAAAGAAAAATGAATTGCATGGCTCCAACATCCATGAATTCAAGTATGATAAAACAATCTTTTTTAGTTATGTTTTGAACAAAGTGGAAATGGAAACAAATGTTCCCAGACAAGGACAATCAAGAAAAAAAGTTAATTGAAAAATGCTTAAATTTATGATGAAAATTGGAAACGAGAACATTACCAAACGAGTCCTTAGTTTCTAAAAGAAAAGTTTTTAAAATTATATAAACATAATGATATTTTTTGTACTCTAAATGTTACACTTTTCTTGACACTCTATCTACTCCTAACTCGGGGCAAAAACTTCCCGTTCCCATCTCTGTCCCCCATTCAATTCTCCATCCTTGTAAAATTTCCAACAAAAATTTGAAAGGATCGAAGAGATTCTCACAGATAATTAGTAGGGATCGAATTTCCTACTTATTATTGTTGTTATTTCTCTGTAGCAAGTGTTGTTATGTATTTAAAATAAATAGCAAGGGGAACGTATTCTCTGTCGTCGTCCCGGTCCCCATTTAGGTGATTAGGACAAAACATCCCCATCCCCATCCCCATCGGGGAGTCTAAATAGAAACTCACTATTTTCTTTATTTAGCTCCACGAAAAATAGATTTTTTTTTTTTGAGATATCGTTTCAATACCTTTTTTTTAGTACGCATAATTCTAATGTTTGAAGAAAGTAAATTGTGTGGTTAAGAAAAAATGGTTGACTCGCAATAATACAGCTCGAACATCTTTTTTTTAAACGTGTTTAATACAATAAATAAGGATGATGAATTCGAATACTAATTACAAACTTAAGTTCATGTTGGCTCCAACATTTTACTTTATATAATTGCTAAATGACAAGAATAAAAATTTAGTTTGATCCTGACAACTAACGCATTAATAATTATTCTTGTCAATTTTGATGGATTCATCTCATATAGTTGTCCTACTTTTTTATCGATAAATCACCATTTTTATGTAAATGATAAGAAACGTTAAATTAAGTAAAATCATATATTATCAACAAAAACAAAAATTGGTAGTTAAATTTTCTAGTCAATTATTGAGCTAAAAGAATCATATATATAACAATCATAGAAGTTGAATGGCAATGGCAACTACCTTACCAATTACTCACAATAATTTCTCACTACAAGACATTGAAATCTTTACATGAAATGTCATATTCCATCCTTATGCGGCTACGCACCCATGCCAATTATTTTATTTATTTATTTATTATTATTATTGTCGTTATCTTTTTTTTTTTTACAAGATCCATGCCGATTATTGAGGCACAAATGTCAATGTCAAAGAATCAAATCAAATGGATTAAAAAAAGAAAAAAAAACCAATTTATTCTCCTCGTTTTCTATTAAATTTAAGCCATTTACATTTTATTTTTTTAGAAAATACTTTTTAAGAGGAGTAAATTTTTGCAATGTGGGCCACAATCTAATGAACTTATGCACCAGTGGCATTAAATCGAGAAATTGGTATAGCTATTTCTATTTACATCTTCAAAATGAATAAATTATCTCAATTGTGAAAATAAGAAGGTTGAAATATTATTTTAGTCCTCGGCATTTGAATTTTGATTCATTTTAGTCTCTGTTTTTTATCTCTATAGTGTGTACTTTTAGCTTTTTTTGTTCATTTAGTTTATATATTTTTAAAATATTTGTTTTGATCTCTGTACTTCTAAGAAGTAATCATTTTAGTTCTTTAATTTTATTTTAATATCATTTTTCTACCTTAATTTTAACAAAGACACTACACTCAATACATTTATTAAAATGTAATCATGATTTTATATTAAAATGGTTTTTGTATATAATTTGTTTTAAAAATGTTCAAATAGGGATAAAAAATTGTTACTTTTTAAAGTACATGGATCAAACAAACCTTCTGAAAATAAAGAAACTAAAATGAACTAGAGTTGAAGCAGGTGGACCAAAATGAATATTTCAAAAGTATAGAAACCAAAATAAATCAAAGTTTAAAAATAAATGGACCAAAATAGTATTTTAACCAAATAAAATAAAAAATAATATCTTATTGGAATACATCGACGTACATGACTCTCCCAACCTTTGTTGGGTATTCTTTGATCTAAATTCTCGAATGTTGTTGTACCTTTGCAATAAATTGTTAAAGTGTTTGCGACTCCATTTTGCTTACATTGTAAGAGCGAGTGATTTAGTACAACATGTGGGGGTAGGATTCGAATTCACAATCTCATGGTTGGAGGAAGGTGTTAATTACCGGTAAGCTAGACTCACTTTTTAAGATAAATAAATATACTTTATAAAAGAAAAGTTGTCATTGTCCGTACTATTTTGGAAATTCCTTTATTTTATCATTTATATTTATTAATATATTGGTTGAGTTTGGAAATTTGGGGTAGGTAGATTTTTTATAAAAAAATAAAAAAGAATTTAATTAATAGAAAAAGATGTTGCATGGCATTGAAGGGTATCACCCTTTGCAGAATTCAATAGCCAAATTAGAAAATTATAAAAGCCAAAAAGATGTGGCTGCTCGATGGAGATGATGGAAAGAGATGGTACCAAAATTTAAAGGCTATTCTCTCAATGTCCAACAACAAATTTGATTCATCCCAAGAGTTGAAATCTTCCCTACTACTTCTAGCAGCCGAATTGTGGTGAGACAATGGAATTCAATAAGAAGGCTGTTGCAATTTAAGGAGCGAGCAATCCGGAGACATTCGAGAATCGCAAATAGCTCAACCAACAAAGGCGGACAAGCAGTAGGAATGTGACAGCTCCTACGACGTGAATTTTACTATTAGAATCACGGAGAAAGAGATCCAAACCAGTAGCATTATAAAGATTTCTGCAAGCCCCATCAGCCATCAACATTTAATTTTTAAGACAACTCGGGGGAGGGAATGTCAAATCTTAGAGGCCAGGGTTCTCGAAGACCCAACATATAATGTTTTTGAAAATATATATGTAAAGCTAACGTGCTCAACGATAATTGGTATATGTCTCTAACTAATAAGTCATGAGTTCGAATTCTCTCATTCCATTTTTTGTACTAAGAAAATAACATTCATGTGAAAAGAAAAGTAATAGTCACACGTTATAACGACCCGATTGGAATCATTATGAAAAGAGGAGAATCCACTTGAATCTTATTCTAAAGTTTGCATTATTATTATAATAAAACAATAATTTAGTGGTGGACGGAAAAAAATGTAAAAGAAATGTCAATAACATGAGTGGACCTCGTGTAAACGTGGCCATCAGCCATTGGTTGGGTGGTCAATTCCATTTAATATGTATATCTCTGTGAGAGGTCATTTTTATCATTCAAGTTTTTCTTTGCATCAAATGATATTTTTCTTCGCAAACTTGTGGGTGAGAGATCAAGCTTTTAAGCATATTAAAGAGTTTACAAATATTTTAATGGTTGAATTATATACTTGAATTGATATATTTAACTTTTTAGAATATTTTTCTTAAATAAAAATTATAGACTATGTTGGAGGTAAAATATAATCTTTCATTTGAAAATATCCAGCGATTGAGTTATTGAACTCGTCCAAAGTGCACCCATATAGCTCGGAACCTATTGATAGCCTGCGTATAGGTTGATGTTGAAGTATATCTCATGCTATCATTTGTAACCGCTTAACTAATTATGTGAATGGCTTAACATATGGAAGTCGTGAGAGGCACAACCTTTCTCTTACAAATAGACATTCATTTCTGCATGCAGATATACTAATTCTTCGTCTTGAGAACTATAGGTCGGGTTCGTACATATTCGAGCGTCGAAATGTTTGTTCTTTTTGTGCATGTCTCTCATCACATAGATCGTTTCGAATAGTTCGATCTATTCCACCTCGCACGTGTTCTCAAGACAGTTAAATTTGGGTATAAGCTGAGTTCATTTAATATTGTGAAAGTAAAAACTAACTATCAAAATTTCTTAACCGAAATTATATTACGTTGGTCGATTTCTTAGTAAAGAAATAATTTTTGTTTTATAGCAAAACTAACCGCAGGACTTTCGTTGAAACCGTGAAGACTAATTATCTATTTATATTATATTCACTTCACTTATTTATTAAAAATTATTATTTTCCAACAATTTAACAGAAGTTTTTTTTCCCATAAAGAAATAATTTTTATTTATGGGTATTTGTTATGCATTTTATAATTAAAAGAATGATAAATAATTTTTGAAACATTACTAAAAAATAGAATACAAAAACTATGATACGATTACAAAATTTAAAAAAAAAAGTAGAAAAATTACGAGGGGAATACTTAGACAAGCATTAAAATGCTTGTATCTTATTTGTTTTGAGAAATGCAATTAGATTCTTTCCAAAAATGTTTTCTCCAACCACAAACTTTTTTTTCTTTTTCTTTTTAAAACATAAAAATAGACCTCAAAAAATCAAAACTTCTTATTATTTGTTATTATTTATTATAGAGTTCGAGAGTGGGACCCACCTTGTGAAGGAATTTGATAATTCCACTCTGGCCCCACCCCCCACGCCTTATTTGTCCGTTTTTGCAGTCTTTTCGCCACTTTCCATCTAAATTTGCCCATTCCCAACAAAAGCGCAAAACACAATTTTTTAGGAAAATTTTTATATTATTATTTTTTTAATATAATCTTTTAATTTTAGGTTAGAAGAAAACTACAAAATATATTTGAACAGAAAAAAAGTACAATATATATATATAAAAAATGGAAAAAAAATATTTAAATTGATCTCTAAAGCTTTTTCTTTATTTTTTAAATTGATCTCTAAAGCTTAACTTTTTTATTTTTTTTATAGTTGCTTTACTTATAACTTATGACCTAAAAGATCATAATATAACACATCTCTAATTTAAAATTTTAATAGAAAATAGGGTTATTTAACCTGAGAGAAGAAAGTAAAGTAATTTTAATGTTAAAAGAAATATTGATCAAAGAAATTGACCATTTAAAATAATATAAATCTCCATACATGTCGAGTAACTTGAAAAATGGTTTTTTTTTTTTTAAGGTTTTAAGGATTTTTTTTAAGTATGGTTTTAACTTTTAGGATAAATTATATTTGAACTTTTAGTTGTTGTGATTTTAGCATTAATAAAACTATTATAATAATTTGTTTAAATCATTGATTTGTCCATTTGGATTGAAGTTAATTTCAATCTTGGTCATATATAAATATATAT
Organism: Momordica charantia; assembly: GCF_001995035.1. The sequence continues at coordinate 2,803,714 of NW_019104494.1, read as the reverse complement.
GTTTGGATTTGAGTAAATTTTTAAATAACTTTGTTAGACACAATACTTAAATATAATAATTTTTTATATTCCTATAAAATAGTTGAGTGGAATTTCTTTGATTATCATTTTGCAATTCATTAGTTTAAATGTCACTTTTGTCTGTTGCCTTACAACTTCAGTCCCATTTAAATCAACTATCCTATTTATTTTACTTTGGTCTATAAAAATTTAAAAAATATTTAATAAATTTGATTCTTATCTTTATTTTGGTTCTAACAAATGCGTGACTCAAATATTTGTATTAATACAAACGTATTAATGGAAAACAAAAATTAGCACCACACAAATTGGGTAATACAATTATCAGATAAATCTATATTAAATGATAAAATAGTACCAATAACTAAAAGTTTTTTTTTTTTTTTGAATTTTATAGACTACCCTGAAATATAAATCCTTTTATTTTTATAAATGTACATCAAGGTTTCAATGGTGATAGAAATATCGAAGTCATCATTTCATACAAATATCGATAAAATTATTGATAAAATGTTGAGGTTGATAAATGTTTTTTGAAAAGTTATAAAAAATTTGTAAAAGATATTTAAATTAATAAGTATTTTATTTATATAAATAAATTAAAAAATAATTAATATTAATACTATGTCTGGGTGAGATTTTGTCGACATTTTTATAATATTATGGAAATATCGATATCGAACCTATAATTTATAAATACATGAAAATATCAACATTTCGATCACATTTAGATATTTAATATAGAGTTTACTACATTTTTTATATTTATCGGGTAGTAAGTATCATATTTACCATCATACAAAAATGATCCTTTTTTTAATCTATTTTCTCATCGTTTATGCGTCTCTCGAAATTGACCATTTAAAAAAATAATAATAAAAAAGTATTTTTATTTTATTTATTTAGTCTAAAGTTTTGTTATGTGATGGTAATTTTTTGGATATGATCATGAGATTGGACTCCATGCCGTCGTATTTATTTTCTAATGGGTGCAGCAGATGGAGAAATTGCTCATCTTCCTCTATAAAAAGCTGCATGAACTGCAAGGCCAAATATATAACCATTGAACTCAAACACAGAGCCAACTGAAATTACTCTCTCTCTCTCTCTCTCTCTCTCTCTCTCTCTCTCTCTCTCTCTCTTTCTCCGGCTCTAATGGCTACTCCGGCTCCGGCTCCGACTTCTAATGGTGCTCTACATTTGTCCCTAATTTAATGTATATTTGGTGTAAGATCGATGGCGATGGAGTGAAATTTGTTGTAATTTTAATTTGCAGGCGAAGAGCGAGTAATACAGAAGAAGTACTGGACAGAGCACTCGGCCGGACTGACGGTGGAGGCGATGCTGCTCGATTCGAACGCCTCCGATCTCGACAAAGAAGAAAGGCCTGAAGTAATTAACTAATATAATCGAACGATTTAACTTTAATTTCCATTCGCTAGCAAATGTGGAGTGTTTAATTTCGAATTCGTTCGAGAAATTGCAGGTGCTTTCTCTGCTTCCGTCGTACGAAGGGAAGTCGGTGGTGGAACTTGGAGCCGGCATTGGTCGCTTCACCGGCGATTTGGCGGAGAAGGCCGGCCAGGTTCTTGCATTGGATTTCATCGAGAGTGTGATCAAGAAGGTAAGGGATTTTTCTTCCGATTTGGATTTTCGTTTCAATTTTTTGCCCTAATTTCTTGTTTGTTTGTTGAGATTTGGCTTCTGATTTGGATTCCATTTTTAAGCCCTATGATATTTCTGTTAATTGGTTGGTATGTGCAGAATGAAAGCATTAATGGGCACCACAAAAACGTAAAGTTCATGTGCGCTGATGTAACTTCTCCAAATCTCAACGTTTCCCAAAATTCTGTGGATTTAATCTTCTCGAATTGGCTGCTCATGTATTTGTCTGATAGAGAGGTAAATTATATATATTATACGAAGAGAGTTCTTTTTTTTTTTTTTCACCTCTAAAACTTGCAACTTATATCAAATTTTTACCGTAGATTTTTTATTTTATCTTGACCATAGACTTGTTAAGTTTTACAATATTCACCTTTAAAAAGTGTTGTAATTTGTATAGTTAAAAAAAAATATTTTTTATAAGTATTTAATGAATTATAAAATATATATTTAGTATGGAATTAAATTTGTGAGTTTTTAAAGTCTTTTACATTATTTTTTATTCAAATTAATGAAAATCAAATAGATGATAAGAATGTCAACATTTATATAAATTTAGGAATAAGATAAAATTGAAAAGTTTATATTTTTTAGTTGGATCTTGGTAAGATCTCATAGCGAAAAGAACGTAACAAGCTTTATAAGGATTTTGCGTGTTTTTGGGTTGAATTTAGTGTAATTTTGTCGTTGATTTATGAGTAATTTTTTATTGTTCCTTTTAAGAGAGATTAATATGATAAAATGGACAGAATGAAAAGGTTAAATTGACTCTTGACTTAATTTTACATTATCCCGTTCAAATAATTTGGGTGTTAATCAACTGAAAAGTTTTCTTTCTTGACTATGATTTATTGCATTTCTTTCTACTAAACTTGGTTGGATTTAAGTAACCATTTTGATTTTGTGTTACAAATTTTGCAGGTGAAGAACTTGGCAGAGAGAATGGTAAAATGGTTGAGAGTTGGGGGTTATATTTTCTTCAGAGAGTCTTGTTTCCATCAATCCGGAGACTGTAAACGAAAGTACAACCCCACCCACTACCGAGAGCCAAGATTCTACACAAAGGTACTGCCAAAAACAAATCAAAATTTACCCTTAAACTCCTTAAACATGGACCACTTTTTTCCGTTAATCTTGTAAATACTTCATAACTGCTACACCTTCCCGATTTCTTGGATTTGGAGTTCTTTTGTTTCCTGCAATAATCTGAGCTTCTGGGGTGCTCTGCAGGTGTTCAAGGAATGCCATATGCAAGATGACGCCGGAGATTGCTACGAGCTCTCCCTCGTCGGCTACAAATGCATCGGAGCTTATGCCAGAAACAAGAAGAATCAGAATCAGGTAATTAACAAATTCCGATCATAAATTCTCTCTTCTGTTTTCTCAATTTCCAAAAATCTGGTGGTGGGTTTCTGCAGATCTGCTGGATATGGCAGAAGGTCAAGAGCTCCAACGATGACAGAGGATTCCAACAATTCCTAGACACAGTACAGTACAAATGCAGCGGCATTCTCCGCTACGAGCGTGTGTTCGGACCAGGGTTCGTCAGCACCGGCGGAATCGGTAATCGATCCAAAAACCGAAGCCAATAGATTAGTGAAGTGATTACCATATAATTAACTAAATGGGTTTGAATTGAATATGAATGAACAGAGACGACAAAAGAATTTGCGGCGAAACTGGAGCTTAAGGCTGGGCAGAGGGTTCTGGATGTGGGTTGCGGAATTGGGGGAGGAGATTTTTACATGGCGGAGAATTTTGATGTGGAGGTCGTCGGAATAGATCTCTCCATTAACATGATTTCTCTTGCTCTGGAACGCGCAATTGGGCTGAAATGCGCCGTTGAATTCGAAGTCGCCGATTGCACCAAAAAAGTGTACCCAGAAAACAGTTTCGATGTCATTTACAGCCGAGACACCATTTTGCATATTCAGGACAAGCCTGCACTGTTCAGATCATTCTACAAATGGCTGAAGCCGGGAGGGAAAGTTCTGATAACTGATTACTGCAAAAGCGGCGGCGCTCCGTCGCCGGAATTTGCAGAGTATATAAAGCAGAGAGGGTACGATTTGCACGACATCAAATCCTACGGTCAGGTAACAAAATCTTCTTATTTTGGTTTTGGTTTTGGTTTTGGTTTTGGGATTTTGACGAAGCTCTGGTTGCTTAGATGCTTGAGGATGCTGGTTTCAACGACGTCGTTGCAGAGGACCGCACCGATCAGGTTTGCAATTTGCAAATCTTTGTCATGAATATAAACAGAAATTGATAAAGCTGTTGAGATTTTTATTTTTATTTTTTTTTAATTTTTTGTTGGTTGTAGTTCATGAGTGTTCTTCAGAGGGAGCTGGAGGCTGTTGAAAAGGAGAAGGAAACATTCATCCATGATTTTTCTGAAGTGGGTTTCTTCTTCATTTTTCATCTTCTCTTTTGCAACTGATTTAGATTCCATTTTTCTGTTTTAATTTTGGTTTTTTTGTTTGTTTGTGTTTTTTTAAATACAGGAAGATTACAATGAAATTGTTGGAGGGTGGAAGGCAAAGTTGAACAGGAGTTGGTGTGGAGAGCAGAAATGGGGATTGTTCATTGCCCACAAAACAAAATGAGCTCAACTTTTACCTTTATGTTGTAATTACTTTGTTATTCAGCAACTGCCTCTATCACTCTATGATTTCTATCATATTAATAAATTAAGAAAATAATTTAAATATATTATTTAACTTAACCATTGATTCCAACGGATACACCTAGACTAATAAGAGATTTAATAGAAAACGAACATAATTCGACAATAATTTACAGAGGTTATGAGTTCGATCTCCATCCTTACATGTTGAAATGACACATTTTTTAGGCTAACAAATTTTAGTAGATTTATTATAATTTTTTTTAGTATAATGGGTGGGAGGGGAGATTCGAACTCTCAACCACATATTTGGATACATATGTCTTAACTGTTAATCTATGCTTTAGTTGACCTTTTAACTACTTATTCAAGATAATATAAATAGAAAAACTAAGATAGTAAGAATTTTTAAATTTTATGCTTATTTACTAGTGTAGGTAACTATTATTAAGGTTAAATTATTAATGTTGTAAAAAATAAATCATTATTGGGGTTGGAGAGGAAAAAGGGAAAAAGTTAAAATAGAAAATAGAAAAAAAACCTATATTTTCTCTCCAATCATTATTGGGGTGAACCGCTCAAATAATTGATGAATGCAATTATTATTCTGTCGCATCACTAGAAGTTGCATGAAAAATCATACCAAAAAAATCCATGAAACTCTTTTACTAGTTGAAATGGTTAAGGTACCTATCTCTAATCAAAATGTCATGAGTTCGAATCTCATCCCCACATGTTATATTTAAAAAAAAAAAAAAAAGAATGGATAAAATTGTAAAAATGATACTACAAATATAAAAAAGAGATTCGTGCTTGCTTACACAATTTTTGTTTTCTTAACAAGTTATTAACTTTCAACTTGGTATGTTTGTACATAATAATAATTAATGTATTTTTATTTTCCTGTTTAGTATAAAAAATGTGAGGTGTGAATTTAGACTTTCAACTCAAAAAAAAAAATAATCGCTGACTTATGTTCATGTTGGCATTATTATCATGATCTATGTTTTAGAAAATGGTACATTTTCCAATCAAATTAACTTATATTAACCACAAATTAAAGAAAAATGATAAGTGAATTCAAGTTTAATAGATAGAACATGAATAAGTTTGATTCACCCTTTATAATTGTTAACTAAAAAAAGACTTTCAAGTCATAGAGGATAAATTACAAATAATATACCTGCATTTTGATTGGTGTGTTCGGAACAATCCAAAACATTTCAAATCTTTCATTAATTAAGATAAAAAGTCAAATATATGTAGAATTCAGAAAAGATTAAAGGGAAAAAAAGTCAAATCCGTGTAAATTACAAATGATAATTTGATTTAATGTAGGTAAGGGTGAAAGTTAGCTCACTTAGTCAAACTCTTGGACCATTAAAACAAACAAAATCATAAAATAAAAAAGAGTAGAAATTCAACCGTTTTGATCAATTGAATTATCATCTTCTAAATATGTAGGTTATTGAATTAAAATGAAAATTTAATAATTATATTAGATTAGATTAAATCACCATTCAATCTTTCCGCACTATATCATATTAAAATGATTAAAATATCATTTACTTCAAAAACTCAAATGATAAACGTTTTAGTAAAATAAATAAGCACTAGAAATTGGAACTCATGAGCTAAATTTCGTGGTAGAGGGAAAAAAAACATTAATTTTTTTTTTTTTTTGAAAAAAACATTAAACTAATTGATTTATGATCAAAACCAACTAATATAATATTTAACAATTTATCAATTTCGAAAGAATGTTCTTCTTCTCCAGATATCAGGATATTGTACTTCTTCTGTAAGCTCCATTTTTCAACAATGGCGTCCTTCGCTGGAGCCGCTGTTGCTGATAGTAAGTCAATAGGAAAACAGAATACCCTTGAATCGACGGATTCTTCTTTCTGCGACTTCGCTTTCGACTTCCATTAATTTAATTGGAAAGATTACAGAGATTATTTTAATGGGTGTAATTCAGGGGAAGAACGTGAGAGACAGAAGAAGTATTGGATTGAGCATTCTGCAGATTTGACCGCCGATTCGGATTCCTCTGAAACTGACTCGGAAGAAATGGCTGAAGTAACTCACTCACTCTAACTTGAAAAGACAATAAAAGCAAAATTTCGACCTAAAATAAATCCAATTCCGCTCTCTCTGCATTCTGCAGGTGCTTTCGCTGCTTCCGCCGTACGAAGGGAAGACGGTGGCGGAGCTTGGGGCTGGCGTTGGTCGTTTCACGGCGGAGTTAGCTCAAAAGGCTGCGCAGGTTCTCGCTGTTGACTTCATTGAGGATGCGATTAAGAAGGTAATTACAAATGGAACCAAGCCCTTGGGTTTTTCTGTATTTGTTTCTTTATTTTTCTTAGTTAGGTTTCACTTTTGCAGAATGAAAGCATAAATGGGCATCGTGAGAATGTTAAGTTTATATGTGCTGATGTGACTTCTCCAGAACTGGATATTTCTGAAAACTCTGTGGATTTGATCTTCTCAAATCAGCTGCTCATGTATTTATCTGATGAAGAGGTAGAAACAGCCTTGATCTTCTTGTCCATTTTCTCCCATTAGTCATGGACCACCTAGTTTTGGGATGTGAACTTTGTTCCACATCGAGTTAACATTGGAAAATTCTTAGTATATAAGTAAGGATAATTTCTCCAGGGATTTTTATTGGTAGCATCCAATATGCTTTTGTTGGGTTTGTAAAAGAGTGAAAAAGAAAGTTTCACATTGGCTAGGGAAGGGAGTGATCCATAGTATATAAGAGAGGATAATTATCTTCAGAAGTCTTTTAGGTGAAACTAATAGTAAAGTTGTGAGGGCTATGCACAAAGCGGACAAAATCATACAATTATGGAGATGCTTGGGGTACCGTTGTCCTTAATAGGTTTCAGGGAGGCTGAGGCCCATAGCGAACGATATCATATGTGAGGAGCTCGGTGTCCTAACAAGTAGAGACGAAGATTTGATGAGAGGCTTGGTGGTCCTTTATTTGAGGAGAAGATTGTTGGGGATGAAAACATGGGTTATTTGAGGGGTTTGAAGACTGCAAAATTCATTGAATATTGGTTTTGGAGTACCCCACCAATGTGACATGACAAGAGTCGATACATATGAAAAGGGCATATGGGATTCCTCAAATCCTCTTGTTTCTGCTTTCCTGTTATTTTCGCATTCGTTCTTCTCACCCGCTGAAGAGATTGAAGCTGGCTCTGTATTTGGTTAACTTTTTAGTTCCTACAGAGCTACTATGTTATCATTTTGTTTTATTAGGCCCGATCAGTTGTTCGGTTTGGTCAACATGCTTCCATCTGTTGGATCTGCATATTGTCTGAAATATGATTTTGTTTTTACGTTTGATTCCTTGGCGTCGTTGTAGCACCTTCTAATCTATTTTGTTAGTAATTCTGTAGTCTCTGTGTTTTCTTCAAATTTGGCTTATCAGCAAAGTAAATTGGTATGTGGATTCAGGTGAAAACTCTGGCAGAAAGGATGATCAAATGGTTGAAGGTTGGAGGTTATATTTTCTTCAGAGAGCCTTGTTTCCAACATTGTGAGAAATCTGATAAAAGGCACGATTTGTCCCACTATATAGGGAACCAAGATTTTATTCAAAGGTTTGTTTGTCTTAATAAGTTTGTTTTTTTTTTTTTTTTTTGGTCTGCCTCATGCTTAAGTCCTAAAAAACACTGTTTAGAATATGATAGCATCTGTTAGCTGCTGTGTTCTGCCATAAAAACTTGTTATTGCCAATCAGATTTGCAAAACATATACTACTCTTCATCTATCTTTACTACTTTATAGGTTTTTAAGGAATGTTATACAAAAAATGATTCTAGGAACGTTTTTGAACTTTCTCTTCTTGGCTGCAAACCCACTGGAGCTCATTTGAGGGACAAGGAGAGTCAAAATCAGGTGAACAATCCTGGTCTATGTTCATCCTTAGCTTTAAATGTCCTGCTGTGCTATCTTGGCTATCAAATGGAGTGTTTTCCGTTAACTCCATGGTTGCTTATTTTCCGTTAACTCCATGGTTGCTTCTTTGTAATGTCATCTTTTCAATAAAACTTTATATCTTGAAAAGGATTGGCGTTGGCCCATGTTTCATGGTATAGATTTGCTGGATATGGCAAAAAGTTCATTCAGACAACGACAGAGGCTTCCAACAATTCTTAGACACAGTTCAATACAAGAGCAGCGGCATATTGCGATATGAGCGTGTTTTTGGACATGGATTTGTCAGCCCTGGAGGTTTAGGTACGACTTGTCGTGTAAGTTTCTAAGAGGTTCAAAGAATTTGACAACTTGGTTAGGCTAGAGCTCTTAACCACTCTGTTTAGCAATTCGACAATTCGCCCGAGTACGTTTACCCTCTAGAACATCCTCATTTCTGTAAGTGATTCCTTGTGTTTGATCAGAAACAACAAAAGAATTTGTAGCCAAATTGGACCTCAAGTCTGGTCAGAGGGTTCTTGATGTTGGTTGTGGCATTGGGGGAGCATGCTTCTATATGGCGGAAAACTTCAATGTCGAGGTCGTAGGCATCGACCTCTCCATCAATATGATCTCTCTTGCTCTTGAGCGCGTCATTGGACTCAAATGTTCCGTTGAATTCGAAGTTGCTGACTGTACGAAGAAAACATATCCAGACCAGACATTTGATGTCATATACAGCCGTGACACCATTTTACACATTCAAGTGAGGCCATCTAATTAAGTTCATATCTTCATATCCCTTTGAATTTTAAGCCACTTCAACATCATGTTTCAACTGTTCCAGGACAAACCTGCTCTCTTCAGATCATTCTACAAGTGGTTGAAGCCAGAAGGTAAACTTTTCGTAACCGATTATTGCAGAAGCACAGGAACTTCCTCGCCCGAATTTGCCGAGTACATCAAGCAAAGAGGGTATGATCTGCATGATGTAAAATCCTACGGTCAGGTGCTTCGATTCAGTTTAACTTTCAGAGGTGTTTTCACTGCGTCTTTTTCGGACATATCTCAATTTGTTTCTCTTTTGTTTCCTAGATGATTGGGGATGCTGGTTTCAGCAAAGTCGTTTCAGAGGACCGCACAAACCAGGTCTGAATTCTGCATCTCTTGCTCTCACATATGACAATATGACATGAAAAGAAACTGTGTATATTGACTTTAACCCTTCATTCTTCCTTCAGTTTATACGAGTTCTGCAGCAGGAACTCAAAGCCGTTGAAGAACAAAAGGACACATTTATCCATGACTTTTCTGAAGTTGGTTCCCTCTCAGTTCTTCCTTCATGTGGCTTATTGTCAATTCTGTCTGGAATACATTTAACTGTCTGAGTTGTTCTTATACAGGATGGTTATAACGACATCATTTGCGGATGGAAGGCGAAGCTCAACCGAAGTTTATCCGGTGAGCAAAGATGGGGTCTGATCTTTGCCAAGAAAACAAACTGAGTTCTGAGTTCTGATTACTGATTTATGGTATAAGATTTCATCCAAAGACTACTGTTGAAAACTTCTTGAATAATAAAATTTCTCTCCGTCATTACACTTGAGCTCTTTTAGGTTGATATTTCTATCATCTTAACATTCATCTTGATAATAGTGTATTGAGTACATGCAAGGGGCGGGATTCAAACTCACTTTTTAGAGAGGTTGGGAGATCGAACCTTCAATCTTATTCTTTGGGAAAGTAATAAATATTTAATCGAATTTCTGATGTACCTTTAATAGTTAGTTCAAGAATTGAAGATTTTCCGTCATGTTTATAAATTGGCGTTTAATTTGGGATGACCAAACAACCAGTTGCTATTCAAAATGAAGAGAGTTTTTTCAGACACTGGTGTGCCTTAATTGCCAATAAATGCCTACATTAAATTGATAATAAATACCAAGTACAAATCATTTAAAATGTGCCTAACATACAAGGGAGAAAATGTATTGAGGGTATTTTTTTAAAAATTGTTTTGCATATTAACTTTTAAAATTGTCTTTCTTGTTTTAATTGTAAACTATATATATATATATTTTGTAACCATGCTTTAATTTATTTTTATGCATATTAATTTAAAATTTTTAACATATTTAAATCTAAGTTATACTTGAGAAAGAATCAATAATTATACATGAAATATTATTCATATTTTAGCCCATTTCTCCAACTATATATATAGATATATATTTTATCTACTGGATTACTTTTAAGTTTTACTAGAGATTTCTATTCTATCAATCTACCATTGTTTGATTCCTGTTGAATCATATATCCTGGTGGGTGCAGGGCAAACGATTTTAAAGCGGACTCCTATTCATTAGATAGAGAATATTGACAAGATTTCGTGATTTCCAATTCAACAGGTGAAGAGGACTTGAACCTCCTTGCTCTTTAGTACGAGATTTTGAGTCTCATGTGTCTACCGTTTCAAATATGAAAAAATCATTTGTCATCCATGATCCATATTGGCAATTTTTCAAAAAAAAAAAATTTGTTCGGTCAAATAAACACAGCTTAGGAGCTTAGACATCTCTGCATAGATTGCGGGTTCAAAGAGGGGTTGCTTATTTATGATGTGATGTTGTAAAGTAAAAATGATAAGAGATTCTTACAGATGAGTGTGTGTGTGTGATATGCATATGGCATTGTCCTTAATTTACTAAAAATGCAGGTAATTCAGGTAAAGAACAAAAAAAGGAACTTCTCGAAGCAATAATTTTACAAGTCACTTCAAAACCTGATCTTAACAACCCATATTATTTCAGCAACGTCATCTCTTTCCTTTCTTCTTCTCCCTCATCGCCATTGGAATCCATCTCTCAGATCTCAGAGATTCCATTTCCATTTCCAGTCCCAATTTCATAAATCTCCATGTCACTTCCTCTGTCATTTCACATCTCTGCAATATTCCATGCATTGCTCACCATTCCACCAACATATATGTATGGGGGCCGGCCGTTTCACAACCTTTTTTATATTTTTTTTTAAGTTTCCTCATTCTTTTTAATAAAGAAAAACAGAATTGCATAGCCAACCACCTAAAATAATGTTTTTATTTATGTTCTGGAGTAAAATGGAACAAGGATAAAAAGTTTTGTTTTGGTTGTTTCTAAAGTTTCTACGTACAATTTTGAAGATCCTTCTAAAAAGATAAGAAATAATAAATATAAATAATTGTCAAATGCTTAAGTTTCTTAATAAAATTAGAAACGAGAAACTATTTCTCCGCTTCCCACCACCGGTATGAATATTTTTTAGACCAAAGATTCTCTGAAGTTTTTAGCAGTCCTCGCTCATATGCTTAATTCATTCTTCGTTCATTCTAACATATATGTGGTGTCGGTTCTTTCACGCGGCTCTAAAGATTGTGAAAACAAAATCACAGAAGAACCCTAATCTTCCATTTGCTATGTTAGTAATAAAGTCAACAGCTAGAAATAGCATGCAGCCAGAAATTAAAAAAGAAGAATCAGTTTTTGAGTGGAAGAAATTCAAAGAACTGAAAAGTAGTAGTGGGGGAAAAGGGGGAAGTTTTGAGGACTGTCATGTTGTCCGAATCCGACATGATTCCCAGCTGATCCTCTTGTCGTCCCTCCCTCTCGCTGTCGTTTTCGTTTTTGCACAACTTGGTGCTCCGGAGAGGAAACAGCTGAAGCGTCGTCGTTTCACATCCGTCCCGCACAAGCCCGTTACTATTTTCTCGGTACGGTTCGTCCACGAGGCCGTTTCGGTGGTGCAGGGTTTTCCTCCTAGGGTTTATTACAAGTTCACCGTCTCTTTCCACACATTCTCTTCTTCTCCTTTCTTCACGTTCCTGCACGGAGATTAATCAATATATTATTGAAACATGTTTTCTTATGAGCCGACATAAAGCTCCGCCTCAAGAGAATTTCGATATGAACAACATAAATATAGCATAATAAATAAGACACTTTATTATGTTCTTTAAAGTTTAAAGTTGAAGGTTTGATCTCAACCAAATATTTCTTGAACTCAAAAACATAAAAGGAAAAACAAGTTCGGAGTCTAAGAGTTATTATTCAAAAACTATAATATCACTATGACTCGAAAAATGTGCTTTTAGAGGATTTAAGGTTCACTATGTTTCTCTCTTCCTCATTCTAAAAAGAGTGATCATCTAAACATATATGGTAAGATTTGTTAAATTTGAACTTTTAACCATAAAAAGAAAAATACCCAAACGGTAGCTGGTCAAAAATTTGACATCCATTTACCTTTTTGAAAAAATATAAAAAAATGTATATTTTACATTTCTCTCTTTTGTCAAAGTTATAATAATCCTATTTAAAGAAAAATACCTGGCTCGTAATTAGTAATGAACAATTTTATCTTTATCACCACTAAATATTTAAGGACAAAGTTGCTCCTCCTTATTAAGAAGCCAAGTATTTTTCCCAGATAAATGTCTAGATATAGTCATTATAAAAACTTATAAAACTAGAAACTAAACCCTAAAAGTTGAGTAAAAGGGTATAAAATTTGGGGGAGAGGGTACGTGGCCAAATAGGGCTAAGCTAGGAGATTGAGATATAGAGAAATAAGGCAGCCACAAGGACATGATATATCCCAAACAGATCAACAAAAACAGCCCTAATCTATGGCCTATGACCCGACAGAAGGGAAGAAATGCAGCCTTTTGGGGCCCTTCTTTACATTTCCCAAAACCAAACCTACCTTTAATTTTAACTTTACTTGATTAAAACCCAAACCCCAAAAAGAAATGAATCTCCTTTTTTTTCTTTTCTTTTGGGGAAACTCATGATGCTGATATGCACCACAGCTTAATCATGTCACTAATCAGGAGTTTTGAACAAACCCCATCTCATTTCTTCTCTTCTCTTTTCTGGATTTAAAAAAAAAGGGTTTTTTTTTAATGGGTTTTTGTTTTGGGATCCGAAGAAAGACAGAGACTAATCGAAAAATGTAGAGAGAGAAAGAGAAGAGAGACCTGTGAAAGTGTAGTAGTGCAGTTCGTCTTTGTCTGTTGAATTTCGTACCCTTTTTCTGTCCCTGTATGAAGACAATAACCAACACAAAAAGAATTCAACCTTTTTTTTTTTTTGGCCCCCTCTCTTTCTTACGTTAAATTTTTCAAACTGCAATCGACACACAGTCAAAAAGAATGTATCATATATGAATATGAACAAGCAAAAACAAAAAAAAAAGTTGTAATTTTTGTCATGTTCTTCCTTGAAATTTGGATGAAGAATTACAAGTTTGAAGTTGGAATTTTATTACCTGAATGTTTGGTTTGGTCGGCGGCGGTTTGACGGCGTCGTTTCTGGCGCTCTCTGGCCTTGTGATTCTGAAACCAGTAGAAGACGTTTTTTCCTTCAATCTTGCCGTAGCGGCGGAGCTGGGCCGTGATGTGCTGAATTTGGTCGGCGGACGGCGTCCGAGTCCCCCGCCGGTAGAGTTCCTCCAGAATTCTCAACTGCTCCGCCGTCGGATTCCACCTCGACGAGCTTACAACGACCGCCGGAGAACTCGACGACGAACTATCATTCAACTCTCTCTTGCTTTGCTCATTCAAATTCAAATAACTTGCTGCTGACAAATTTCACCATAAAATCATACCATTTAGATTAAATGAGGTCATAGAAATTTGAAGAATATGAATAAAAGATTAAATTTACGGTGAAAAAATGCATACCCAGATGGTAATATTGGGCACAGAAGTTGGCGCCATTGACGCGAAGAGAAGCTGGCAAAGGTCGAGGAACGAGAGGCCGAAGCTTGCGGCCGCCATTGAAGGGCTCAGAGAAGCTAAATTCTCCGCCATTATCATCGTACCCCAAAGTCCACATTTTGAACACAAAGTTGGCAACTTTCAGCCTTTAGTTGACAGAAAAAACCAAACTTTTCTCTTCTTTTTTCGGTTTATTGGGATTTTGGGGAGTTTAAAGCAAATGGGTATGATGGGAATGGTTTGGGGAATTGCAAAATGGAATTATGGAAGAATGGGAAGAGGGGAAAACAGTGGGATTAGGGTTTTGGTATTGTATATAGTAAGAAAAAAAGAAGGAATTTTGATGGGTATTGGAAAAGTGTTTGAAGTGTGTGTTTGGAGTTGCAGACATTAAGAGATGGCGATTGATCAATATAACATAACAGAGGAGAGATAAAGAGAGAGAGAGAAAGAAAAATGGTGTTTGGTTAAATAATATGGAAGAAAGGCATATAAGAATTGAAGTTGACTATAGGTAGAGTAGAGGAGAGGTGAAAAATAAGTAACAGAGGGGGAAGAAAGGGAAAGCGTGGGATTCTGGAAGAAGGGTTTTGGGGATAAGAGACTCGAAAACGACATGACGAGATGATGAGGATTATCATAACCTTCATCATTCATACCCCTCTTTCTTCTTCCCCTTTCCCCTTTTCATTTTTACCTCCCCGTTCTTTCAACATTGCTTTAGATACAACGTTAGTGGCGAATTTACAAGGTTGCAATTTGGGTTCGACACCTAGTGACCCTGACATTCTCCTGTCTTCCCTGCAATTTGGGTGTGCTATTTGCTTGACTTGAGTCGTTGCTTGCTTGAAAGAGCGAAGATTGTCTCTACAAATTAAACTATATGTGAGGAATCCTAAGATCATGTCAGCATAATTAAGAAATAACACATTCGTTATTTTGGTGACTCAATCCTAAGAACTACGTAGTTTACGGATGATTTTTTGGATTAGAGATTGGAAAGCAACATGACGAGATGATGAGGATTATCGTAATTAATTACCTTCGTCATTTATACCCCTCTTGCTCTTTCCACTTTCCCCTTTTCATTTTTACCTCATTCCATTGAAACATTGCTACAACGTTACTGACGATTCTAAACAATAGTTAATCTGTATGAGATATAATTGTATTCCAGCTAAGATATCTCCTCTAATTTGAATGAGAGGGATCTCGAGATCATGCAAGAGCGTGATTAAGAAAGGAGCACCCCCGACAATCTAAGGTCACAATCGGACGAACTTGTAATTTAAGGAGCACACGATTTGTTTTTTGTTTGTGTGGGGTCTGCATATTTGTCTCTCTTGTTAATATATTTGTTGTGGTTGTCCAGTGGCTTTCACACTTAATTCTCCATTCCAACTGCCGCTGTGAGCTTTCACTCTCTCTTCTTTGTCTGTCTCTAAAAATTTGTTGGGTTTAATTTTGTCTTTCTACTGAGGGATGTGTTTGTGGGTACAGGCACAGGTAGCTGTGTAGCTGGTGGCTCCATCATATCTCACATACATTGTACGAATGTATTTATAATAATCTCTCTCTCTCTCTGCACATCCACACACCTCTCTTTCCAACATTCTGCCAATCCATCCCACATTATTATTATTATATTTTGCCCCCAATCATCATCTAATCTTCTCCCTAATCTCACATTTAACTTTAACACAACAACACAGCTCTTTTTCCATTCCCTAAGTCCCTTTGCACCAAAAGGGTAGTATGTATCCATTTCGGTTCGATATCGAGTCTCTCTTCGTATATCTACGCAATAGTATGTGGAATTTTCTACTTGTAGGTGTATGATTAATTGCTTTTTACTTATGGGCTCATATGTAATGAGGGTCTCGCAAAGAAAATGGTTGTCTTTATTTATATATATATATCTATATACACACGAGTGAGAGGTAGGATGGGAGTATTAAAGGATATATATGTAAATGAAAGTATGAAGTTTGATTTGTGGATTTTAAAGATTATTGTGGAAAATGGATCCTAGGGATATTCATTGGGATGGGTGGGAGGGGGCTATTTCATTCTCCGTCCCTGTTAAAATTCCCACGAATTTTTTTCGCGGAGATCGGGCTGGGGATTCCTCATAGGGATCAGGTTCTATGTAGGAATTTTTCCGGTTTATTCCTTTATTTTTTAAATTATTTATCAATTGAATATTTTTTTCATATGAAGTTTTAATTAAATGTTGAAATTTCAACGATAAAATTTGATTTATATGGTCCAATTGTCTGTATGAGTGGGTAGAGAAGAATATGATTTTTTTATGACACGTTTGACAACGTTCTCGTTTTTTGTTTCTAGTTTTCAATTTGCTTAAGAAATCTAAGCATTTTGTAACTAACTAACTATGTTTTATGTTTCTTTCCTTTTTGGAAACATTCTCAAAATTATCTAAACATTTTGGAAACAATTAAAACAAGTTTCTACCTTTTTGTTCTCATTTCCATTTGTTCCAAAAATAAATTAAAAAAATTATTTTATCATAATTGAATTCATAGGGTCAGCAATTCATTTTTCTTTATTAAAAATGAAGAAACATAAACCTTACCCAACGAACCTTTAGTGTATATAGTGACTAACAATATTTTTTTAAATCACAAATTTCTCAGCTGTGTTCTTACTTTTTTTTTTTTTACATAATTGAAAACTTAAACAAATATTTAGAAGACTAGTGTTTTCTTTTCTTTAGTTTTTAAAATTTAGATTAGATTTTGAAAATATTTTTTCAAAAAAGTAGATAAGAAAGCAAAATAAAACACATGTGAAGTAGTGTTTAATTTTATAAAATAAAACAAAAAAACTTAGATATCTAATGAGTCATAGTTATATGTCGTCCAATATGACTCATTAGACACCAACTGAAGTTCAAACACTTATTAAACACCTATACAAATTTAAAGACGTATTAGATGTAAGATCTAAAATTTAATGACGTATTTGACTAGTAAATTAATTAACCAAGAGATGTTGAACTTTTGTAATCAAATTTCTTCAGAAGGGATTATACTCACATTTCCAAAATGGGTTAATAATGTAAGTAATAATAATAATTAAACAAAATAGAAGAGATATTATTATATATATGAACTGGATATGTCGTTTCAGAATCTTTGTTCTGTCTGGTGCGACGACCTTGGAGTTACTGGTCCCTTGGTCCATACCATATATTATATTATACTATATGATATTCATACTATATTATATACAAATGACTCATTTTTCGAGTCGAGTCACTGACTCGTCTCTCAACTCAACTCTGACTCGTCTTTTTTTTTTTCCATAATTATTAATTTTGTTCTGAATTTTTGGTTAGAGAGCCTAAGCCTACGCCTTTCAATCCTCTCTCCCATACCCTATTTTCTGCCTCTATCTATTTTGTTTCTCTCATCGATTTCTGCTACAAAATTACAAACTTCTTCAAAATTAATTGTCTTGCTTGGTTGAGTTCTAAGTATTTCATGTGAGTCGTTATATAGATTATTCAACCTTTTGTGTGTTAGATGAAAAATCATGCTATATTATTGATAACTAAAATTAACATCAAACGACGTAATTTAATTAGTTAAAACATGTATCATTGAGCTAAGAGTTGGGACGAGAAATAATTTGATGAAGCATTCCGTTCGCCACACACTAACCTCATTCACTTGTTTATTGTTGAGGTTGTCAGTATACAGTGCCCCACAACTATAGTATAGTGCGGTTGAAAGTATACGAGCATACTCGCCCGTTTCTAATTTCAAGTACACCGCTTTTTCCGGAACGCAATCTAACCATATGTATATATCTATATCTATATATATCTTCAATGCTGTCATTTTGAATGTTAAGGTTGGCTTACGAGTTACATGAATTGAGAACATACTTTACACGCACAAAACACTATGTAATATCTATTTTAATTAATGAAATATGTGAATTTAATGCATAATTTTAGTTCCAAAATGAGAATAACTCAAATAGCCGGCACATATATCTTCGGCTAAAACGTTGGAGATTCAAATTCCACCGGAACTAAAAAAAAGTTACAATGCAAATTATTTAAATGAGTTTGGTATTTTTTATGTAAAGACAAATGATGATCCAAAATATATAGATATGGCACATAGCTATAAACTCAAATGAATTTTTTTTTTAACCAACTGAAGTAAAAAAAATAATTCAATCCCAATTTCTTGACTAAATGTTTTAGATGTTAATGTCTATGTTGATAAAAATGTAAAGGTCTCAATTTCGTAGAAATGTCGATGAAAATATTGATAAAATGTCGACGTTGATCAATATTTTTTAAAATGTTACATAAATAAAAATTTTGTTAAATTAACAAATAAGTATTTTTCATCTTTTCTAACTAAGTTTAAAATGATTAATAGTAATATTGTATCTATATTTGTGATATTTTTTCACAATACTATGAAAATATCGTTTTATCCTTTATGTCGATATCGAATCCGTAAACATATAAAAATGTTGTAATGTCAATAGAAATGTAATACTCGAGAAAATATTTCAATATTAGAAATTAAAGTGTGTGTGTATATATATATATATATATATAAATATTTGTACACATGCGGACGTATGGAGATTCGAACGATACGTGCCTTACCCGTTGAGCATAAGCTAAGCTCAGTATACATTTAGCCCCAATAATAATAATAATAATAATCAAGGTTGAATACAATCTAAAAATTAGACCAATTTCATTGGAAAAGGAAAACAATTTTCCACAAAAGCCCCTCTTTGTATAGCAAAGATCCCAAATTGGTCGCATTTGATAAAAGCGGGAAGGCGAAAATTTCTACCGCCAATTTTAAAGTCCTAACCCACAACAATGCGCCTGCAATGTTTCCCGCCGCCCAAAATCGGTCGCTCTCCATCAAAATTTCCCTTTAAATTATCGCCATTTCGCCGCTTCTCTTGCTCCTCTTCACCGGAACCGCCCCCATCAACCACCGGAAAATGGGACGGGTGGCTGGGAATGGGCACCGGAAGAGAGCATCGCCAGCGTCTCCTACTGGACGAAGAAGATTCACTGCCTCTGCACCAAGGACCGAAACGTCGATGAAGCGATCCGGCTACTCGACGATCTTCGCCTCCACGGCTACCAATTGCACCCTCTCGATCTCTGTAGCGTAATCCACGGTCTCTGTGATGCTCGCCGTTTCGATGAAGCGCACTGCCGTTTTATGCTCTCTGTTTCTTCTCAGTAATGTTCTTATTGCTCGTTTGCTGGATTTTGGATCTCCGCTTAAGACTTGTTTGCTTGTTTGATGCTAAGCCTGAGTTTGTTTCTTCTACAGTGAATTATAATCGATTGATTTATCAGTTTTGTTCGTTTTCTCTACCGAATGTAGCTCATAGGATTTTATTTGATATGACGGGTAGAGGGCATTGCCCAAATGCTGTTTCATATACTACCTTGATTGATGGATACTGCTGTGTTGGTAATGTACCTGCTGCAAAGAAACTGTTTGATGAAATGCCTGAGAATGACGCGGAGCCTAGTTCTCTTACATATAGTGTTCTAATTCATGGTTTTCTTTGCAAGCAGGATTTCGAAACTGGGAGGGCGTTGATGTGCAAGCTTTGGGAAAAGATAAAAGGGGGAAAAGGATCCCTTCACGAACAATGCTGCTCTTGCGAAGCATCTTATTGATTCTCTGTGCCAAGCAGGTTCTTTCCACGAGGTTTTTTTAATCGTAGAAGATATGCCTCAGGGGCAGAGTGTGCATGAGGAATTTGCTTATGGGCAGATGATAGATTCACTTTGTAAAGCTAGAAGACATCATGGGGCCTCAAGAATTGCATATATAATGAGGAAGAGAGGGTTTAATCCTGGTTTACTCTCGCATAATTCTATTAGCAAGGAATTGAATTTGGGTACTCACCATCTGAACTTACAAATAAGGTTCTTGTAGAAGGTCTTTGCCTAGAGATAGACATCCAGGCAAAGGAAGTTTTTCAAATAATGATAGACAAGGAAGGTGTCGACAGAACTTGAATTTACAACATATACTTGAGAGCTATTTGCCTTGCAAATAAGTCAACCGAGCTCTTAAATACATTTGTTGTAATGCTTCAAACCAATTGTCAATCTGATGTTATTACCCTGAATACAGTTATCAAGGGATTTTGTCATATTGGAAGCATTGAAAAAGCTCTAAAGGTATTAAATGATATGATGATTTGTCAATTTTGTGCCCCTGATTATGTGAACTTCACGACTATTATATATGGGTTACTGAATGTTGGGAGGATCCAGGAATCTCTTGATATATTATATAAAGTAATGCGAGAAAAAGGCATTATGTTGCGTGTTGTTACATATAATGCTCTACTATTTGAGGTTTATTTAAATTTCATACCTTTTGACAGAATGGTTAGGAATGGTGCCTGGCAGACAGTACAACATATGCTGTGGTAATTGATGGGCTATGTGATTCCAATAAAATTGAAGAAGCTAAGAGATTCTGGAAAGATATAGTCTGGCCGTCAAAGATTCGTAATAGTTTTGTCTATTCTACTAAGGGCTTTGCAACAATGGAAAATTTAGTGAAGCTTGCGATTTCCTATATGAACTAGTAGACTCTGGGGCTACAATATTGTGATCAATACTGCGTGTAAGTTTGGACTAAAAGGAGAAGCATATCAACTAGTCACAGAGATGAGGAATAATGGGCTAGCCCCTGGTGCCATAACTTGGAGGATTCTTCACAAATTACATCAAAGTGAGACGATGAAATCACCTCCCAAGGATTTAACTAGTCAACCTAGAGATGGCCGTGACCTGACAGATTTGAAGGATTAAATCTCGGTAAAAGCTTGGTCGTTCTGAACAGAGAACACACCCCCGGAACATCCATTCCTGTGATTCTATTTTGAAGCCACCATGTTTTTTCGCAGGTCTCATGTGCATAGTTGGTCTCAAAACCATGAAAGTTGACATAAATAGACCTTTCAAAACATTCCTGAATGCATTTGTAGCTCCTCAGTTGAAGGGTTGTTGCATTCTATATAGACTTATCTGTTTTCTGCCAAACATTCATGTTTCACTTGTAAGCCTAAGTTAATTTCCAGGGTGAACTTGAAAAAAAAAATTTGAAAGCAATTTGAGGAACTATTTTCACTTCTCTAATTTTCACATTCAGGATTCCATATGAACGTAGACTATGATTTTAAGAGAGAAAAGACACATGATCTGGTATATGCTACTATGTATGATTATGGATAATATTTTATTTGTCCAATGGGGAATGCAAACTATTTCTCGATACTAGAAATTCGTGATATTCATGTATTAATTTATTTCCATTTTGTGGTTCATAGGTAACGACTTGTTATAAGGGCGAAGCAATGCTATGAGAATCGAGTGGTTATCCAGCGATAAGGTAAAGTTTTCTTTTCTATGACTTTGTACTATCATTTTAATGTCGAGGACGTACAACATATCTTTAGTTTGCTAAAATATATACCAAAGTTCTTTCTAAAAGGGAAAAATATTAAAAAAGGTGCAATCACATCTACCTTTTTTCTTCCTTTTTTCTTTTATGATAGGATTCGAACTAGAAATATACTGAAATATTAAAGATATAGAAATTACAATAACTTCTAAGTAATTTGAGGTACTTGGACCCTCTCCTTTCTTGAGTATTCTTACTCGAGCCTAACCTAATAATATTCTCAGTTATATCTTGATAGTAATCCTATCTTTTAATGTGATGAGGTAGTGATTAATTTTCATCAAATCATTTGCTTTTCTGTTCCGTGGTCTGAATTTTATGCGTAAGTTTGATCGTTTTGCCTTTACATTTTCTTTGATAATGTTAGAAACTTGATGTGTTATTTTTTTCCTTTTCCTTTTTCTCATATATGGATTTTAGTGTTAATGTTTAGGGGATGCCAAACAACTTCACCTGAGTATTAAGATTAATAGTAGAATAAATCTATTTATTGGAAGCTGATTTCCTGCTGGGATTTTGGCTGCATTATTATGTTAACAACTTATCTTAGATGGTAAAAGGAAAATTATATATAGTTTGGCTTGGTTGATAATGACTTTATTTTATTATTTATAGTTTTATAAATGAGGTGGTTTACTAATAATTCTCTTGTCCTCTTTTTTTTTTCTTCTAATTATACAGTATTTTGAATGCTAGCCCATATTTTTTAAGAACAATTTTTAAACTGTGGACCTTTTTTGCTTTATTTTTATTTTTTAAAAATTTTATGCTTATTTACTAGTTTTTTTTTTAAATCTTATTTCAGTGAGTATTGAAATCGTAGTCAAAATCCAAAAACTAAAAGGAATAATTTTTGGAAATATGTTTTTATTTTTAAAATCTGACTTGAAATTTTGAAGGGAAAAACTAAACAAAATAAATTTTAGATCGTAGTCAAAAGCAATTTATTTATAATGTTCGAAAAGAAAAGGTGTATTCCAAACAAATTTCATGAAAGAATCTCAACGGAAAATAAAGAAAAACATGAAAATCTCTAATTGAAGTGTTAATATAAATGAAGATGATATGATAATGTTATGATTAATAGATAAGAAAAACTTTATCCATTATTTTTAATATTACAATTCAAGCTGAATGAAAATTTTGATATCTTCTCAACTTTTACTTTTTATTATTTTCAACACAAATTATAAACTTATTGATTTTATTACCTATGCTCTTAGTCTTTTTAACTTTGATCTATCACATTATTTCCCATATTTTCTTCTTACACGTATTTCTTTTTCCTTTTTGACTAGTTTCTATAGGACTTTTTTTTTTAATATTTCTTTTGAGTAGTGAGCAAAAGGAGAGATGATTAGTAATATAATGCGTAAATGCTCAGTTGTTGTCGTAACACATTCATGCTCAACTGTTGTGGTAACACAGTCCCCAGAGGAGGATAGGTAGACATACATGGGAATTGGAGATTTAAACTCGTGATCTTTTGGTCAAAGATATGTGTCAATTATCATTGAGTTTAAGTTCATGTTATCATAAAATTACCATTTTAATCTATATTCCAAAAATTTTATTAGTAATTTTGTACACAATAAAAATATTTCAATACAATTTTATTATTATATTTTAACAAATTTTGTGAGTGCATGCCAAATTTATGATAGGAAAAATGATATAAAAATAAAAATGAATTGATTAAAATAGTATTAAATAGACGTGTTTGTAAGTATATAAATTAAAATGAATAAAAAATTTAAAGTAAATAGTTAAAAGAAACCAAAATTGAAATCAACTATTGAAGTAACAAAGCGTACTGACATACTAAAAAAAGGAAAAAAATCCAAGGGAACCGACTATTATTTTGTTTAATATTTTATAGAATCGAAGATCTAGATTAGGCTTGGATTGTACAAATTCTGCACGGAAATCAAATTAAATCAACTTAAGAAAGGGGAGATGGGGGGTCACGTGTATAGGAAGTTAAAAGGACACGCGTCAAGGAATAAGAGGTTCAAAATTGGATAGTGATTATTTAGTCGGTTGCTTTCCTTCTTGTGTGGAAAACGCGTCCGATCCCCACACGGCGTCTATTTACGCTCTTTTTCTTTTTTCTTTCTTTTTAGAAAATTCTTCATTTTCTTTTTTTAATTTTGTATTTTCGATTGTGATGTTTTTATATTCCATTTCGATTTTGAAAATTCTATATCTTGTTGTTTTAGAGTTATGTTTGATAGGTGATTAAATTTATTTATTTAATTGAGTACAATATGTAAGGATAAAACATCAAACTCACAGTCTTTTGATTTGACATATATGTTAATTATTTCATTGAGTTATGTTGGCTTTGGTGGAGTGTTTAAATTTTTAATTTCGTAGGTAAATTTTCTTAAAATGGAAACTGACATTTTTTTAAACTTGTTTAATCTAATTGGTGGATTCGATCGGTTAGTTTTAGTCTAAAGTTGAAGATATATAATTTCTCCATTTTTCATTTTCTATTTTGGATGAAAGACGAAGAGGAAGAAGGAACGATCGAAGATGAAAGAATAACAAAAGGGGTGTGAATTTGAAGAAAATTTGAGGAACCAAAGAAGATTGAGAAAAAGGAGAGTTGTAGCATTGAAGGATAAAAAGAGCATTATTGTCATCTAGTATCATTGCATGAAAAAATCTCCTACACAAAAGTAAGTCTCACCGTTGAGATTGAGACACAAAAGAAATAAAGTAACCTTATTATTAAAATAGAATAAGAACACAAAAAAAAAAAATTATTATTATTTCATTTGTCATACAGTCTAATAATATTAGATTTATTAGTGGTAGGTAAATTTGTAGTCTGCAGACTCTAGTTTATTTAACTTTTTACTCTATTTGTATATTTTTTAATTCAAATGTTAATGTTGATGACGAGCTCAAAATAAATGCAAGATAAAATTTAAACTTCAATAAAAAATGTAAAGTCATACCATCGTTAGAGAATTGGTTGCAAGTGGATTCATGGGATATTTTGAGAACTTATTTAAGAAAATAATATATAAATGCAAGATGTAATTAAGAAATAAGGTTTAAATTTTAATCTTTATGGTAGGATCTAAACTTAAAAAAATAACTATTTTTCAACCTTGAAAATTTTAAAATAATCTTTTTGATTGATGCATGCCAATATCAATACATTAAATTAAGATTTTGTGTAGTAATATTTGTATTTCTTATTTCTTGTTTCCTCTTTTTTAATATTATTAAAATAGAACTACATTGTTTCTCTTTTTTAATTAAAAAAAAAACTAGAAACATGTTTAATAACTTTTTCTCCTGTTTCTTGTTTAAAATTTTAAACTAAAAATTTTAATTTTGTAAATTAAATATTCAAAATTTTATTATGTTATATTTATCCTACATTAATAAGTCAGAATGATAAAATAATGTCTATTCATGTTTTGGAAAAAAATATAGAAAATGAGAGCAAGAAATTCAATTTTGTTTTTTTCAAGATTTCTATACAATTTTAGAAAGGTTTCTTAATAGGAAGAAATTAAAAACACAAATAGTTGCCACCTATTTTTCTCAAAATTTATAAGTGAAAAAGAACATTATCAAACGATGTTAAATATCTTGATTTAAGTCATATTATATATCTATTAAAAGTAAAATAGAATCAATTTGCTTTTGTTTTTTTCTTTAATAAAGACAGGAATTGAAAAATTGAGAATTGAGGGACTAAAATGAAAAAAAAATAATAGTAAAGGTAAAATTAAAAAATCAAAAATCAAAAATGGGGGGCAGATTTTTATTGACCAAAAGGAAGGAGAAGGACCGCATCTAAATTGGTTGGAAAGAGGAAAACGAGGAAACGCAGTCGGCCATCTCCGCGTCTTCTTCCTCTTCCCACTATAAATACCCCTATTTTCCTCTTCCTCTCTTCAACCATAACCAGAAATTTCCTCTCTCTGTTTCAGATTCGAATTTGACCTCTGAACATGGCGACGGACCCGGCCGCCGCGAAGCC
>NW_019104494.1:2760112-2776805 GCF_001995035.1 Momordica charantia | reverse complement strand
TTTATGGATACTGGCAGATGAAGTGTGGAATCAACCGTTTTTTTTAATTTGCTAAAAACAATGCATCGAAAATCAAATCAAAATGATTCGATGGATCATAGCATAGATCATAGGTTGAGAAAAATTCATTTCATCTAAATTGTATGCCTACTTATTTAAATATGTTAAATAAACAACAATTTAATTACATATAAACTTTTTTATAAACTAATATTTGTGTAGAGGGTGCCAAAATTAATGAATTTAGCTCACTAATTGGCACTCTGATTAGAATCTTTAATATAATATAAGAAAGGTAAATTTAAAAATTTTAATAGATCAAGGACAAAATTAGGAATTATCTTTAAAAAATTAAGGATGTATCTAATTTAGCAAATACATAGATTTTGCTACTTTATTTATTGGATGAAAATGGACCATGGCATTAATTAGATATAACCTTTCTTTCAAAAAAAGAAAATTAGATATGCGTTCACATCGATAATAAATTATTAATATGATTGCCATATTGGGACTAATTTTTCTTTTTCTTGCATGCATAATTTTAAACATAAATCACCAATGAAGTTAATAAATTATGGTAAATTTAATATATGAGATATTTAATCTATAACTTCAATTGAGATTGATAAAATTAATGCTCATAGGATCAATTATTTAACTTTGAACATAACTAAACTTGTCTAAAAATCTAAGAATGTAAAGTGGAAAATCTTTACACTAAACAACACTCCAAAAAGCATGTGAGGCACATAAAGGAAAAAATTATTTATTTCACATGAGCTCAACCTATCGACTCATTAAAAAATGCTACATATTGACGACAAACCATCTTATTAAAAGTCACCATGGAGCATAGCTCAACTAGGTTAAGGTATATATCATCAACTAAAATATCGAAAGTTCGAATTCCCGCCCACACGTGTTGAACTAAAAAGAAAATGTCATTGAAAAAATGTCAATTCAAACATATCTCATAATCAGCTATATATTACCTCTCAAAAGACAATAGTTCAACCATACACTACAGAACTAAAAACGAAAAACAATCTCGTTAAAATAATGACATGTACACTCGAGATGCAAAATTTTTTCCCCTCCTCAGAAAAGGATACATACATTCAAACTTCTAACTTTAAAAGAAAAAAAGAAAGATGCTATTTAGGGTTGGAAAGGAGAAAGTCGAACATTTGTTCTTCATAATTTGTATGAGTTTGATAAAACTAAAGTAATTTGATTTATTATATATGGATATGTTGAAGTGCATTTCTTTAATAATTTGGAGATATATGGGGTGTTTGGGTACGTTGATGGAGTGAAAAGACAAAGCAAGAGACACAATAAACGACTTCCACGTCTCAACTTTTTTTGGGTTAACCACTTGCCACTTTCCACGTCATTAAATATATATATATATATATATTTTGAATTTTCAACTTGATGAAGAATTATTAATTTCTTAATTAGTTAATTATTTTGATTACATCCTTGAATTTCAAATATACTTATATTTAATTTCTATTGTTAATATATATCATTAACTAAAATTTCAGCCACCTAAACTTAATTTAATTGGTTAAAGTACCTATTTTCAATCAAAAAATTGTTAGTTCGTAGTCCATCCATACATATTGGATTCATAATAAATAAAATAAAAATAAAAAACCAAAATTCCAGTATCTTAAGAGGTATTCCATGACAAAATATTAGTTGAGCCAATATGATAGACTAGGAAGACAACCCTTTTAGCTTATCTTAGATTAAAAAATTTATACAGAAAAGTTTGGAAATTTTTGAAATTTCTTTCTCCAATTTGCCCTTCTTAAATTTAAAGAATTATCGGGGCACAAAAATTTACTGCTCTTTATACATTTCTTTCTCTACCCAAAGTTTAATAAGCTGAATTGAATAAACTAAATATTATCAAATATTTGTGTGTGAGAGTTTTGTCAACATCGTGCTCCAACAATATAATAGTGTCAAAATAGAGATAAAATTATTTTTAATAATGGATTTGTGCAATAATGAATAAATGAGTACATAGTGACCAAAGTAAGGGCTGTGGAGAAACATATTAAAATCCCGTCTCTATATACATATATTATGCTTCTACTGGTGTGGGCCCCAACAAGAGTGGCAAAATGGTCATATCACCCCATCCATGATTCTCTTCCTATTGTTTTTGGTTTCACCCAAAAAGCCATCATACCAATGGAGATAATTATCCTATCTTATATATCCATGATCATCTCCTTCCCTAGTCAATGTGAGACTTTGTTTGCAATCACCTTACAAATCCAACAGTTTGAATAGATGAATAAGATAAGATCGAGGTTTTCAAACTTGCTCTTTATAAACTCTTCCTCTTCCAACCACGATGTTATTAATGAGGAAAGGAACGTACCCAAAAGGATTTAAAGAATAGGGAGATTAGGTTTTTGAAGTCACACTCTATTTCAATACATTTATTATGTTAGGTGGAGAAGTATTTTTCATCTCAAACCTTTGCGTTAAATCTTTTGAGAGTAGTTTTCTCCTCCACACAATACTTAGGGGCAGTCCCTTTTAAAGATTAGTTCACGAGAGGGAGATATAGAGCTATAAAATATTGTTGTTTAGCTATGCTTGAGAGAAGTTTGGGGTGGTTTGAATAAGAAAAAGGATTTCGAGAGAACATAATTGTTGTTGTCTTGAACGAAATTTCAACACGAAATCTTATCTACGCTATTCAGACGTGCACCCTTCAGAATCAGATTGCAATCAGATCGAAAGCTCAGAAAGATGAAACCACACGTGTGAACCTTCCTATGTGTGACAAGAGTTCAGCATCTTTTGCTTTGTCATTCCCAACGGTTCAGGATTCTCAAAGTTTATTATGTTAGAAAGATTGTATTGAATGCTGCACATTTTTCTAATTTTTCCCATGTTTCTTATGCAGCTCCTTTGTTCTTCTACACCAAAATTTAGAAATGGTTCATGTGGGCCAACTTGAGCATAAATTCAATTGGTTTTAGATATATATTCTCAATTAATGGGTTGCAGGTTTGAATCTGTACATGTTTTTGAACTAAGAAAAAAGAAAAAAATATATATATGGAAGCTCAATCACATCACTTCTTTAATACAAAGATCTCTCTTTTTCCTTCCAATAAAAACTTTCCTTTTCTTTATCCTTGGAAAAACTCATAACCCCAAAACTTTTTCAATAATTAGAGGGAGAGCTAAGCATTTCTAATGATAGACTTAAAGATATAAGAAACCAATTTTTTAAAAGACACGAATTATGGATCTCAGTACCTTTTGAGATTTTGAGAAGAGTTGCTCTTTGGAGAGCACAGTACGATGAAAGTTGTAAGCTGTGTTCGGGGGGGAGTTATTGTCTATYGTTGGCCTCTATGGTAGAATCAGTCGGGGGCCTGAGAGGCGGTGGTTTACCTTGTGGCGGATGTCAGCGGTTCGAGTCCGCTTATCTCCAACTCGTGAACTTAGCCGATACAAAGCTATATGATAGCACTCCATTTTTCCGATTCGGCAGTTCGATCTCAAAAGATGATTGAATTTCTTTTTCCAGTGTTCTTGCTTTCCTAACTAGCTTATTGGGGGTTGCCCTACCAAATTTTTTAAAAAGACATAAATTACTGACTTCAAAAATGATTGATTTCCCTTTTTTTTCCCTCTAGAAAATGATTAAGCTTAAGCTTAAACCTAGGACGTTTCGTTCTGATACCATGTTGAGGATGAATAAACCATCACTCAATCCAAAAGCTTAAGCTGATGGGTTGGATAAATTTAATTCAAATATTGGATATCCAACAAGAAATAGGGTGAGTTTGAGGATAAGTTTTTATTTGGTCCCTTAAGTTTTAAAAACTGGCATTTTAATCATCAACCTTTTGAAAATGATTCTAAATATTCTCTCGGGACAAATTAACCACTGCTGGAGGGGGAACCAATGAAAAGGGGGAAGGGAAGGAAACGAATGGAAACTGTCGCATCAGTAGTAGAAAGAAATATTTTAACACCTCATTTTAAAAATTCAAGTAAGTAGAATCTACCCGTCAATTTAACTACCACGTCATTTTTTTGTTAAATACATTAAGCGTTAATTCGTTCTCAAGAACTATTTAAAATTATTTTCTAAAACTTGGAGGTTAAAATGTCGAACTTTTGAAACCTAAAAAATCAAATAGAAACATATCTTCAAATTCAACGGAAATACATATTTAAAAACCAAAGGTTTGAAACAGGTTTTGAGAGTAAATTAAGGAGGTCCAATTTGGCATACTTGAATGGACCTACCCTAGTGGGCTTCTTGGTGGTTGAGTCCTAAGCTAAACCTAACCTTCCTAATCAGGAAAAGAAAACAGAAATAGACAATTATTTATTTATTTATTTATTTTTATATATTTAAAAAACCTTTTTTTTAATATACTAAAGATATTGTAAAGGAAATATTATTAATCTAGAATACTTTTTTAAATGTTTTATGGTATTTTATTACATATTCAAAAGTGCTCGACTTTTTTCTACAAATATTCTAGATTACTTTCGGATAAAATATTTATTTGGTGTCTTTTTTAAATTCAAAAGTATTAGTATTAGTACGAACAGTTCTTTATTTAAAAAATTATTCCTTAAAAAATGTTCAATAATTTACTGGATAAGATTTAATAATCATTTGAGTTCGAGACTTGTAAAAATGAAAAAAATCATTTTTTATTGGCCGTATTGAACACTGATATTTGTTTTTAATTTCTATTTTTTAAGAAAAATATTAAAGTATTTCTGAAATAGATAATCACCATGAAACTTTAACAAAATCATTTTAATTAGATTGAATTCACTTTTAAAATATTAAAAATAGAATTTCCAAACACATTCTTAACTATTGATATGCAATTATTTTTTTTTTCTATTCAATGGTACTTTCATTTTTTTTAAAAAAAAAACTTGCTCATATTTTTAAAAATTCACAAGGGCTTCAATTAATTATAAATTTATCTTCTATTCTAAAAATATATATATAAATTTATCTTTACGCTGAGAAAATGTAGGTATGTTCACCGAAACTAAATTTTAATAATCCTCTCATTAATAGATATAATTATTATAACCATTGTTCATTCAATTAAAAAATTAATAATTAAATTTTATTTTAATTATAAAAATATATAAAAAAAAGAAGTAACCTAATTTAATGTATGATATGATTATTAGGCAGGAGGATCCAATGCTAAGTTATAATCACATCTAAATTAAGGAAATTATGAAATTATGAAAGTAATTAGATTAGCCATCTTGTTAATCTCGCCAGCCAACTAGGATACAGCGAGAGAACTCCCCAATTGAAAGTTCCACATTAATAACATTATAGTTCACACAAATTTAGAACATTTATTCAATATAATTTACATAACTAGATAGTTTCTTTAATATTATGGTCATGATATGACTCACTATCGTATATATTCATCGATAAAGTTATTTTTTTAATTCTCTTGTATGGGATAAAAACAGATATGTTACGTGGAGAACAACGGAAACTCCAAAGACAAGATCTGTTCTAGAACCTCGGAGTCATTTAGCGACCGACCTTTAAACTTATCCAAAAGGTAAACTAAGTGAACTCCATTTGGTTAAAGATCTCGCTTGACTCCGACCTTGTGCGCCCGACAGAACGGCCTATGGTAACAAACTTTTCGAAAAGCGCGTAACTGACAGTTTGGATGTCTTTGTCAAATCTCAACCCTATAAATAGAGAGCATTATTATGGCATCAAGTGCGCAATCAAAGCTCGATATTACACTTAAAGTCGAACTCCTATTGATTTAAACGCCAAATTGTTTACCTCTCTTGTGCAAGTCTTCCTTGCCAAGTGGACACTCAAACTCGACCTAGTACTTAATCTTCAACGATTCCGAGCTAGACCAAGAATCACCATAAGCATTCTTCTTGAAAGTTTAAACATCCTACTTTAGTCTATAATTTTTCAAATATTACTAGCTCCCTAAACTTTACTTAAAAAAACTATTTTAGTCATTCATGTTAAAAGTTTGATCAATTTTAAAATATAACATTTATTTCATTACATGTGATTTTAAATATTTGTTAATAAAATCGAGTAGACGAACAAAAGACACACGACCTGTAATTAACAATAATGGGTGAAATTACATTTTATGCAAATACACATGGTAAAATAAAAAATGTAAAAATGTAAAATTTAAAATACAATAAATATAAAAATTTGCAGGCAGAATTTGCTGACGGGATTTGGATTGGGGTGACAGCAAGAGATAAACCTTGGAAAGAGAGTGGGAGTGGACGCTATTGGGCCATCTTCTTTCTTAATGACACCCACAGGGCACAGGCCCGTTTAATAATAATTATAATAATTATTTATTATTGTTATTATTATTTATTAAAAAAAAAAAAGGTCCATCCTGATCCATCATGTCGTTTCATGATCAATCATCAATGTTTGTTCACATGCGACGGCACTCGAACGAAACCCATTTCTTTAGAAAAAAAAAATAATAAAATTAAAAAAACTTTCTAAGAAAAAGTAACAATAAAAGAAGCAAAAATTTAAATACTATTATTTTTTTAGTAAAATAAGTGAAAGCGGAAAATTCATACTTATGATTTATTGGTCAAATACATATGCCAATTATACGTTGAACTAAGTCCATATTAACAATTTAAATAATACTGTGATGATATATTTTTTATCTTGATTGATGTCTTGTTTTGATTAGCGTAATTTCAATTTTTGTTCATTTTTTAAACCTGATTTTGATTTATATATTTTATTAATTATAGCATAACATTTTATTTATTAATTTTTTATTGTAATAAATTTATATTAAAATTTTCTTTTGGAAATATAGACTAAATTGATATTTTTTACTGAGCATGAGAACAATTTTTTTTCTTAAAGTATATAATCAAAATAAATCAAAGTTTAAACGAAAGAGATATGTTGTTTGAGTATTTATTTTAGTAAATAAACTTAAATCTCGTTATCATACCACCAGCGAGTGTTTCAAACGAAACGAATATTGAGTAAGTAGATATTTAAAATAAAAAATTTAGAATAAATAGGATTAAATAAGAAAAATTAAAAAACTCAATCGCAATACAATATAATATATGCGAAAAGGAAAGAAAAGGAATAGGAGATTTATAAGTAAGAAACTAGAACTAGAAGGGAAGCGGCGTGGTCATTTGTGTGTCCGAGCCCTGTTTTTAGCAGAGAGAAAAGAAACAGAGGAATGGCGGATTCTTTCGACGAAGAGTGCGATTATCTGTTCAAGGCGGTTCTGACCGGCGACTCCGGCGTCGGAAAATCCAATCTCCTCTCCCGATTCGCAAAATCAGAGTTCCGTTTGGACTCCAAGCCGACCATCGGCGTCGAATTCGCTTACCGGAATATCAAGGTCGCCGGTAAGCTCATCAAGGCCCAAATCTGGGACACCGCCGGCCAAGAAAGGTACGCTCCCACCCTTCTTCTTCCTCCTCTTCCTCTCTTTTTTTCTTTTCTCTCTCCTTTCAATCGATAAAATAGAGGGAAAATTCTGTTGATAGGATTTTTAGGGTGTGTTTTGTTTGGTTCTAAATTTCATGTTTTGATAGCTTATTGATTTTTAAATTAGGACACTTTAGTCTAAAACGAACATAACTAGTGGTCATCGGCTCTGATCATAGGTCGTAGATTTTAAAAAAAAATTAGGAACAGTTTAGAATTTACAATTAACTTAATCTCGGTATGATTAAGTGAATAAGACATTATTATCCGTATAAGATATCCCTTAGAATTGGAGAAGAAGAGAGAAAAAAAAAAATATTTGTTTGTGTGGTAAGTGTAAGGCCGGCCTATTATCTAAATCATATTTGTGTTTTTTTTCCTTATTTGTTTGAAGGGAATCATATTTATGTGTTTAAAATACTAATTTTCAACTTTTTTTTCACCTTACAAATTTGACGTGAATATTATTTAAATAGTTAAATTTTAGTGTTTCTTTCTTTTTATAATCTCACAAGTCTACAATTAGAGGCAATTAGTGAACTATGTTAGTTTTATTTCTGTTACATACTTTTCTTCTCCGATGATATTTACATGTTATCCATAGTGACGACATATAGGAGTAAATCACTATTGACTCAATGATGATTTTTCAATCGAGTAAATCACATGAATTAATTCTATTGACTCAATGATGGCTTCTTAATCGAGTATGTATTTTAAAATTTTGTGAATCACAATAGGTATTTGAAGTTATGAGTTACTCCTTCTTAAAAATGTAGTATTCCTTTCAATAATTTGACAAATGGTATTTAAAAAAGAAAATTTTTTTCACAAGGATTGGACCATTTTTCTTAGTTCAATGACTAAGCTTGAGATATCTAATGGGTTTCAATCAATAATAATGATCAAACCCTATTAGTCAAAATTATGGATTAAAAAGGAGAAAATTTTGATCTTTTTGGAGGGACCCATAAACCTAAAAAGAGAGATGAAACTTGTCCTCTTGTGTCTGATTGAAGGCTAATATGTCTCCAAATTAAACAAATGCATTACCCAAAAAAAAGGAGAGTTGATAGAAGGAATAAAGTGCCTCAATTTTAATTATAAACTTTTTGAAACTTTAGTTTAAGGTATTTATTATTAATCCACCTTTTCCTACCCATTTTTATTCTCTCGAGTCATCAGCCAATTTTGAGCACTAGATAGTTGGACTTTAGTCATTTTTTTAGGTGGGACGGAAGATTTGAATGTCTGACATCGAGAAAATTATTATATACCTTAATCGATTATATATTTTAATTGTTGAATTATGTTTATGTTGGCTGACCATATATATATTTTTTAACTAAGAGTGAGCAAAGAAATATGGAGAGATAACTTTCCTTTCTTAATGTATTTTATATTTGAAAAATTATACAAAAATGTTAAATTTGTTCATTAGAATTTATGAACAAAAATTAAATCAAAGGATAAAACGATCAATTATCCAAATTTTAAAGAAAAATCTATGTTTTAAAAAATTGTTTTGGAAACAAAAAAAAATTTGTTCCAACATGAATAAAAGTATTTTTTTTATCATTATTTTTTTTATTAAAAAAGAAAAAAAAACTTAATCGGGACATTATCAAACAAGAAGTAACCAATCTATTTTTTTTAGTGTGACAAATAAATGAATGGCTTTCCCCACATGTGTTTTCCCTTTTATTTTTTCTTTTGTTAATCAATCCAACGAGGACTTGCCACGTAGAACTATTTTAGGAACAAAATTGGTCATAAAAGTAGGGGAAAATAACATTAAAGAAAGGTATAATTATTGTTTTCCAATTTCCGCAAACAAATGCCGTATTTTCCGAAAAGGCGACAGTTTTTTAAAGTGAACTTTGTCATCGTCAGATAAATTATTTATATTTTGTATAAAATATTTGAGAACGGTATTTAACTCAAAGATATAAAATATTATTTATTGTCTTAATATATTACTATCCAATTTTATTATGATTTTATTTTCTATTTCTTGTTCTGTTTTGTTTAATGTTTCCTTCTAAAAAATTAATTCAAAATCTTAACTAAATTATACGTTAAAATATAGTTTAGATATTTTAAATTCATCTCTATTTCTAATTAGATCTCTAAATTTTAAAAAATTTTAAAAAATTTAGTCATCTTGTTGTTGTTATATTTAACAAATAATGTATGATTTGTTTTCTTGTTGTTTGAATTTATTATTAGAGATATTCAACATTTTCTCAATTTCAAAGACTAATGTTTTAGTTTAAATTTAATTATGATATATAGATTTAGGGCAATTACAAGTTCATATTATCGAGGAGCACTAGGGGCATTGCTCGTTTACGATGTAACCCGAGTGGCGACATTTGAGAACGTGAAGAAGTGGCTACGGGAATTGAGAGAGTTCGGAAATTCAGACATGGTCATAATTCTCGTGGGAAACAAATGCGATTTGGGTCATTCTCGCGAAGTGCAAGAAGAGGAAGGGCGGCTCTTAGCGGAGTCAGAATCATTATTTTTTATGGAAACTTCTGCTATGAAAAATGTGAATGTGGAAGAAGTATTCCTCCAAATGGTTCGTAGGATCCATGAGATTGCTTCCCAAAAAGCTTTGGATTTACCTAAACAAATTGAAAAGCTTGCTGCTTTTCCAAATGGGAAAGAGATTATTAGCATTCATGATGTAACTCCAACCAAACCTGATTCTTATTGTTGCTCTATATGAAAATTTTGTATTAAATACAGTTTGAAACTCTTAATCTTTTTTAGTTTTTATATTTATATATATACATATATAATAAATATTTTAGTTATAGCCTTTAAATATATACAATCATCATGTCTAATATTTGACTTATAAAAAAGAAGTCTAATATTTGACTTTGAATTTAGATAACCTTTATTAGAATTTCATTAAATAAATAATTGATGCTACCTTAATTGCAATATTTTGTACTAAAAAAATGTAATATTTGAGGTATGATTGGGAAAATATCGTATATCCTATTCGTTTAGTGAATGTAATATCATAAATTATAGTTCATTGTTGATATTAATTTTCACCACAATTTGATATTCTACCTAACCCAACCAACTTACCCCATAATTTTAACAATAATCATACTAGAAAATGGCTAATAGAAAAAAAAAGAAAAAACAAGAAAATGAAATATGAATGCAGACATTACTTACATAAATTGAAAGGATAAGAAATTAGAATGAAAATAAATCCAAATGAAATTGATCTGAACGAGAATGATAAAAATCAGATGTATAACCATAACTATAACACCCCTTCTTATTTATAGCTAATTACAAAATAAAGAATAAAAAAAGGATTAACGAGGTTGTTTGTTTGCAAGGATAATATAATCGTCTCGCATGATAACGAGCGCAAACTATTAACTCTGGACAGTATACGAATATCACAGGAACCAAACAGGCCTTTAAAGATTGGAAATTTGAGACGCAGATTAACGAATGCGTCGGTTACAGGGTGGTTCTCACTCGTGTGTGACAGACCACTGATGGTTCTCAGATCTCTGTGACTCCAAACCGTGGGACCCACCCAGAAAATTCAGCAACAATCCACGCGTTACCCTTCCACGTGACCCGCTTGTCACTGTAGACATCTCGGCCCTCCCCCCCTTCTTTCTCTCCCTCTGCCCTCTATTGTCCTGCTTCTTCTTCAATTCTCTGCAAGTGCCACATCTCAATCAAAATCCACGACGCTGCTTTGGAAAATTGTTATTATTGTATTTAATTTGATGAGAGTTGACTAGGTTTCTCCTCTGATTTCAATTTCTCTCGGAGGAAGCTGAATCGCTGGGAAGGATCATGGCTAATTGGATCTCCTCCAAGCTCAAAGCGGCTGAGAGCATTCTCCAGCAGGTGAATTTCCCCTTCCCTTCCCTCTTTCTTTTTGTTCTTATTGTTTTCTTTTTGAGAGTTCAGTGGGAAGTCGAGAGGTAATTCGATTTTCTTTTTCTTGTGCGTTCTTTGGAAATTGTAGATCCGTAATGAGTCATGTCTCTTGATTTTTGGAGAATCTAGCTGCGCATTACCGCATTGACAGTGTAATTTATCTCTATGTGGATGTATGTTTTGCTTTGCTTCGTTTCTTGAGGTTGTTTCTTTGTGTTTGTGTGAAATGGACAATTCAGATCGATCAGCAAGCGGCGGAGTCGCTTAAGAAGGGCGAAAGGCCTCCAGCGGTGGATAGTCTCGAAGCTACTAGTAAAACTGGGGATATTTTGCCTTTAAAGGATCAGCTCAAGAAGAAGAACCAATTAGACAACGATTATCATGGCAAAGTGCGCAGTGATTTAAGTTTGAACGTCAGCAGAAACCAGGATAATGTGATTTCTGCCGTGTCGAAACCCTCGCCAAAATCACCTACTCTTACGGATAGTGACTGGACCGAACTGCTCGGTACACCTAATCAACCTTCAACTTCGGCTGCATCCCGCAGTAATGGTTCATCTTCAATTCGTGGTGTGAAGAGAGACGGTCGCAGACCAAATAATGGAGGTTCAAATATTTCGGTGCTGGATTTCAAGAAAACTCAGAACACTAAAAGTAACAAGTCCATTGGGGAAACAAAGAAATTAAATAGGAAAGCAAGTGATGTGGAAGAATCTAATATTTCAGTTTCGTTGGGGACAAATTCAAGAGTTGATCCGAAAAATGATAAAAATGTTGCACACTCCGAAGGCCAAGAATTGGATAAAAAAGAGGCTGGAGGCAATATGTTAGTCCAAGCAAAAAGTGTGGAAAAAAAAGAAATTGGTGGGGATTTTGATTCTAAGGGTTTTACTTTAGAGAAATCTGTGCTAGCAATACGAAATGGTCAGTCTTCAGAAACAGTGCCGGATAGAGATCAAGCTAAGAGGATATCTGATATGAATTCCATTATGAAAGATGCTCAAAATCATCGAGGAAGTGGTGTTTCTGGGAAGCATAAATCAGACGAAGTTTCTCGTAGTTCTATATCTGATGATGTAAGAAAAGAGTGGACAGGCTCTTCAACTAGTGATGGGAGTTCTGGTTCAGATTCGGACTCAGGTTCAGCTTCTGATTTTGAAATTGAACGTGAGAGGGAAGAAAGGAGAAAAAAGAGGGAGAAATTTCTGGCTGAGAAAGCAGCAGCCAAAGCAATGGAGGCTATCAAAGAACAGGAAGACTTGGTTGCCAGACTGGAGGGTGAGAAGCAGAGCCTGGAAAAAATACTGGAGGATCGAGCAAGAAAGCAAGCAGAAGAGGTAAATTGTGTAGTTTCTTCTTATTAAATTTAGAATGAGTTTGATAATCAATTTTGTGTCTGAATCTGCTCAATGTGAATTTTGAATTGTGGTTCTATTACACCAAAAAGAAAAGAAAAACAAAAAAAAAGAAAAGCCAGGATACTAAATAAGTATCCTTATAAGAAAAAAAATTATGAACTTGAACAAATCACCAGGCAGACCTCTATCCACTTGTATTCTGAAAGAGATATACTTCAATTCCCAATTTAAGATGCCTTTTCAAAAAATTTTAACTATAATATATGATAATCAGCTCCTTCCCAAGCGTTGTGGAAACCAATTGGCTCTATTTTAGTCATTCAATCTGGACATTTAAAGTTGCTATAAGTTACTTCCCTTTGATATCTCTTCCCTAATCGATCCATCTATGCTGACTCACCTACCGTGAAGCATTCTCAGGAAGCAGTTTTTGAACTTTTTGGAGGAAGTAAGATGAATAATCGAATATTTGTTCAATTTTTAAAATTAGAAACGGTTTTATGTTGGTGAAGATGGAACTAGGAAATCCTAAAAAAAAATAAAGAAGATGGAATTATGATATAGAAGTGTGCTTAAGCTAACAGACTTTGATACATAATTTATCCAAAATGAAATTAAGGCTTACAATGTAATCCTATAATAATGACAAAAAACTCCAGTTTCTCACATCCCAATTAAAATATGATTAATAATATGCATAATTGAATTAAACATATTTATAAATCCAGTTGGGATAAAAATACAATATTCCAACCGTTGGCCTTTAGTTAGCCTGCTTTCTTTTTGCCATATAGGTGCCAGGTTAGTTGAAAAGATACCTATTTATGAGGCAACTTTCTTGCGGCTTTTAATCTCTGTTGGATACATTTTTCATTTTTGTACTTTGTTTTGAATGGACTATGAACAATTCGTCAATACCCAAATTCTGATGTGTGGAATATCGATTTTATTTTACAATGCATATGCATATATTTTTAAAATTCAGGCTTCAGAGCTGCAGACATCTATGATGGAAACAATGGAGGCTGTTGAGCTTGAGAAGCAGAAGCACAATGAAACTCGTAGAGAAGCCCTTGCTATAATGGCCAAGCTTGAGGTAATCAACCCACAACATGTTTCTGTTTTTATAGTTATTTCTTCCTAGTGCTTTTGGTGATAAATATTGCACCTTTTTGAAGAATATTACGTGAGCTTTTTATTGTTTTACATTACTAAAGCAATATATGGTTTGCAGACTGAAAATGCCGATCTTGCAAGAGCCCTTGCTTCTGTACAATGGAATCTTGAGTTAGAGGTATGATGAGGATTGGTAGGTTAATATAGGCCACTATATTGATGCGTTGGAAGAATTGTTTATATTCATGCCAATCAGCCGCTTATTAGCCATGAATCCCATTTGAACTTAACTAGCCTATCATATAATGTAAAAATATGCAGGTCCTCCTTATCTAACAGTCAAATTTAAGTATTGTACTTAGTTGTAGTAGTTATAATGATTTAGCATATAAAAATAGACGACTTTGATTCAACAAATTTACTTAAAAAATTTACAGAATGATGGAAAAAGACTACTACCCGGTACCCATAACTTTCATTAGTGAAGATTTAAATGGACACATTAAAAAGTCGTTATTAACACATTTACAAATCAAGGGTGTTTGCCATTATTGAATCTTAATTGATTTCTCTGCCTTCGTAACCTAGTGGTCAAATTAAATGTTTTAGTAACATAGGCCTTACTCTATTTCCCTTTTTGGCCTTATCTCATTGAAGACTAACGATGACTGCCAAACAACAATCTTATGGTTTTTATATCTAAATATTGCGAAAGATAACTGGTCCTGCATCTTGTAATGTTTCATAGCCCACGTCTACCTTTCCTGCTTGAACTTTGCAACATTTCTGTCTGCTTATGAGTTATGGGCAAATGCAATATCTTTACCTCTACTTCATACTGTACAAGTATTTGATGGATGAGAGCAATGGGGCTTTATGTTTCATCTTCTTGGACCAGGGTAAGCGGGTTGCAGGACTTCGACAGCAGATTGAATTGAAAGAAACAACTCATGAAGGTACAATTGTTCTTCTGACAAACTGATCTTACTATTGATTTGAGAAGAAACCCTCTTCAGATTTTGAGAGAGATTGGCACTGAAAGATGGACGCTAATTTTGATTGCCTACTTGATTCAAATTGAGTATTCTTTTTGGAATTTGTTGCCATAATATTTCTTCAAATTTTTATGAATTTCCAATTCTATAGTTGGCAATACATCAGTTTTGGGTTTTCTGTGAAAGCTCCAGTTCTCTTCTTTCATAGTAAGATAAGAAAGAACGAACTAAAAGTACAAAGAGTAGTAGAGGAACTCAAACTTTGACTTTTAAAACACACACATTTTTAATTGATGAGACTTGATTGCGAGATATTTCCTACAAATATTAGTTGGAAATGGTAAGTTGCAGTATTAGTTGCTTGTTTCTGTCTGTGGCAGGTTTAATCTGACTGCACGATCAGTACTTCTCAAAATGGTTCTCATCATTGTTTTTTTCCTAAACAAATAACCAAGGACATGAATTAATGAGCCAAAAAAAAAAAAATAACAACCTAAAGGGAGTCCTATGCCAAAGAGGAAGAATGAAACAGGAGGCTTTAAATCTAAATTGATGAGAAAAGTGGGAACATTAGAAGTGTGGAGCATTCTAATTAGAGACTGTAAATTGTACACGATCACAAAAATTAACAAAAGAATTATTGAAAAAATCTGGAATGCCTTTCTTCCCAAAGCAGTCGAGGGAGAGCTCTAATAGCATTTGACCACAAACCACTAGTTTTATTTTTGAGCCACTAACTTGAGAGCAACTCTAGAAGCCCGCCTTCCACCTTTTTGGGACAGCACCAAGCTAGATCAAAGCGTTGATAAATGAAGTTTCAATCTTTGGAGGCAATTTGAAATGGAAAAAAGTTGACTCAAGGTTTCATCACTGTTGCATTGATCAAGGTCCAAGGTTCTCACTTCTCATCGTGGATAATGATTATAAATTAGTATAAGCAATGAAGAAGTTAACATTCTTTACTAATGGTAGAACTATCTAACTTCATTTCGTCAAAGTACTGTTTTATAGTCCTAACCATATTTGTAAAGCTAGGTCAAGTCAAATGCACTTAATTGTATATCAATAATCTGATCGTCTTGTTATCACGTTATATTGGTTAATCAAATTTTCATGTGACTCGAGCATCCATGTGGATCACGGACATGTTTGTATATAGTTTGGATTATAATATAAGATACTCCATGTGGATTGTGAACATGTTTCTATAGACTTTTGACATTTTGGTATGGTCAATATTGTAAGCGTTTTGTTGCTAATTGTATTATAGTTCTTGAAAGCTCTTGCTTTGTTGTAGAACTTAGGAGGAGGATTGCAAGCTCTCATCAAGCTGGAACATCGACAAAACCAGTAAGAATTCATTTGCTTGTGATTGTACCAGTTCTCTTGTAGCAGTTTCTCTCTTCTTTCTTTTCTCCCCTCTTTTTGCCCCCCTTCCCCCCCAAATCATATGCATTACGACCTTTCTGAGATAATTTGTCTTTTCTGATAGCTTGTACTGCAAAATGTTGTAGTTGGCTTTTAAAGGAATTGAGTTTGAATTGGAGATCCTTGATGCAGAGCACTCTCTCATCACTGATAAAGTCCTTAAATTGCAGGAAAAGGTTAGCTTTTTTAGTAATGGAACTGGAATCTCATATTATTAATTTTCTTCCAATGCATGATCTTACTAAAATGTAAACTTTATAAAGACATTCAGATGGTCTTTTGATTTCTTTGTCAATGGAGCCTCCTCTCTTCGTCTCTTCTAACTGGCAGGCATG